>JAVRXN010000013.1:8222874-8822874 GCA_033556935.1 Timema podura | reverse complement strand
ACAAATTTAGGTACACTTATTATAAATTCTTTCTTCCACATCCTTGTACCATAGTTTTTTTTATAATTATTTTATTTTAGGTATTTCACGTTCACTTTCTAAACTGAAAGTTACATCAGCACATGGCTTAAAAACTGACTTTTATCTAGAACAGACACAACACCCAGGCCTCCAGCAGATAATTTATCACTTTATAGAAGGAAACCTACATTTTACCAACTGTAGATTTTTCGTCCATGCCAGGAATTGAACCTGGGACTCTTTTAACACTTTAGGCAGCTATATATGTTACCACGCGAGATAAAATATCAAGCTTACATACAGTTGTAAATGAGTGGATAGTCCAGATGTTGCCAAAACAAGGCATTATTATTTTATATGGTTTTATTGGTACTATTTACGCGGTATTATTATAATCTCAATAAAAAGAGAAGAGCTGAAGTAATATAACAAAAAAAAAACACAAACAAAACTATTATTTGCCTCGATGGAGAATAAATAAAAACTTTGGAGAAAAATACTCAATTAAAACACATGCAGCTCCAAGTAAGGATATGTTTTTAAAAAAAATTTCCCTGTTATAATTATGTTTTGCGAAGTATTAAGTGTTTTTTTTTTTGGATCCGCCCAGTGATTTTTTAGAAACACCTTATACTTGATGGTATTATAGAATACTCTTTCGCAGGAGGAAACTTTAATGGAAGGAAGAATTATAGGTTACTACGCTGTATAAACAAGAGATTCATAATTTTAAAGTGCAGGAGTGCACGACTCTGATAAGATAAAATTAGGTACGTTTTAAAACTGGAACAAACTTTTAACTAGAATGTTTACTTAGAATTATCTTGGAATGAAATAGGTTTGCATATATTTACTATATGCTACTAAACCCAAATGTGTATATAACTAGTTTATATTTTGTTAAAAAATATCGTTGATAACTAAGCCCTTTTTAAGAATTGGTATATTTTTTTTAAACTCCATGCCTCATCCTGTAAGCGAGTTATACCGACTGAATGGTGGCGAATATAGTTCCAACATTTGTGGATACGGTGGATATGGATACGGTCATCAAAGCTTTCCTCCGGCCGTTAATCTCATTTTTATAAAATTGAGCTGCTACTTATTCATTCAAGTAGCTCCTTAAGGCTGAGTTTGACTCTGTTACAGACACATGCTACACGGAAAGATCTGGAAGCTCAGGGTATCGAACCAGGAACCTCTGGATCTGTAGCCAGGAATCAGGCCATTAGACCACAGTGGTGGCAGTTAATCATAAATAAATATATGTTTTTTTTATTATATATAAGTTTAATACAATGCCGGCTGAAAGCTTCTTCTAAGATCTACGGATGAGTAGGGAAGATTTATGTAAAGGTTCCCTCATTCTCTGGGATAAAGAATATTGAATATTAAACGTAAATATCATCAGAATAGTAATGCATGAAGTTAGCATTTTAGAAATAAAATGTGTTTATTAAAGCGCGGTGCTAAAAAATGTACTTATTAAAATTAATGTAAATTAACATCCACCCACATATAAACCTATAGTCTCATCTATTCAAAATTATTTTATTTAGATTAGCTTCATCATAAACTATAGTAATAGCTTGATTTGTAGGTCAGTTTAGGAAACCACAATCAAAATTATTTTGTCATTTTCAACATGGACATCATATTATTAATTTATTATTATCTGTTAAAAGTCACAGCATCAGATCACATGTATAATTGATGTATAAAATCTTGAACGTAGTTTTAGTGATTCGATTACTTTAACAGATAGAAGATATATATTAATCGTGATCATTTTTGCTCTAAAGATTATAATGGAATTTGACATTTTGTGTGGCATTGAACTAAACAAAATATGTGGTTCCCACAATTCTTTAATAAAGATGTCTCTATGTATCTATGTCTGGTTGTCTGTCCCTTTGTATGTCTGTGTGTACCCGAGATTCCGGACAAAGTGGTTTAGTGGATTTTGTTCAAAGTTGATATTAAGGTGCTATTATGGTCAGACCTCAGGTGAAATTTATTGGTTTTTATTCTCGATTTCAGACTAAGAATAGCTTACGAAACATTGAGTTTTGAAAATTTATTATAAAAAATGTATCAATATTGCTCAAAATGGATATCTTTTTTATGTGACTCTTAAAATTATGTTTGTTTTTATGAGCAAAATTTAAAAAGGAGTTTTTTACTGATATATGATGTTTGAAATATTTTGTTACAAACTATAATGGACTTTATGAAAAAGTATATACGATTGTTTCTAAACCATTTACTAACTGTCAGATACGGCTCTTCATATCGTTTTCCTGTTCTAGTTTGTATTCTGTTACTCTAAAATGAGGTCCTTTGAAAGGATCCTGCATACTAGGCAATTAATATAACTTATAATTTAATTCTCAACTTTTTAGTAGAAAACTAACCTCATAAAATGTTAAAATTTCTATTCTGAAGTCATGAATTTACAAGTTTGTAGTAGTTTGCTTAACCTATTTATCATGCTCAATTTGGGAAACACCAAAAGCTTGTGTTTGAGTTTCAAATAAAACAGAATTAAAACTGCTCGTACGTTTTTTAAGCATACATTAAACTTGTTGAAAGTAATTAACTTTTCAGATAATATATTTATAAACTTTTTATAACATTAATTTTCTATTATTTATGAACATTAAATTACTATCGTATTTCAAATTTTAATTAAAGTTTTAGGAAATACTTTATCAAAGATTATAATATAGGATAAATTAATGTTTATATTAATAAAGTCTAGTGGTGTATATATATGTTTTTCCTGTCCATAGAAATTTCAGTATTTCTCAATGAGCTAGAAAACTGAAACTAATTGAAATTATAGATGAACCACTCAAAAGGTGCGAAAAAATTTTATACTTAAAAATGATAAAAAAATTTAAACAATAAAAAACGTGATTTATTTAATATTTATCATACATTGCCTTTTCATATAAAATTATATAATTAAATAATTTGTTTGGTAAAGTAAGATAAGAAAAGTGTACCAATCATAATAATTGGTTGGACTTGTCCTAATTATATAACTTAATAAAAATATAAAACTATAATAAAATTGTTAAATTATTATTCTTTTCTTCCAGAGAGTTAAATATTCTATTTATATATTCTATCCTTGTAAATTTCTGATTAGATTTTTCAGAGCTATTTTTATAAACACTATAATATTGATTTGCATTGTTAGTTTTAAAATGCAAGATGAATTGGATTTAACTAAAGTAAATAATAAAATAAAACTGAACCCCAGAAATGCATCCTTAGTTCTTTAAACAATATATTTATAAATTGATATTATGACTATAATTTAGTGAAGCTCTACAAAACATACTATTGTTCTGTGTTTAGTTTACAAGGAATCGAATGAAATAATTAATTAATACTAAATATAAAAGTACACATATATATCACAAAATTAACAATTTTAGACACAGTAACTGCAGATTATCAGTTTAATATTATATTTATTGAAATTAATTAAACAACTAATTGTTCATGAAACTTTCCGATACATGTTGACTTGTAATGTAAGCTTGACAATTATATTTAAAGTTATATGAGCTATATTTTAAAACAAAACAATTTTTGCCCCTAAATTAATAGGATTATTTTTCTCTTAAGTCAACAGCCCGAAGGTTGTATAATGTATATCAATCCACAATTGAGCATGCACACACCGTCAGCTGGTTAGTGCTAACTGCAGCATCTGGTAGAAATTCAGTAAACTATGGGAGTTCATAAAGTGAGGTAGTTCCGTTGACTTCCCAATTGACATTCTATGAGCGAGCCTGAAATTACCTACCAATTTTACCGGGAAGGTACTTTCACATACCTTCCAGGGTTCTTTTACACGCCACAATCGACATGGGACCGACGGCTTTACTTCCACTCCGAAGGAAGATGTGCTATGGCTTTTTATCGCTCAAGAAGAATCCGTTGAGTTCAGCTGGGTTTGAACCCATGAACAATGGGTCCTGAAGCAAGCACTTTACTCTAAGACCACCGAAGTTGCCAAAAGGTTTATATCTACCCAAAATTCCAACACCTTGCGCGATAAGTATGACTTCTAAGGTAGAATAAACTACTGCACATATTTTTGTCTACACATTTTCACTACCTGGTTAGGAATGATAAAGCTAGAATTATAAAGAAATACACCTTCACTGGCGTGGAGAAAGAGTAGAAAACCTTTACATAAAATCTTCCTTAGTACAAACACCATTTGGGAATAAAACTCTTGCCTGTGACAATAAGTTCATGGGTGCATTGGATTTTGCCTTAAAATGAACAGGACTAGCATTCGTCTCATAACAAGGTCTTTGTGTCACCTAGGACAAGAAAAGACGACATGTCATTCAAAATTTGGGCCCAGATTCAATTAATATGTTTTGTGCTAGCGCGATCATCATCCTGAACTGTTTCCAGCCTATGGTTGGGTTAGTTTAGTTAAAAGCTTCTCCAGCTCCCTCTGTGCTTCCACCAATCTTCTCCTATCCCTCACACACTTGTTGTTATCTGCTCCTCCTATTTCTTACTTGGTCTCCTTTGTTATATTTTTCCTCCAAATTTTCCTCCATCATTCACCTTATGATCATCCCTTTCTTATCCTCAACAAGTATCAATATAATGGTTAGTAATATTACAAGAGATAAAATGAAACTACTTTATTTCTTGTCCTTTCTGTAAAAGGTATTGTAAAACTATAAGAGAAATACAAGAACAAATAAATATATATTCTGCTGACATTTACAAAATGTTTCTCACGGGTTTTTTTTTCTTCGATTTTTCCTTACCATAGCTTTTCTTGCGACGTATCATTAGTTCCTTTCTCTCTTTTTCAGAAAATAAAAAAAGAAGATACAAACAATCATTCCCTTGGTTCGATAGATTGATGTATCTGCCTCACATGTCACATCGTTTGTTTTTTTTTACTTTGTCAGGGGAATCAGGACACTAAACAACTTTAATCTTTTGTTGTCTTATAGAACCAATATAGCGTTCATGATGGATTAAATAGCAAAGCTATTTAATTTGTTGACCATGGTTATAGCCGCTTCTAAATATAATATTATTTAATTTGAAAATAGAAACATGGACACGGGAATCGAACCTGAAACCTTTGGCTTAGTATGTCGATGCTCTAAATAGCTGAGATATCAATTACCGTGTTTTTTCTTTTTAAGCACCGCGCCTTACTACCCTTTCATGTTATACGCTAATGTACTAATCACGTTAATGGTGTTAAGGATTAGGAAGGTTATATTTATAGGAAGTGTATCCGCATTTGAGTGTAAGGAGAGCGTAAACATATTTTGGAAAACCACCTCATTACACTCGACCGAGATTCAAACCTCAATCTTCCCATCATTAGCAGTCTATTCTACTGCGGGAATAACGTGTTAGACCATGTGGCCACCGAAGTGGGTGATATCCCTATTACAAATGAGGAAACAATTAAGAAACAATAAAAGCATTTGTGCAAGAAAAATGACTCAACTACAAATTGCTTAATTTAATTAACCTTGTGACGTCACCATTATAACAATAAATTAATGAAAAATCAATAGTAAGTATAGACCACGAGGTAACCATAAATTATTGTCTTTGATCTTAAATGAATGTGTGCCATTTTGTTACAAAAAATATTTCCCTCCTGGAAAATGCAGTTTTTTTGATTTGTGGAGTGGAATCAAGATATAAAATAATATTAAACAATAACTACTGTTAGACTTATAATAATCTCCTTTTTTTTTTCAGTGTCATTGAAATCTGTATTTTAGAAAGTCAATCATTGATTTTAAATTTGTAAATTTTCATCCAACTAATTACCGGAAATTTAGGGCACATCTTAGCAAAAAAAAATATTTTAATCCTGTTCGGGTCTCTGACGTCCAAAAAAAAATATTGACCATAGATTTAACATCCTACCAAAGGTTTTCCTTGTCTTCGCGCTCAAACTTTGTAGTCAAATCAAACATTGAAAACGAAACATTCCGTTGTAAAATTACAGCAATGCATCACTTCGCCTAAGCTAATGTGTCAACTCTACGAAGCCACGAGAAATCCTTATTCAAGGAAGATACCACGAGAGCTTGATATATTGCCCTAGTTCAAAGATGAACAAACTTTTGTCAGTCTATTAAGTTACGTTTTACTAATTCATAACATTTAAAATGATGGTTTTTCTTTATTATAACGTAACTGAGAAATTTAAATTAGAATGTCTATTAAAATTTTTACGACCGCTTTTTATAAACTGATCGAAATCGAAACCGCAATTTAATAAAACATTTCCCACAGTGGGACTAAACCAATTTAAAATTTATTATTTTAAATCAAAATTTATATAGAGGTTGTCTGTAACTTATTTATTATATCATAATCATTAGTAAAATTCGTTATTTTAGGAGCTATCTTAATATTGTAGGTGTTAATTATAACAAAAATACCTCGAGTTGTGTGAGATATCGACGTCTAAAATCACGAATTTATAATAACTTATAATGGGGTGAATATTTTATGAACAATCAGTATTCAGTATTTTAAAAAACCATAAAAACTGTTCGGAACCTTTGGATCTTGATAAAAAAAAAGATTCTTAGTAAACATAAATCTTCAAATCAGCTAATGCGGAGATACATGGACAGGTCAAGGAGGTCTGGTTGCATAACCCCCTTTTAGCTGAACCCCTGACAATAATCCTCAGGACATTCTTATTATGGGGATACTTAAAGATATTAGTGTATTCGTACTTAATAAATTATTTATAAGACTTACAACAGCGAGTTGAAAACTGTTGCCAGTCAATTCGAATGAGGACAAAACATATTTCAAAGAGCACGCAACAGTTGACTCGAAGATGGTGAGATTTTAGTGTATATGGAAGGACAATTGGAAGAAAACTTTTGTTCTAATAAGGTATTACATAATATGTGCCATGCAAACCTAAATAACGTTAGATTTTTTTTACCCATTTTCGTTATTAACGAAAGACGAATTTGCCTTTATGTGATTTGTTTTTCTAAGAGTTTTCTCATTTTAATAAGTTCCACAATATCCTGAAGTTCTGAATCCCCCCTTTTTGTATTAACATTCTAGTAAGTAATGTATTAATATATATGATAATATATTATATATATATATATGAATAATTAGAAACATTGAGCTTCATTTTCTAAAAATAGTAACCTAACAGTTGAGACTGTCATTGCAAGATTGAAACAGTAAAATGTTGTTTCCATGACTATCTAACTTTAGGTGAACTTCCATTATTTTTTGATGCACGTGGATACTTAAAAGTTTTAACTCTCACTAAAAAAGGAAGGGAAAGAGCGAGCGACAGACACAAAGACGTGTTCTTTGGGAGGTGTTGAAGAATTTGTCCTGGGTCGTCATGCGCAACAGGTTGGAACGGAAGTAGAGGGGGGGGGGCGGGAACAAGAAGGGAAATGAAGTCACATTAATGATGAAGTACCGGGTGACACCGCTAGTTTTGCTGTATTACATCCAAGGAGCTTGAAATAAATGGAGGGAGTATATGCTTGGAGGAAAAAGTGGAGGTCGTTTGTTTTATAGTTGTACGTTTAACACACGAGTTATTTATGAATTAATGTAAAGGGATGGAGGGTAACTTGGAGGAAATGAAAACACAAGGGAATCCAAAAACGTTCATAGGGTAGTAAATCTATTGTACTTTTATTACGAAATTTTAGGTTTCATGTTACAGAGATTTAACTATAGCAGGATTCTAGTTGTAGGATTACCAAATTAACCAAAACTACCGTAATAATAATAATAATAATAATAATAATAATAATAATAATAATAATAATAATATAATTTCCTATAGTACTTATAAAATATTTAATTTTAAAACATTTACTTGATACATTATTACCGATATTTCTTGAAAGGTTTATTACCAAGTTAATTAATAAACGTAGGAACAGAGCTGCACTGCTCATTGATCTACATTATCACAAGTATGACTTGCAACACAGCAAGTTTACTACATCATGTGCAGTGCATGAATAAAATGTAATGATTGCTGGGTAATGTTTAAAGTGAAAGTAAAGGAATGTTAGTATTTGCAAGCATTGACTCAAAATTGACGAAACCACACTCAACGTTGTTACCTTACTCTGAAAAACTCGTATTTATATTTTAAATTTAAGTTTATTAATTTTGTTTTACTTCACAATTTTTTATTGAAAACATGAAGATCCTTCTCACTATTCTAAAATAAGATGATTAGGTATTAGAAAGAATATAAGCATACCTTAAGGCGGTATGGAAACTAACGTTAGTTAAGGTGGGGTTATATGGGATGCAAGAAAAAGTTAGTGTTCTTGCAGTTTCTATTTCGAAACAATTTTGGTCAAAATAAATAAAAAATTGCTCGAGTACAAACATAGAGTTTAATTTTCTTCACATGGTGACCTCAAAATTCCTTGAATATCTATCAAGGGTGTTTTGTAATTTAATTACCAATTTGTTTCTTCATCTATAGAGATTGTCATATAATGCTGCTATGATAGTGACAAATATTTAAATATATATATATATATATATCAATATGTGAAGGAAATTAAATTCCATGTCTATACTGAAGAAATATTAGATTTGTTTTGGCCAGAAAAATGTTTTGCTATAAAAGATGCTTTATCTCACGTTCCCTACATCTCGACCTTATGGTCAGTATTTGTTTAAAATCATTGAAACAAACATTATCGTCAAAATGTAGCTTATTCAATATTTGTTTTAGATAAGTTTAATTTAATTCTCTACACAAAGTAATATCGACAGTCTTGAATATTTTTCATGCTCAATGAGGAAATTGATTAAGGGTTTTTGAACAGGTATCTTTAATGAAAATGAGACGAAGTGACTTTTATTCACTCCACCTGGGACATCAACCGTGGACCTTCTTAAAGACGTATCCTAAATCTTCTCACATAAGAATGGGACATAAATCTTGGTCGTTCTAATAGATGGGCCCATGTGAAGGATTCTTGACGTTGGAAATATGTTCAGGTGACCTTTTAGAGAAATGAGAGGTAGGAAGGACTCGTACGTAGTTCTGTTCCGTGTGAGGACAAGGATGGGTTGTAGCGGAGGAAAATGGGGTGGGGGGGAGGTTGAGATAGAGGTGTAACAATGACACGTCTCACTCTTACTCACCACGCATGGCCAAGAGTTCAATGCACCCTAGAAAATAAACGCACACCGTGTTGGCCATCGCGAAAATTTTCAAGTACGACTCTTAAAAATGTGATTTAATAGCCAGCGTGACCTCTAGGTCATGAATGTGTGTGTATATGTGTGTGTGTGTGTGTATGTGTGTGTGTGTGTGTGTGTGTGTGTGTGTGTGAGGGGTGTAGGGTTATGTTTGTGTGTGGGGGGAAGAAGGGGGAAAGTTAAAAATAAGATTTATTCCATAACGTGATGCCAAGATCGAGAACAATACCAACCGAGTGGCTGCCACCTTTAGCGATGTCATTGCCAAAATTTGCGGATAAAGGGTGTCATGTGGTCAGCACAAAAATCCCTCCAGTCATTTATCTCAGTTTTCTAGACCAAAGCCAATATTTAATGATTAAAGTAGCTCCTCACTTGTCCTCAAAAAGCCGAGTTTGACCCCGGTTCAGACTTACAGATTCACAGAAAAATTCTGGAAGTGCCGGGCATCAAACCTGAGATATCTGTATGCACAGCCAGGAGCTCTGATCATATTTAACCCGAAGTTATATTGTGGTTAAAAAATATCGTGATTCTAGGCTTGTATTTATGCAAACTTTATGTCTACACACATTTTTTGAGCAAAATAAAAAACACTATTTTAATGAAACATATACATTTATTTTTATTTTATACATATTATAATATAATAATTTAAACAGTTTTTTACTATTGATCAAGACCGTATTCAAGGGCCAAATAATTTAAGACGTTAAGCGTTAGACTGGTCTGATGATAACGTTGAGATTGGGGTTCGAATCCCAGTTGGTTATAGTGAGGACGTTTTTTCCTCAATGGTTCCTCACTCTATTTTTGCGCAAAAATGGGTAAATTACCTATAAAATGCTTCATTCCTCATCCCTACCCTTTTAGAGTAATTTATTAAATATGCGTATAACCTGAACAGGTAGTAAGATGCTGCGATGGCAAAATAAATTATATATAATTATATATTTATTGATAATGATTATAATAGTATTCAAACACATGTGGAGAGAAAGTTCAGGTTAAATTTTGAAATTACAATGAAAAATATTACAAAGCCATATAATATATTAGGTTATAGATGTAGAAAATTAAACCAAAGGTTTCTACTGAGGTAATTTTTTTTTTTTACCAAAACAGGTTTTTATTAGTAATAATTGAAGAAAAAGAAAGAAAAAATAACATAAATAATTAATAAGTTTCTTTTCTCTCAAAAACTATTGATAATTTATTCCAGCTTGGCTTTCCACCCGTCCAGGTGAATACGCATTTGAATTACGCTAATGGTATACGAATGAGGAGGGTATAATTTAGGAGAAATATACCCACATTAGCACGAAGTTATTATTATTATTATTATTATTATTATTATTATTATTATTATTATTATTATTAGCACCGCGTCTTACTACCCGTTCGGGTTATACGCACTTACGCTAATGTGTAATGGTAGGGTGATTGTGAGACGAAATGGAGGACCTACAGTTTAACGTGGAATCCGAACCACGGTGGAGGCCTGGCATTCCTCACATTCACAAGTTGTGATTAATACACGTCTTGTCAGAGGTGAAGGAAGGGTTTGGCAATCAGATAAATCTGTGCCGGGACCGAGGATTGAACCCCGGACCCTCAGCACAGAAGTCTGAAACCTTACCCCTAGTCCACCAGGTCACCGACAGCACGAAGTTAAACATATCCTCAGTACATCTAGACAGGTTTCCAACCTCAACCTCTCGTCATCGGTGAAACCGATTAAAATTTAATGATATTTTCTCTCTTTTATTTGTATAACAACGCGTTTTAGTTTCAGTTAATGTTATACACGTTAATGGTTTTAGGGAATAGGAAGGTTATGTTTAAAGGAAGTGTACCCGCATTTGCGTGGAGGGAGGGTCGAAAACATATTTAAATAAGCCCACCTCAGATCACCCGACCCGAGATTCTAACCTCCATCTCCCCCCCCCCCCCGTCATCAGTAGTCTAGTCTGCTGCGTGAGTAGCGCTTTAAACCATGCAGCCACTGAAGTGGGGTAGCCTTTTATCTTCATTTAAAAAGTTTGTAATCTAATGCCACTATCCTCATGACAGATATTCAACAAATGTTGTCATCACCGTGTGAAGAAAATTTAACTCTTATGTTTCTATTGGAGCGATAATTGATTTATTTTATCCCAAGAAAATTTTGCTATTAAAACGGTAAAAAAAAAACTCTGAGCTTTTCCTGCGTCCCCTACACTCACACCTTGAACACTTAAAATACAAAAAATAATGAGGCTAAACGTATTAATGAAATATATCGAGGGCATTTATCACCGATGTATAGAACACTATCATGTTCATTCATGCATTCTAACAGCTTTAAATAATCCTTTAGATTTTAGGTCAAACGAGTATTACAGGAACTGTTTCCTGATATACTCAACACAATTGTGAGCAAGAGTAATAATTTATATTGTTAAATACACTAGTTACCAATTAAAAAATATATACATTTAAGTCACACAAATGGTATGGAATATTCGCTTTGTTCAGAACGATTTATATACAGTAACCATCTGACCTAATTCAATTTGGCCCCATTTATACTTAAAAATTACACAACGTTCATAAATAAAAATGCTCGGAAAATATGTTTTTTTTATCAAGAAATTGACAACATTTTAATCAATAAGACATAAATGAAACAGTTGTATTGATTAACTCGTCGTCAGCTCATTAATTTAGATCTCTTCTCTAATTAACCGGGGTTAAATGTTTCGTCAAAGATTGTTCATATGTTAAAGACTGACTTATCAAACGAACGCATCTATATATATCTTAATAATATCCAAGTGATTAACCGCTTAATAATCTTAGATCTATAGTAAGACATATTGTAGATAGATGCCGAAGGAGATTTTAACTAAAACATGATCGCATTAAAATTGGCTTATAGAATACGACCCGTATTATTGGGCACGAATACTAAATATACAGATTTTCAAGTATGATTCTTCAATGACGGAAAAGTTGGGATTCGAATCCCAAATCGTTGGGTAATTTTTTTGGTTTCCCACTTTTCTTCCACATAAATGCGGGTACATTTATTTTAAATTCAACCTTACTATATATAGATAACCCGATGCAATAAAAAAAAACTCTTCCTTTTTTCATTTTTTCTAAGTGTTTAAAATTATGTAATGTGAAGACAGAAAACATAAATAAAACACTGGAGTTTATTTTTGAAAAGACGTTATGCGGTTAAATCGTGTTTCTAAACTACTTGTCGTTGTTAAAGCTTCTTTAGTAGCCACTAGTGGGCCTATCCGCCTGTTAATGGAAATAAGTTTTTTTTGTCTCTAAAAGCGGCCACCCGGGCAGTAGCGACAAGGTGTGTTTTCTGTTAAATAATTCATAGAGAAAGGTCAGACTCGCGGTCAACTTGATCGCGTCATGGAGAGAAGAGGTTTCTAAACGTATTCAAGTATAGGGTATGATGCAAGAATACTTTCTTCCACTCTCCGTGGTTGACTACATGATTATAAACTCCTTGGCTCGATCCAAAATGAAAGTATGATTAATTTATATATTTATTTAAAAAAATTATCTTGAGATAGTCCAATCCAGTCCACCTCATTGCACTCTATCCTTATATTGGGCTAGCTCTATTCAGTACACATTATTATAATATACTATCCCTATTTTGAGCTAGTTCTATCCAGTCCACCTCATTACACCCTATCCCTATTTTGAAATAGTTTTATCCTGTAGACCTCATTACGCCCTACCCCTTTATTGAGCTAGTTCTATCCAGTACACACCATTACATACTATCCCTATCTTGAGCTAGTTCTATCAAGTCAAACTCATTACACCCTATCCCTATCTTGAGATAGCTATATCCAGTACACACCAGTACATACTATCCCTATCTTGAGCTAGTTTTATCCAGTCAACCTCATTACACCCTATCCCTATCTTGATCCAGTACACACCAGTACATACTATCCCTATCTTGAGCTAGTTTTATCCAGTCAACCTCATTACACCCTATCCCTATCTTGAGCTAGCTCTATCCAGTACATCTCATTTCACCCTATTACTATCTTGAGCTAGCTACATCCAGTACACCTCATTTCACCCTATCTCTATTTTGAGCTAGCTATATCCAGTCCACCTCATTACACCCTATCCCTATCTTGAGCTAGTTCTATCCAGTCCACCTCATTAAACCTTATCTCTTTCAGGTTTATTCTAATGTCACTCTTCCATCCACTTCTAGGACTTCACACAATTTTGTTCCCAATATGTTTGCCAGTCAATAACTTAAACTTGGTTCTAGTTTCTCCCATTCCAACAGCTTGTACTACTCACTGATACCTTCAAGATTTGATAAAGCCTAACGATGTGTTGTGAAGATTTTTTGGCATCTAACTCGTCACTATGTAAACTCTTCCACTCCCATTATCTTTAAAACAGTTTTTTTTCTGGTGACCAAGAGCTATATGATTAGTGCTATTTTATAGGTATTGATAATATCTATATATAGTCACAAAAACAGATCCAATGACTTGACGTATGGATACATGAAATTATACTTAGTAGTCCTTATAGCTGTAATATAAGACCCTTTCTTTTAGAAATGGTCTGTACTTGTCAGAGCTAGATGGATTTATTAAATTATTAAGTTAATGATGAGGAAGGTAGAATTTGGAAAGAATCCACCTTAATTTGAGTGGAGCGAGGGTGTAAAATTATTTAGCAAAGTCGACCTAGCCGTGAATTGAAATCCATACTCCTCGTAACTTGCAAACTAGACTAGATAAGAATGATAGTTAATCCAAATGCTTATTGTTGTGTGTTTTAAGGGACTTTTAAACATATAGTGTAACAATTAAGCTACTTTAATATAGGACAATTTGCTTCAGTGGCAACATGGTCTAACGCGTTACTCTCGCAGTAGACTAGACTTCTGATGACGGGGAGCTCAAGGTTCAAATCTCAGATGGGTATACTGTTTTATTTCTTCTAAATGGTTTTCCAATCTCTCTATTTCTTTCCACGCAAATTCTGCTATTCTTCTTATATATATAACCTTCCTAATTCCTAAAACCATCAGAGTAGTTAGTAAATAAGTGTATAACCGAAACTGGTGGTAAGACACGATAATAAAAAAAGAACAAGTATAGGACAGTATGACTACTGCTAAAGAATATAAGTCTTTAGTGAATTGATTGTATGGTAGAGTGAAAAAATGTATTAAAAATATTAGTAGATTTCTTTAGTTTTATTTGATGGATTCACATCAGACTTGTGGTTCATCTTTATAGTATTATTATTATTATGATTATTATTAGCACCACGTCTTAGTACCCGTTAGGGTTATACGTACTTACGCTAATGTGTAATGGTAGGGTGATTGTGAGATGAGGACCTACAGTTTAACGTGGAATCCGAACCACGGTGGAGGCTTGGCATTCCTCACACTCGCAAGTTGTGATTAATACACATCTTGTCAGAGGTGAAGGAAGGGTTTGGCAATCAGATAAATCTGTGCCGGGAACGAGGATTGAACCCCGGACCCTCAACACAGAAGTCCGACACCTTACCCCTAGACCACCAGGTCACCCATCTTTATAGTAACTTAGGACAGAACATGGGCCTATTATACTGTAGACATGTGTGTTCTATGTCAGGCTATTTTTAGAGAAAGTCATCAAGGTAAGCTCTGAAAGAGTGAAGGAAAATCTTCAGCATGGATTCCAATTTAGAATCCCCATGCTCCAGTTATATATGCCGAAGTTAACATCAAACCCCGACCTCTCGTCTTAGAAATGTGCACATAAATAAATAATTGATAGTTTGAATTAGTGGCGCATTAATGATTATATTGTATTTCTACTTTTTCAGAAAGAAAAAAAACAATGCAATCATGAAAATTTTCAACGTCAAGGTTATAATATATCATTTAGGCTTATTTGATTCTTAGCACTGTACAGACAAAACTTGTTTGATAGATTTAATTTGATATTTATATTTATATGCTATATAGTCATACCTAGAGGCAAAATAATGTTTTTAAAATGGCCCTAAAACTAAGGTGAGATGGAAGGGAATGCGAGAAAAAAAATTGTGTTTTAGCAGTTTTTTCCGGCAAAATAATTTTTTGGCCAAAATAAAAAAAAAAGCTCTAGATATAAACATAAAATTTAATTTCCTTCACATGGTGTGACCTCAAAATTTCTTGAATATATGTCAAGTGTGTACTGTGTGTACTAATTTAATGACAACTTTTCCTCTTCATTTAAAATGTTTTTCATCTAATGCCGCTATACTCATGATGGATATTTAAAAACTGAAGAAATTTAAACTTTATGTCTGTACAGGAGCAATATTTTAATTATTTTAGCCAAAAGTAGGTTTTGTTATAAGAACTACAAAAACACTGGCCCTTTCTTAAGTCACTTTCCATCCCAACTTAAGGGTAATTTACTGGTGAATGACTTTTTTAAATTACAATTTTTTTAACGATTTGGTTCACAAATAAAATCAGTAGAGTATTTATTATAAACAATGAAAACACGTTTTTGTTTATCTTAAAATAATAAGGTATGTGATGTTAGTTTACTACTGAGCCATTTTTCAATATTTTAAAATGGCTGAAACTTCATAAGATTGATTACCAATATTTGTTTCCAAGAGAAAAAAAAATAGATATAATTGATTAAAAACCATATTTATTCTTCTTAAGCACAAAAAATCATAGAAAAAAGAATATACGATTGTTTCTTGCAATTTCTATTTAATTTATTTATTTTAGAATTAAAATTTTCTGCCCTAATCCTGGCGTATCGCTGGATGACTGTTTGACTCGCTTAAACGTAAGGCAATGGTGTAAGCTCCAGGATTTTGCATGGTAAAAAAAAAGAGCATCGTAATAGGGTGTCATATATATATATATATATATAAACTACGTCGATACAGGAGCTAGCAGTAACAACGACAACACGAAGACGATCTGTGGTGTGACGAATTATATGACAATACGGCGTGACTATTGGTTTCTCTTTGGCGGGTTCGCAGTTCTGAAAAAGGGGGTAACTCGCGTTGTGTTATAGAATAGCTTGGACTGTTGTAGGGAATAAAAGAAGTGTTTAGCTGAGTCATTTTAATCTTCGCGTGATCGGTGACTACCAACTAGCTACGTACACCTTGTTAAAGTTTCGCACGGACTCTTTAGTAGGTGTGACAACTTTATTAGGGTTGGTCAGGTGTTGTAGAGTTACTAAGAGATGTATATATGTTCCACAGTAATATTATGATATACACGTTTATAATAATAATACAAACAAATTTATTTGTGGTCGGCATTCATAGCATTCTAATACATTATGAGTGTTATTTTATGTAATGGGAATAGATATCCAAATTTAAAAAAATAACTCTTAGGGGACGTAAGGGATAAGGTGTCACTCTGGCAAAAGATTTGACGGCCAATGATGGGATGTTTTGAGTTTGAATCCATGTTGGGTTTACAAAGGGTGTATTCTACTAAATGATTTTTCACTCTCTCTCCACATAAATGCAGGTACACTATCTCTAAACTAAACCTTCCTCATCCCTAATACAGTAGAGTAATTAGTAAAGAGGCAGAGGCAGAGGCAGAGTACAGTGTTAGATATTTATAAATATATATATATATATAGATATTTATAAATATATATATATATATATATATATATATATATATATAATGCTAAGTTTTATGTGTGGATTTGTGTGTCCATGCACATATTTTCAAGAGATGATTTTGGAAGATTTATAAACTTTTTTTTTACCAGCAATATTTGGAAAATTATACCAAAAAAATTACAATTTAAACACAGGTGACAAAATTATATTTCCTTTGTTTTTTTATTTCTATTCCCTTCTCTTTATTTGACGGTAGTTTAGTCCTCTTTGATGCCATGTTTCTGTGTTATTATTGATATAAGGTTGTAAAAGCTTTAAGGTCTTTTTACATTTAAAAACCTCAAAATTTTCACAAACTTTCCTATAATATGTATTTAAAAATATATCATCTTTATTATAAATAAAACCTGAAGATGGTGTAACACCAACAATAACACAGAAACATGTCGTCAAAGAAGACTAAACTACGATAAAATAAGGAGAATGGAATCGAAATAAAATAAAATAAAATATAATTGTATCATTTATTACTCCATACCAAATTAAATATGAACATTATTAAAATAACTGGTACGGCACACCGCACAGACTTTCTCTCTCTTTCTATAAACTCGTAAGATTTCTGAACGGAATAATGTACATTGTATCATCACCACTCCACATAAGAACACGCATAAAATAATATACAATGATATAGAATCAATGAGAAAAGAGGCGCATCTTTGTCCACCTAAGAACATTTCAAACAGTTTAATGTCTTCCACAAGGGTCAACACTTCGTATTAAAATTTCGATTTCTGGGTAAAATTTTAACATTTTAAAAGGTGTTGCAGATCTTCAAGTCATCGCATTGATATTTAATTATTCATTTATACATTTTGACCAATAAAAAATGTAAATATTGACTATTGAGTCTAAAATGGAGATAGATCATTGCTAAGCAAACATTTCTCCTAAGAAATTTAAGGAAAAATAACATACTTTTTTTAGATACTTACTTATATTTAATTACTCTATGGCATTGGAGTATTATTGCGTTAAGACTTAAGTAGTATATGTTTACAACTAAAGCTCACAAAATTGTATTAATATATTTGCAAATATCTCAGAAACTGCTGTTTTTATAAAAATATATGTCAAATAAAAGTTTTTTATTTCTAATAGTCCTACAATTTTGCAATGATAAGTTGTTTAGTTTCTCCAATAGTTGTGGAGATACGGAAATTAACGCTTCTGTAATGTACCCTAAAAATCATTTTCATAGGAAAATGAAAATAGCCAGTTTATTTATAATCTTAATCAACGCCTAGATACGAATTTTAATCAAAATCGTTTAAGCAGATTTTGAGAAAACAAATTTTTTCTCTTTTCGTCCTTCAGTAAAATACCCTTAATTTTAAGTTTTTTATAGACACACAGAGAGACGGCATTGCAAAGACTATTTTTTAGGGTTCGGGGGGTCATGAGACGTCGACATCCATCAACATTTCAGGTTAGTTTTTTTTTTACGGTCGCAATACTTAAACTTTAATGTCCAAAAAGTTAAAAAAAATTCATATAATTGCGTATATATTGAAAGTTATTGATTTTATAAAAATATGTTTCGAATAAAATATTTGTATTATAAATATATATACATATTTGTAATGCTAAGTAATTTCATATCTCAAATAGTTTCGGAGCTATTATAAAAAATGTTAATTTACTCATCAGACCGGAGCCCTTAAAACGATTTTGCCGAAATATTGAGAGTAGCCATTTTGTTTGGAATATATATTAATGTTTATAAATGAAATTTAATCAAAATCGTTAGAGCCGATTTTGAGAAAATCGACTTTTTCTCTTTTTGCCCTTCAGTAAACTACCCTTAATTTTAGGGGTAGATATCCAATTCCAAAAACCCCTCGGGGCAACCCTATGAAAACCCTAGATATCAAGTTTCAGCTCAATCGGTAAAATAGTTTAGGCTCTAGTTGGAGGTACAGACAGACAGACAGACAGACAGACAGACGGAAATTCAAAAACCACTTTTTCGGATTCAGAAAGTCATGAAACGTCAAAATTCATCAAAATCTCGAGTTCGATTTTTTTGACGATCACAATACTTTCTCTACCTGTAAGATAGAGAGAAAGTAAAATAAATGGTACGGCGCACCGCACAGACTTTCTCTCTCTTTCTATAAACTCGTAAGATTTCTGAACGGAATAATGTACATTGTATCATCACCACTCCACATAAGAACACGCATAAAATAATATACAATCATATATAATCAATTAGAAAAGAGGCGCATCTTTGTCCACCTAAAAGCATTTCAAACAGTTTAATGTCTTCCACAAGGGTCAACACTTCGTATTAAAATTTCGATTTCTGGTTAAAATTTTAACATTTTAAAAGGTGTTGCAGATCTTCAAGTCATCGCATTGATATTTAATTATTCATTTATACATTTTGACCAATAAAAAATGTAAATATTGACTATTGAGTCTAAAATGGAGATAGATCATTGCTATGCAAACATTTCTCCTAAGAGATTTAAGGAAAAATAACATACTTTTTTAGATACTTACTTATATTTAATTACTCTATGGCATTGGAGTATTATTGCGTTAAGACTTAAGTAGTATATGTTTACAACTAAAGCTCACAAAATTGTATTAATATATTTGCAAATATCTCAGAAACTGCTGTTTTTATAAAAATATATGTCAAATAAAAGTTTTTTATTTCTAATAGTCCTACAATTTTGCAATGATAAGTTGTTTAGTTTCTCCAATAGTTGTGGAGATACGGAAATTAACGCTTCTGTAATGTACCCTAAAAATCATTTTTATAGGAAAATTAAAATAGCCAGTTTATTTATAATCTTAATCAACGCCTAGATACGAATTTTAATCAAAATCGTTTGAGCAGATTTTGAGAAAACCAAATTTTTCTCTTTTCGACCTTCAGTAAACTACCCTTAATTTTAAGTTTTTATAGACACACAGACAGACGGCATTGCAAAGACTATTTTTTAGGGTTCGGGGGGTCATGATACGTCAACATCCATCAACATTTTAGGTTAGTTTTTTTTTTACGGTCGCAATACTTAAACTTTAATGTCCAAAAAGTTAAAAAAATTCATATAATTGCGTATATATTGAAAGTTATTGATTTTATAAAAATATGTTTCGGATAAAATATCTGTATTATAAATTTATATACATATTTGTAATGCTAAGTAATTTCATATCTCAAATAGTTTCGGAGCTATTTAAAAAAAATGTTAATTTACGCATCAGACCGGAGCCCTTAAAGCCATTTTGCCGAAATATTGAGGGTAGCCATTTTGTTTGGAATATTTATTAATGTTTTTAAATGAAATTTAATCAAAATCGTTGGAGCCGATTTTGAGAAAATCGACTTTTTCTCTTTTTGCCATTCAGTAAACTACCCTTAATTTTAAGTTTTAATAGACACACAGACAGACGGCATTGCAAAGACTATTTTTAAGGGTTCGAGGGGTCATGAGACGTCGACATCCATCAACATTTCAGGTTAGTTTTTCTTACGGTCGCAATACTTAAGCTTTAATGCCCAAAAAGTTAAAAATATATATATAATTGCGTATATATTGAAAGTTATTGATTTTATAAAAATATGTTTCGAATAAAATATTTGTATTATAAATATATATACATATTTGTAATGCTAAGTAATTTCATATCTCAAATAGTTTCGGAGCTATTATAAAAAATGTAAATTTACGCATCAGACCGGAGCCCTTAAAACGATTTTGCCGAAATATTGAGAGTAGCCATTTTGTTTGGAATATTTATTTATGTTCATAAATGAAATTTAATCAAAATCGTTAGAGCCGATTTTGAGAAAATCGACTTTTTCTCTTTTTGCCCTTCAGTAAACTACCCTTAATTTTAGGGGTAGATATCCAATTCCAAAAACCCCTCGGGGCAACCCTATGAAAACCCTAGATATCAAGTTTCAGCTCAATCGGTAAAATAGTTTAGGCTCTAGTTGAAGGTACAGACAGACAGACAGACAGACAGACAGACAGACGGAAATTCAAAAACCACTTTTTCGGATTCAGGAAGTCATGAAACGTCAAAATTCATCAAAATCTCGAGTTCGATTTTTTTGACGATCACAATACTTTCTCTACCTGTAAGATAGAGAGAAAGTAAATATACAAGTGCCAAAAATAAATTATTGTTCATAATTTTTTTGGTAGGCCAATATTAAGCTGATGAGATAACCAAATATATCTTCGGCCAGCGGTGAAAACTTATAAAGTAGACCTTTGGGATGAAAAATTCTGGGTCTTACTGCATTCATTCAAATGATCTACAGGTGATACGTTTGATGGATAGTTTGAATACTTATTAAATACTACTGCCAATAAAATAGAGTTATATAAATGTTGACTAAAAAAAACTGTACATTTTTTTAAAAAGACTTTCCAACCCCCTAATCCTAATATGAATCAAACTGGTCCACCACATTGCACAAACAGGTTCGACTCTACACCATCAGATTGGGTTGATAATTATATGAATGAATTACACCGCTGGGTGTAGCGGGCCATAATTATTAGAGTTCACAATTAAGTGAGAAGGGTTTGGGTGGTTAGGTAGACGGGAGGGGAGGGCGGATGGACGTGCACACAAAATAAAAGTGTGCGGTTTAAGGACCGACTACACGAAGCCGCACCGCACCACAACGCACCGCATTTTCCCGGTGGAATGCTATCCATGTTTTTAAAATGTAAGTGTCTACACGAGTCCGCAACGCACCGCACCGCACCGGCGTGGACGAATCATCGAGAGAGCATTGCTCCACACTTTTGCGGTGCGTTTGCGTTGCGGACTCGTGTAGACCCTGCCACCGGTATTAAATATTCGGGAAATTCCGAGATTTGATTTCATGGTAAAACTAGGTATTTCTTTCACAGCCGTGTCACGTGTGACGCTGTAGTCATTGTTTCCAACATTACGTACAAGATAAACAATATTCTATACAACAACTTATTGAACAACAAACATTCTTCTTCTTAATTATTAGCTAACTTAAAACGTTAATCTTCGTAATTAATAGCTAACTTAACTTTATGAAATAGGGGAAAATCTATGAAAGTTAAAATAAAAAATACAAACTTATTTTTTAATAGAACTCAGTCTATAAAGAATATAAAAATTGCTATAAAATGCGGTGTGGTGCGGCTCCATGTAGATACCTTAAGACCTCACATAATATAGTGTGATGATGCTTCATACACATGCGGGTGATGTTTCGATACTGCATTCAGCACAAGGCAACTTACCCCGCTTCGGGGACTGCATGGTTTAAAGCGTCACTCTCGAAATAGACTAGATTGCCGATGATGGGGAGATCATTATTCGATCCTTGTTGGGTATAATAAAGGTGTTCTTTCCTTAATGGCTTTCAACTCTTTCTCTCCATGTAAGTATGAATACACTTCCTATATATACAAACTTTCTCATCCCTAATCCACATTGACAACCAACTAACAACACGCTTTGGCATCACTCTCGAAAAAAAGACTAGACTGTTGATGAGGGGGAGATTCGGTGGTTTTTCTTAAATGGTTTTACAATTTCCTTCACCACAAAGTTCTGCTTCACCTATTCTAAGTTCAACCTTAATGAACTCTAAAACATTAGCATAAAACGTTTGTATCAAAATTCTAGTAAACGTGGTGACACATAAAAAACACCTTTCCTATAGAATATGTTAAAAAACTAGTAACTATCATAGAAACTCGTACGCAGTTTTGTCGTTGAGCAGGTCATGGCTTTCTATAATTTTTATGTTTGGACGTATGTGCAGAGGAATACGAGTAATCCTTATTAGAAATTTGAAAGCTCAACTCCTTGTATTTCAACAAAATATTATTATTAGCACCGGTCTTACTACCCGTTCGGGTTATACGCATTCAACAAATAAAATTATTAATATTTTAATCTTTGCGGTGATATTTTTTATCTCTCTCTTGAAAGTGTATATTATTGTCAGACCCAATATCTACCTATTTTATGGGTCTAAATTGACCAACAAGGAATTTAGTAGGAATGTGTAGACTTGAATATTTGCAACCGCTATTAAAACTACAATTTTTACCGGAAGTAAAAAAGGTCACCCCTCTGCCCACGCCCTCCGAATCCCAACAAACGCATCTCCGGGGCTGGGGGGCCCATTTTAGGTAGGGGGTACGCCTTTAGACCTTACCCAAGAAAATCCCTACAAAACCTCCCCCCCCTCCAGACACAAATATAGAACCACTGGGCTAAGGGGTGAAATTGTAACAAATAATGTTTTCCATACTGAAGTTTTCTCAAACACTTTTTAAATATGAAGGCCTCATATATCTGCTATTATTTTTCCATTTGTAAATAAAGTTTCTTTAAAACTAAAATTGGCTTCTATTAGTGTTTTATTCGTTTGAGAAAAATATTTATTTTCTTTAACTTGTAGTTTAGACAAGGTCTTTATTAAATAAAATAAAGGAAACACACATAAATTTGTTTGTAGTTAAGGGGAAGATATACTTAGGAAAAAAACCTCCCCAGAATAACAAGCATAGTTCACAGCCCAATTCACCAACAACTGGCATCGCAGTTAATGAAAAATTTACTCATAAGAGCACTGTGACCACCAATTCGGGTAAGCATTAATAAAATGTATTTTATAAACATATTCATAGTTTAAAGAATGCGTTGGATTGTTTCAAAATATAAATGGATTTATTTTAGCACTACGTTTTACTGCCCGTTTGGTTTATACGCTTATGTACTATCTACATTAATAATTTAACGAATGAGGTAGGTAATATTTGGAGGAAGTGAACCCACATTTATGTGGAGGGATATTGGATTTTTATTTTTGAAAAACCAACCTCAATACACCCAACCAAGATTCAAACCTTAATCTCACGTCATCGACAGTGTAGTCTACTTCGAGAGTAACGCCTTAAGCCATGCAGCCACTGAATCTTATAGTTGAATTTTTAATTTATAAGTTCCTTAGGCCTAAACACAAACCGTTTGACATGAAAGATTTATTTTTATCTGTCCTAGACAAATATAGAACCAAAATAATATGATTACTTGCCATCTTATATTAAGGTAGTAGGTATTACTCTGGTTATATTTTAGTGATATTTTCTATCGTTATCACTTTACAAGTTTCTCTACTGAATTAGGTACTAAAACGTCGCGAGTGTGTAAAGCGTTTCGCAACTATAAATAGTTTTTCACTTGACCGGTCTCATTTCAAACTGGCATTGAGACACTAATGGACGTGATGATTATCTTGTGTAGCTTTTACACTAAGAGGTTGTTCTACTGCAATCAAGGCAGGAGAATGTGAGTGGAATTTTGTGTATGGAAATATATAGGGTGTTAAAAAAGAAGTTCAGAACCTTAAGATCTTGTGTTACTCATTAAAATGAGTAATAACGTTTTAGTAAACGTTGGTAAGCCAACAATCTCACACAATGACGCAGAAATTCTGTCTTTCAAGACTAAAAATAAATGATATGGTGCATCGCACAAACTTTCTCCCACGTTTATCTTAAAATATACATTTACTAAAAACTCTTAAGATTTGTGAAATTAAATAATAGGTCCATACATTGGTGTATAAACACTTCACCAAAGATCATAAATGAAATTATAAAGACTGTTACTTACTCTATGGCATTAGGAACTAGGAACACTGTTACAGAAAAATTGATCAGAGAGAAACTTCTTGTCCACCAAAGAGCATAAGAATCTAATTATTTTCAAAGTCCTGCATTTAAAAGTAGATATATTTGCTTATAGCACAGAAATATTTGATTTTATAAAAATATATTTTAACTAAAATATTTTTATCTTTAATAGTACTACACTTTTACTATTTCGTATCTCAAATAGTTGTGAAGAAATTATAAATTGGAAAATTCTCCTTATGTAAGGTACCTTCAAAGTGATTTCATAGAAAATGAGAGTAACATTTATTTATTAAGAATTATAGCCAGAGCTATTATTTATGCTTATTAGTGGGAATTACTCATCTAGATATCATATTCTGAAAATTGAAAAATGACACTGGACACGGAATCAACCAGGACTCTGGCTTAGTACGCCAATGCTCTAACCACTGAGCTATCCAGATTCATCCGTGCTATTTTATTTATTATAATAAACAATGTACAGATATAAAATTTAAACAAAATATTTAGAGTTAGTTTTGAGAAAATCGAGTATTTATCTTTTTGCCCTTCAGTAACTTACTCTTAATTTTAGGGTTGGATATTAATTCCACAAAACCCTCGGGTGGACCATATGAAAACCCCAAGGTGTTGAGAAAAACGCGAAAATAGGCTAAATATTAAATACTATTTTGGATTTATATGGAACAAATTGTTTTATCTTATCCCTACAAAAGATGTTCTACATTCTGTCCTTCCTTTTCTGCACAAATTTATCGTCTTAGAATAAGACTGTGGCATGCTCTTTAAATAATCCCCTAGCTTATTCAAATGTTCCTACAACAGTTTTCAACCAGCTGCTTTCAGTCTGCTTAATCGTTTATTGGAGATGAATACACAAAACCGTTTAAAGTAAAAAAAACAAATCAGGAGTATTAAAATGAGCGTCCACTAGGTTGGTGGTTGGAGCAGCGCAGTGCGGAGCAAAACGTCCTCCAAACAAAATTCATTTAAATGAATATATCCCTGTTCATTAGGGTGGTAGAGTGGCGTATAATGGAGTGGAGTAGGTCAGAGCTGCTCTGGAAAAAGTCCGGTATTTGTTAATATCTGTGCCACGCCCCATCGCGCCGCTCTGGTGACCCAATGAACGGGATTGCTGATCAGAATTCATCGGGTTCGGATATCTTCGAATGCCATCGGAAATATTCGTAGTCAGCCCAAGAGACGTTATCCAAAGTATAGCAATCCTGTCAACATATGTCCATCAGCTTTGAATTTCTCGAACAGTAAAAAAGGTATATATCTGGGAAAAGGTGATTGTGTTCTCCGAATGTGTCTTTTTGTGTTAATTTCGTGAACCCATATCTTCCATTTTCGTGCTTTATTTTCCTTCTTTGCCTCCAACACTGCAGAAAAAAAAAACACTTCCTCGTCACTACTAACAAATGTTTCCATGAATACCGCTAAAACCCTACCAAAGACTGGCATACTGGGACAAAATGGAGAGGATAAAACCAAATCGTGTCACGTTATAGTGTACAAACTCCTAAAAATCTACGCGCCACATCTCTCAACCCACCAACATAGTGGATGCTCAGCTTTAAGGTCAGAGGACTTAGGGAGTCATGTGTAGACCTTCTCGATTCAACCATCACGTCCAGTCAGATGGCAACATCGGTCCCTTGATCATTGCCTTCTGGACTTTTTCTGAGGGATACTGTGTATAGTGTATTCGTCTCAAATAAATGATTTATCATATCTACAACAGCGTGTTGACAACAGTCATCAGACGATTCAAATGAAACATGGGATTTTTCAAAAGTTCACCGAGCAGTCTGGCTCGAAGATGTGACATTTGTGTGGAAATGAAAAGCTTATATGTGGAACACCTTTTTACTTTATCGCTATCTTACAGATAGAGAAAGTATTGTGGTCGTCAAAAAAATTGGAATTCTAGATGTTGTTGAATCTCGACGTTTCATGACCCTCCTAATTTGAAAAGTGGTTTTTGAATTTCCGTCTGTCTGTATGTCTGTACCTCCATCTAGAGCCTAAACTGTTTTACCGATCGGGCTATAGCTTGGTATATGGGGTTTTCATAGGTTTGCTACGAGGAATTTTTGGAATTGGATATCTTACCCTAAAATTAAGGGTAGTTTACTGAAGGGCAGGGCAAAAAAAGAAACTGTCAATAATCTCAAAATCGGCTTTAAAGATTTTGATTAAATTTCATTTTGAAACATTTATAAATATTACAAACAAATTGATTATAATACAATACTTCAAACACAAATTTGGACTGAACATTCATTGTTCATATCACGTAAGTTGTATGTTATATTTTTGTATAAATATTTTAAAGTGTCAACTTATGTTTTAAGATTATTCATCAACTCGTTTGAACATTATATTTTAGTTGATGATGCATTATAATTTTATATAATTATTGTTCTGATCATACACTATATTTCTTTAATATTTTTTTAATTTAAATTGTACATTTTAGTGCTTGTCAATTTCACTTAATACATCAAGCACATTATGAAATGCTTGATTTATAAATTAATTTTATAATTTTATAGTTCAACTTAACTAAATCTTAACTTTCAAGATATTCATTTATTAAATATCTACCAATCATAAATGATTCAGAACACACATAATTGAACCCGGGACCCTTTGCTCTGTATAAAGAGGCGGTACTGATATAAATAAGACATGGGTTTATTCTATGACACTATTAAAGAAAACCAAGGGCCAATTTGGAATTACACAGCTAATTAATGAACTTCTAAGGTTTTACACATCAGTTACTCTCTTAACAAATTTTGTTTCACCCCGTCTTACTATTCGTTAGGGTTGAAGGCATATGTAATAATTACACTAATGTGTTAGGGGTGAGGGAGGTTGGACTTAAATGGAATTCATTCACATTCGCGTGGGTGGATGGTGGAAAAAAGTTTACTAGAAAAAACCCAGTCTTATTACACCCGACCGGGATTCTAACCTCAATCTCCCCCGTAATTGGCAGTCAAGTCTGTTGTGATATTGATGCCTTTGACTGTTAGACCACCGAAGAGATGTCCGTGGGAATGCTAAAAGTTTTTTTTAATATCCTTTATCACTCAAAAATGAATGGGACGTGCCAAAGTTAGGATCCCTCAGTTTATGATCCACCCCCTCCCCTCAAACCCCGTGGTTTACTAGTAAGTGTGGTTAACCAATTTTTTTCCCCCTCCAAATCTTATACCAATCTGGACCCTACGCAGCTTAATTATGCTAATAGATTAGGGATAAGGAAGTTAATATAAACCAAATTTTTTACACCTATTCGAGATTTGAACGCTGATATTCCAGTTACTGCCAATACATACAGAATAAGCCTGCACCCACTTCAGTGGTCACATAGTCTAAGGCATCATCTCACAATAGACTAGATTTCCGATGAGAGAGGGTCTGAGGGTTCGAATTCCAATTGATTGAACTGAGGGTAGTTTCCCCTAAATGGATTTACACTCTACCTCCATACATTTGCGGGTACACTTCATAACATATTATCCTAGTTAGTAAATTGACGGTAATCCTAAGCAACTAGTAAAAAAAGGGGTTAAAAAACCTGCAAACTTTATCTGCGTGCCCATAGATACGGAGGGGATAATAAGTTTTTTTGAATCTTTTTTGTTTCTATTCCGAATAGTGCTGGAGAAGAAATTTATTTACTCAATTAAAATTGGTTCATCCCAGTATCTACTTGGCAAATATCTTGAGAGATATGTTGGATGGATAGTATTAGTCACAAAGTTATAGTTTAGTTTAACATCCGTTAATTCAGTACGCTTTATAGCTTAAGCTCTCTTGTAAGTCATAAAATGATGTAACATGTTCGTTCATAGAGCATAAGCTACATACCCCGTTGTGAGAAAGATGACTCGTCACAGCCATTCCTCGATTACTTTCTAATAGAGGAAGACGGTTTAGTGGCAACAGGTACATCCGCCATTATAACCAGTGTGACCTGTTCTCTAAACTTTGAATTTCTCTTTTGTTGATTAGAGAGTCAAGCAACTAGGTTTAAAAAAAATAGCTTTCAAATGCACATTTTGGTTTTATATATTTGATTTATTTTTTTCTAATATAATAATAATACCGCCCTTCTGAGCTACATCACTTGTAGTCCAGTAGTGAAAAGATTAGACAGTACTACTGTACCGTTACCCAGGGAATGCCTGAATGTACTAATCGTACATCCTTTCCGTGGAGGATCTTTCCATGTCCCGATGAGATGGGGTGATGGTAATAGTGAGTATGAGGGTGTAGAACCAATAGAAACACTTAAACCTAACTTAAGCCTAACTAACCAAATCCTGGTAACCATTGGATAATTCCTCTTTCGTGAAAAATACCCAAGGGACCAGCCACGAATCGAACCTGGGAACCTTAGGCTCGTAGCCAGGTGCAATGACCACCATACCACGGGACGGATATTTTGTTTATTTAAATAGTTTCATTCCTCTCCATCAATTATGTGAATTATATAACATATATATACTTTTTAGCACCACGTCTTACTGCCCATTTGGGCTAAAAGACTATGTAATAACTACGCTAATAGATTAGGGATGAATACATTTGAATTTAGAGGAAGTGTACCTGCATTTGCGTAGTGAGAGTGTAGAAAACTATTTAGGAAAAACAGCCCTAAGTATACCCAACCGGTATTAGATCCCAGGTCTCCCCGTTATCAACAATCCAGTTTTGATTTAGATGAATGGCTCAGATCATTGACTTCCGAGACAGATTTAACCTTGTTAGAGAGCGAATTGTTAGAGAGCGAATTGCCGAACAACCAAGTCGTATCCAAACGTGCTCGTGCAATTCATTGTTACTAAAATAATTATTTAATCAACCAACATTGGTGGTCACAAGGGCTGAACGTCACAAGTTAGTTTAATCTGACCTGCCTCGGTGGCATAGTTTGTTAACGGGCTAGTTTCGTATTGAGCTAAACTGCCGAGGACGGATAGATAGAAGTTCGAATCTCTGTCGGGTGAACTGGGGTGGTTTTTTCTAACTGGTTTAACATCCTCCTCCACCCAAATGTGGGTTTACTTCCTCTAAATTCAATCTTACCCATTCCTAACCCATTAAAGTAATTAGTACTTAAGAATATAACCCAAACGGGTAGGAAGACGCGGTTATAAAATAAAGAAATAGTTTAGTCTGGCTTGTCAGTGATGGAGGGTACAGGATTCGAATCCGGTCTGGATGCGCCAAGGATGTCATTTTTGTGGTGCATTTATTCTAAATGCAATTTTATTCAACCTTACCCCGTTAGTGTAGAAATTAAAACGAGTATAGTCTTGATGGTAATAATGACTGATGTGAACAGTAAATAATTGACACCTTTTATGCTAATTATTATTATTATTATTATTATTATTATTATTATTATTATTATTTATATTAGCACTGCATCTTACTACCCGTTCTGGTTGTACATGCTTACGCTAATGTGTAATGGTAGGGTGATTGCGAAATGAAATGGAGGACCTACAGTTTAACGTGGAATCCGAACCACGGTGGAGGCCTGGCATTCCTCACATTCACAAGTTGTGATTAATACACATCTTGTCAAAGATGAAGGAAGGGTTTGGCAATCAGATAAATCTGTGCCGGACCGAGGATTGAACCCCGGACCCCCAGCATAGAAGTCCGACACCTTACCCCTAGACCACCAGGTCACCCTTTTAGCTATTAATCGTAATGTTACTAAGGTTACATATTATTTGCGTTTAATCAACCATTTGAAGGTAAAATAATAAGTTCCTTATAATTTTAGACTTTAACTAGTTCTATTTTATTTTTGTTCCATGCATAAAATAATCTGAGAGGCTTATTTTAATCCTCCCTTATTAAATCACGTAATGAAATAATTTTTTGAAGTATTAAACTTGGATTCAAGCCGAAGACCTTAAAACAGATTTTCGTTCAAACTTATTCTCTTAAAAGAATAGGGTTCTCAATTAAATTTATATATATAATAAACACTTTTTGAGAAATAAAGAATTAGATGATACCTATGAATTTTCCAAAGATTTTCACTAATTCACTTGAATCCTTTAGATTCACTACACACGAGAATGAACCCACTTGAGTGTTACAGTGAGTACAATATTAAGGTACAAAACGTACGTAGGACTACTTAAAACACTTCTGAAATATGTAGTACTAAAAAATCAAATAGTACAAAGTTATTATATTTAAATATGAATATTGATTTGCCAATAAATATATGAAGCTGCTATTTTAATTTACTTTTATTTAATTTAATTTTACACTTTTTATACAGACTAGTTCTATTAGTTAGAAATAGATATAACATAAAGTAGGATTTTGGCAGGAACAATCTTATTTATAAATTATAAATAATTTTTCTTTGCGGTAAACATTGATAATATATAATAATATTCTTAAAGTTATTATATAGATATTTATAATATACTTCAAAAGTGACAGATTACATGACTTGACGTTTGATGAACGATCTTGTAAATTTTTAGCAATCTGATAAGATTCTTACTATTGAATTTAGTAAAATTATGATTTTTTAAATTTATTAACTAATTTTTTCCTTTATATTAAGGTAGTAGCCCGAATTGGTGGTCACGTGGTCAAAGGCACTACTCAGGGTAAACTAGACTTCCAATAACGGTCGGGTGTACTGAAGGTAGTTTTTCCAAAATGGTTTTCCTCTCTCCCACCACGGAAATGTTGGTACATTTCCTTTAAATATAACCTTCCTATTCCCTAAAACAATTAGGGTAATAAGTACATAAGCATACAACCCGAACGGATCGTAAGACTAGGGTGTTTTTTTATAAAGGAAGTTTAATTGTTAGTAGCTACAACATTGTAATAATTTTTTAATCATTCCCTTCGGGATCACCATTTTTTAATTTTTCAAATATATAGGAATGAAAATAACAAATATGATGATCAATAAAATCGTTTAACACAATCGGACAAAATCAAAGACAGATACAATACAAAATAAGGAAAGTGAAGGAGTTACTTACCTCAACATTCGAGAATACTTTAATGATTTGTTCGGGCATGACTGGTGACGTCACGCCAACCCTACAGATCGCACCACAGTCGTACCTACAACACTTCACCACCACACGATTTATCACTTATCACTTATCACTGGTAATCCTCACAATAATTACTCTCATCTTCATGTTTCATGTCAAGTTCGTTAATAAATAATTATTTAATGGATTACATTTGTTACTCGAACGATAGTCCCGTCACTTGAGCTGTGAACTATTGCACTGTAATTGATCACACAAACGTTTTGTTTCAGTTACTTTCATAAAACACACTCTAAATTGGGTTTGATTTAAAAAGGTAATATTAATTTAATAGAATGATTTAAATGATAAATTTATAAAGATCAGCTAAGATATATTTATATTAGTTATCTTAAACTAGTTTTATTCTATTCAAATGAAAATAATAAATAGTTAATATTATAAAAACTACTGTTCTTTAACCGAACTAATTAAAATTAATTCGATATATTTGTTGTATCTGCAAATTACTTATAAAAACACTATTTTTTAATTTAGAAATTTGCTTGTTATATTGGTGACCTGGTGGTCTAGGGTAAGGTGTCAGACCTCTGTGCTGAGGGGCCGGGTTCAATCCTCGGTCCCGGCACAGATTTATCTGATTGCCAAACCCTTCCTTCACCTCTGACAAGATGTGTATTAATCACAACTTGTGAATGTGAGGAATGCCAGGCCTCTACCGTGGTTCGGATTCCACGTTAAACTGTAGGTCCTGCATTTCATCTCACAATCACCCTACCATTGCACATTAGCGTAAGTGCGTATAACCCGAATGGTAGTAAGACGCGGTGCTAATAATCATAGCTTGTTATATTATTTTTCACTGTACAACTTTAATACTGTATTCAAATATTGTATCTATTAATATAGGAATATGTTAATTTTGAGATTTAATTGAAATGTGCTATTTTAATCACTAGTTTAACTTTTTATTGTGATTTCTAAACCACATTTTATGAAAATTCAAAACTTTTTATAGCACTAAAAATTATACCGTAATATTCAAACGAAGTTTAACTTTAACCGTTTGAATCGGGCCAAGCAACGTCTAATCGAATTCATCTACACCTGCGGAAGAAAAAAGTATAAAAAACACTCTCGAACACTCTTTCTATTGAATAAAACCTGACCAAAGTGAAAGTATAATATTAAGATAGAGTTGATGACCAACTGCATCGGTAGGAATGCTGTCTTTTGAGTTCGCTTTCAGACTCGGTAGAAGGTTGAGTGGGGCTATGGGGGGGGGGGGGGGGGGTTAGCAGGGGGTACCGTTACTTGGATGAAACGGACAACGCAACCAACTTTTGGTGTAGACTGTAAACCTACAGCCTTAGGAAATACATGTCTGCTGATCGTAAAATTAATAATAACAGCCTCATTTCATGTCCAACATAATGACAGGTCATGTGTTTTTAAATTCGTATATGGTGATAAAACATAATTGTTAGCCAAATGCATTGGAGGGAATCCTAAAGGACCATAGAATTTTAATATATAGAATCAAGTATATGTTTATTTCCTGCACTGATGTTTTTAAGTTTTATAAACTATTTAATTTATTCTTCAATTTGAAATTCATTTAGAAGATCTCTCATAGTGAATATATTTAATTCCTTTTAATAAGTATTTTATTCAATCCGACACCTTAGCTCAGTCGGAAGTGTGTCTGTCTACTGAGCTAAAGGTCCCAGGGTCAATTACCATCACGACAGAAAATTTATCATAGATGAAAATATGGGTGTACCCTTTCACATTGATAAATTAACGGTCGGCGATTGCGCGTTGTGCCTGTCCTAGTCTTAAGTTAGGTTATAAGGCATATGAAACTACAAGCCTAGCAAGCCGGTGGTGGGAAATATATGGCTTGCATCAAAAACTGACCCAGGCCACAGGCCGGAAACAGTCATAGATGTGAAAATAAAATCAGTATCCTATTCAATTGATTGATTTAATTGTTCTGCTTCCCAAGGTATATAAGATTTGGATCTAATTAATTTATTATTTTATAATAAGATAAGTGTACAGTAATAATAATATTACCATAGTCTTTAAGAATAGGTGCCATTTTAAAAGCCCTTTACCTTAATCTTTTTCTACAATGTAGTTTGAATAAGCCCTAAATTTTGAAGTAATATTATAGCCAGATTATCTGCTATAAAAAGATTAAATAGCTTTTAATAAATGTCTTATAAATAGGCCTACATTTACTCTGTGTTTACAAAAGTTTGTCTTTTTATTTAATTGTGTTTTTTAAACAGCTAATCGGGGATACTAAACCATTTTTATCGATCTTTATATCCATTTTAAAGTCATGGTATGGAAACGTATAGGCGTATACTGCCAACATGTTACATTATGAAATAAATTGAGACGCTATACGAATTCTCAAACTTATATATATATATATTCGATTATAGATCAGTGAATACAACAAATCACATTAAATATTCAAACTTTAAAAATGTTTAAATTTTTTCGTTTAATCGAACAAAATAGATTCAAAGTGAAACATACATTATATATATATAGAATTCATAAAATAATTATCAGGTTTATTAATTGGTGAAATTAGAGGTTTTGAATAAACAGTAAAGCTGACATGAATAAAATAGTCCATGAAAACAATGCTAGGAGGCAATTGCCACAATTCGATAAAAAAATATCTACTAGGTTTGTTTATTAATAAAAACACTTGTTTAGTTAATATAATCAGGAGCGACACAATCAAAACCTTCAGGGACGACTTGTGGTCTGTTGCCGGGGCAATCTGGTCTTGACAAGACTATTCTTGTAAACTATTATCCCTCTCACAAACTATTTGACCAACAAAACACACATAATTGTGTAATAAACATGTATCTTTGTTTATTGGCTATAAAGGTAAATTTTTGTACTGAATGGGAGGGAAACTTTTTTTTAGTACAGTCACTGTCAATTCTTGTTGGCCTTGGCAAAAAAAAAATCCCGATTCCCTGCCTTCCCCCTCCCGACTCACCTAGTTAAAAACCATATTACCTGGATATTGATGGTACTACATATGCGTCTTTATGTTGTACACAAGCTTCATGTCGTGGAGTTTTGCAAGAGCTAATTTAAACCTATCCTTAAGTGACAAACTATGCCTGTTCTGGAAGCACAACACTACACGCCACTGTTATATAATAATACGTCTTTTGACTGACAGTTTTAATTTCAATTACGATAGTAAAAAGCATTATCATTTTATCGAGGAGAATATATACAAGAATATCAAATGAGTATATTTTATAAATAAATAAATTATTTGTAAAATTCACAATTATTATATCTTATGTTTTTATGGATGGTTAAATTCCTTTCCAATATGTAAGCTAATATATATATATTATGGGTATAAATTAATAGCATGTGCTATGAATATATGGTATACATTCATAATATAGATCTATATATACATGTTATATATGCTATATGTATAAATATACATAAATATGCTATGATATACACCCGTTCTATTCATGAGCTCATTGAAAGGTGAAGTCACACTGATGAATGATGATAATAATTAATAATAATAATAATAATCATCTGAATCGTTAGAGAAGCTAAGGAGATTATTGTGAACCATAAATCTACGACTAATTTGGATTAGTTTCATATCAAGGTCTTGCAGATGTGGAATTCAAAGCTTCTCGTTACAAAAGATTAATTATTCCCTGAGATTTAGGAGACTCGTGTAAGGCTGGTTTTCAAAAGACGATAGTACTTGTTCACAAAACTGTTCCCTATTCTACGGGAGATATTTAAAATTTAAGGTGTAAAGTGAGCTATGGTCTAATTAGTGCAGTTTTTTGTTTTAAAAATATGTTGGCCAAAATAAATAACATTGTTTTAGTAGATATATTTAATTTGATTTTATACATATTTTAATTGCGAAAATTTAAAGAACATTTGCCATAATAATCGCGTTGATGAAGAGAATTATTTTAAAATGAAGAGAAATGTCAGTTGTCGAAAATAAGCAATGACCATGACCGATATTCACCGATATTTTTATAATACTTTAACTAATGAGGGAATATTACTTTACATAAACATACACGTTTGTTTAAGTTTTATGCAGTTAGTCATTTTTTTAAATTGGGGATAATTTGTGATTGAAAAAAATATTTGTTTGGTTTGGTTTTAATCGTAGTAACGTCTCAAACAAGTTATTTTAATGTAAGTTATGTAAATGAAAAAAGTGAGGCAAAAAAAGCTCTAAAAAGCTCGCCAGATAAATAAGCTAAATATATAGATGTTTTTTTTTTTAAATAAAATATTCTTAATTAAAAATAACACAAAATATTATACAGTTTTTATATTTTGTGACCTCTTAAATCCAACCAAATATTTATAAAATATATTGACATCATTTATATGATATTTAACACCTAAATTCACGAAAACATGTATCGAACAGAGAAAACTTTATTTTTTCATTGAAATTTATTAAAAAAAATGATCAATCTAAAGTATACTTTTAAATTGGTTAAAAAGAATAATTTCCATACCACTGGGAAAGCATACTAGACCTCAAGATCATATATCATGGTTGATATTGAGATCCGATTCCTAACCGGGTGGACTGAAGATGTATTTCCCAAAATGGTTTACCTACTCTTCCTTGATACAAATGAGGGTATATTTTTTCCCAATCTTACCTTCTACATCTATAACCAAGTATTATAATTAGATGCAGTCATTCATGACGGGTAGTAAGATACGATGAAAAATGTATGTAGGCTCACGTATTTTGTCAAATAGGATTAAAAATTATTATTTTTTAATTAATGTAAGTAGCTGAACTATTAAAAAATACATAGACCTAAAGCAAAAGTTTGACTTGATGTTAAAATATTAACAATAAAGGAAATAAAAAAAAGCACGAAATCCAGAACTCAAAATAAAAATAATCTAACATAATCAATTTAAAATCAAGAATAAAAATTGCAAAAAATAAAAAATAAAGACACACGTTTTTTTTCATCACATTTCACCATTATGCTTCTTCTCTCAACAACACAATGTTACATTTGACAAATGTTCACACGTCCTCCCGACACACGTGGTAATACCGGTAACGATACCAACATAACCGATCAAAAATCATCGTCCGCGCGCGCACGCGCACTAATGTAAAAAAAAAAAACCTACCCAACGATAAAAACTCCTCCAAACAAACCTTCTGAACAACAAGAGAGTCTACCGCATACTGGCGCGATCCTCTACTCTCTTTCTTCCACCATCATCACGTTTCTTTCTCTCTCTCTTATAATGTTCCATCTCTGTCTTACTCATGAACTCTATCTCTCTCTTGCTCTTTTTTTTTTTTCCTGGATTTATTTACTAACCGGTTACGGGACTAGTCATGATTGCATGTACTTGGCTAGTTCGAATCTCGTTGATACTGGTTGCATTCCTCGCAAAGAAACTACACAACACCCTTTGTGCATCTTAAATTATGGACTCTCCCTATTCCTCTTTATTCCCTTCATCCTCCGGATAAGAGAATATCGATCCAGAAAACTAACTTTTGAAACAGACTCGATTTCTGCAAAGATGGGCAAGTGGACAAATATGTAAGTCACGTCTGGTATATTGTATCAGTGGGGAAGTTGAATTCAATTTCCAAATTCCGTTAGAAAGAAGTGAAGGTTTTTTTTTTTACTTTTAAAAACGGGTTTATTCTCTCCTGCTACTTTAAATCGGGTACATTTCTTCTAACCCACCTTGGGCGCCACATGGTTTGAGGCGTATCTCTCGTAATAAACTAGACATCCGATGACAGGGAGATCGGGCTTCGAGTCCCAGTCGGGTGTAATGAGGGTGGCTTATACTAGATTGTTTTCCATTTTCCCTCCATGCAAATGGTGATACAATTACTATAAATTCGATCCTCCTAATCCCTAAAACCGTCAGCGTAATTAGTATACATGCGTTTAACTCGGTTCAATAGTAATACACAGTGATATAAAATCTTCTAAACTAAACCTTACTTATCTCTGTTCAATTAGATTCGGGCAGCCCAGACAGGCGTTGTGGTAGATTGGACATTTTATAAGAGATATGGTGGATTGAACTCCGATGAGTCAACTAGTAGGAATTGTAAGCAGGTGGATTGGGCACAGTCGATTCGACTCGAAGGAATTGTAAGCAGGTGGATTGGGCACCATTGATTCGACTATAATCAATTGTAAGCAGGTGGATTGGGCACTATTTATCTGACTAGAAGGAATTGTAAGCAGGTGGATTGGGCACCATAAACTCACAGTAAAACATTAATTATAAATTAATATATTAAATCACCAGCAGTCCCCAGTTAGGTTAATCTATAATGGGTTGGACTGGACTATCACTACCGAGACCAAGAAAGTGTTACATAAATAGTTAATAATAATAATAATAATAATAATTAGCACCGCGTCTTACTACCCGTTCGGGTTATACGCTTATGTACTAATTGCGCTAATGGATTAGGAATTGGGAGGGTTGAATTTAGAGGAAGTGAACCCGCATTTGCGTGGAGTGAGAGTGGAAAATAATTTAGGAAAAACCACCCCCAGTTCACCCGACCGAGATTCGAACCTCGATCTCCACGTCCTCTGAGGTTGAGCTCAACACGACTAACGCGTTAGCCAACTACGCCACCGAGGCGGGTCATAAATAGTTACAATGATTATAGTATTAGTAATAAAACCCTTACTGAACAGACTTAACATTTTAGCAGGAGAACCAAACTATCGTATTCAGGCTTGTAACTAAAATGAGCTTTGTGTAATAATTCTATAAATATAGAAATGGTTCCCGCTCTCCCTTTCACTGAAATCTCACTATATAAATTATTTCAATATGAATGTAAAGAGAGAAACATCGTAACAAAACAATTGAATTGCTATATTACCTGACACGTGCCACGTTACATCTTGCACCTCGTGTGGTTCATTGTTATTAAAACACGCGGTTGAAACTAAGATTTGTGAATCTTTTCATTTTTCTTTCACACACCCACACACACAACACACACACACGTCTTACTGGCTTTTGCACTCATGGCTTACATTGAAAATGTTCTTAGGATGAGGGCTTAAGTTGTTTATGTACTGTATAACGTCATGAAATGATGATAGTAATATCAAAATTATTATGAATTGTCATGTATAGTGACTAGTAGTTTATTATTAGGTGACCTGGTGGTCTAGGGGTAAGGTGTCAGACTTCTGTGCTGAGGGTCCGGGGTTCAATCCTCGGTCCCGGCACGGATTTATCTGATTGCCAAACCCTTCCTTCACCTATGACAAGACGTGTATTAATCACAACTTGTGAATGTGAGGAATGCCAGGCCTCTACCGTGGTTCGGATTCCACGTTAAACTGTAGGTCCTCCATTTCATCTCATAATCACCCTACCATTGCACATTAGCGTAAGTGCGTATAACCCGAACGGGTAGTAAGACGCGGTGCTAATAATAATAATAATAATAATAATAATAGTAGTAGTTTATTATTACTTGAACTAACCGGGCCCGTGGTGTAGCTGTTAGTGAACCATATATAATTAGTACATTTTGCGTCTCCTAGGCAACGGTATATTAGTACTGGATAGTATTTCCACTACTGGGCTACGAGTTATGTAGCCCATACATACAATATTATTACTATTCAATTACCAAATAATCCATTTCAGTGGCTGCGTGGTCTTACGCGCTACTCTTGAAGTAGACTACACTGCAGATGACGTGGAGATCAAGGTTCGAATCTCAGTCGGGTGTTAGGAGAGTGTTTTTTTTTCCAAAATTCTTTTCAGCCTACCACTACGCAAATGCAGGTAAACTTCCTCTGAATATAACCTTCCCATGTACTAAAACCACTATCGTAGTTAAAACATTAGCGTATAGCCTGAACTGCTATTAATAAGATACGGTACTAGATAATAATAATACTAATAAAATATTATCATGTAAGTCTCAAGATATCTAGCGGTGGCTGTATTAGTCCGCGCGTGACTTTGTAACTGACCCTCTTCCACCACTGATATCCTCTCCCCCTCAAACCCCCCCCCCTCCTTCCTCTCTACCTCATACTTACTATGTTGGAGTCCAGTTCTTTGTCTTATATTGCAGATCTCAAAACTGCACAATAAGAATATCTAGACTGAGCTTTGTTGTTGGGTAAAAAGTTGGCAGCCCAGAATCACGTCAGGTTGGTACGTCGAAACAAAGCAGATGAAAACAAAATATTAGCGTTTTTATTCAACCTAAATAATCATTTATGTATCTTTTTAACATATATTTCATACAATTTAGTCTTATATAATCCACGACTTAAATTTCTGAAGGAATGTAATTTTTTTTAAGTAACATCACAGACAATGATTATATGTATGTTGTGAAAACTTTTTTTTTTTTTTGGTAGGTCATTTATTCTTCATTCATTGGTTGCCATTTTGGATCTTTAGGTAAGTTTTTCTTTGATTACCTCAATTTTAAGTATCTTTTAGGCATCTATGTTATATGAATAGGTATGTTTTTAAATGCTATCGAGATTATATAATTGCACACATACTCAAACATAAAGAGAGTGTAACTTAACTGGAGAAGGTTGCTTTTTGAAGGGGTAGCTATTTTTTTTTAATACCGTGCTTTATTGCCCGTTCAAGTATTACGCTTATGTATTAATTACTTCAATGGTTTTAAGGATTAGGAAGGTTATATTTAGAGGAAGTGTGCCCAAATTTGTGAAGAGGTAGAGTTAAAAACCATTGTGGAAAAACAACCCTCAGTACACCTGACCAAGATTCGAACCTTGATCTCCCCGTTATCGGCAGTCTAGTCTACTTCGAGAGTAGAGCGTTAGAACACGAGGCCACCGAAATGGGTGGGTAGTTATTACTTCTGAAGAAGATGTTTGTAAATCAATAATATATTCATCATAACACAAGAGTTTGGTTGTTAAAGGCCTTAAATTAAGTAAATATTTCTTAGTTTACATTTATTAAAGCGCGTATATGACTCAGTCATGTGCATTCATTTCAAGTTTTTTGTTTATATTTTAGCTAGTTTTTTTTTTAGAAATATTGAAGCATTTTGTAATTTATTATTTCTATCATATCTGGGTGTGTTAGACATTCTAAAAAGATCTAGATCATATAGGTGAGTGAATCACACATTATACTAATTGATAGACTTTGATGGCAACATTATTAGATTCTCTAGCTTTCCTTTACAGTTAGGGATTGAACTCGGGAGTCGTAGGGCCAGTTTCATAGTCAGATCTAGTACGCCTCAAGTGCGAGTCGATACTAAATACAAGACGTCACCTACCTGAAATTTAATGTGAAACTGGCCCATTCCATTTTGGTCTAGGTAGGTGTCGTCCTGTATTTAGTATCGACTCGCACTTTAGGCGTACTAAATCTGACTATGAAACTGGCCCTTAGAGTAAATGTCGAGAGACTCGCATTGGTGGTCACATGGCCTAAGTCGTCATTCTCACATTAAACTGGATTGTCAAGTCCTGGAAGCGTGTAGTGAGGTTTGTTTTTCCTAAAATAAGTTTTGAGTAAACCACAAACATTAATTCTAGGGTTAGAATCCAAAACATTATTTTGAATTAAATCCGTCAAATCGTTTTGTTGTGGCTCCAGTTACAGACGACTAGAAATACATAATAACAAGACAGATATGACACATACAGGATTGTAAGATTTTTTTTTAGCTCATAACAATGCAAAACGTTGAAACTGAGGGCTAAAATTATTCGAGATTACAATACTTGATCTATGTGATGAGGTAGGTGACCTGGCGGTCTAGGAGTAAGGTGTCAGATTTCTGTGCTGGTGGTCGGGGGTTCAATCCTTGGTCCCGGCACAGATTTATCTGATTACTAAACCCTTCCTTCACCTCTGACAAGACGTGTATTAATCACAGCTTGTGAATGTGTGGAATGCCAGGCCTCCACCGTGGTTCGGATCCCACGTTAAACTGTAGGTCCTCATTTCATCTCACAATCACCCTACCATTACACATTAGCGAAAGTGCGTACAACCCGAACGGGTAGTAAGACGCGGTAATAATAACAATAATAAATAATAATACAGCCAAATCGTTCACCGAGCTGGATAAGCACAATTATCTAGGAGGTCTTGCCTTGTTAAAATTGATTCCTTGACCTTCAAACACACATAGTTTTAACTTTCTTTTAATCCATTGTGTTAAAAAGGAGGTAGAGGTTATTAACTCCAAATTTTAAAGCATAAACAAGAGCAAAGGTATGAAAAAAAAAGAAAAATAGATTAAAAAAACCACTAGACTCATGATGAAAGCTATTGTAATTTCATTGTAGCATTTTTTTAAAACACTTTTAAACAATGACCTTGTAAAGTGAATGTATTGCTGCAAAGAAGTCATTAAAAAAAGCTCAATTGAAAAAAAAAGAAATTTGTTTTTTCGTTTGGCTACAGTGATTTGTCTTCCCAGTATTGATTGGGAGCTACTTTAATGGCAACTCTTTGAAAGGCGTCAACTCCACTTTTATTCAATCGGTAGCATGTTACTGTACACACTAATTTTAATAGGAATAATAGATTTAACTTCACGTATAGCTGTTTATAGGAGGAAGGAATGCCTGGAAGGTCTTTTTTCCTACCAAAACCAAATTCTGATAGTAAAAATGGCCTTTAAGAAAACTATTCCTACCATAAAAAGAGTTTATCAATACGCCAAGCCATATATCTACAACCTTTCACTTATAGTATATTTTACCGACATCGATTTATCTATAAAACTAGCTCAGATAATAAAGTAAAATTTTACAAATATTGACGGAGTTTTTTTTTGTTGTATTTTCTAAAAGACTTTTCCTATTACAATTGGACTTTATTTTATTAATTGGGGAGATGATATCAAGGCGATAAGTGTTTTTGGTTCATACCTAGATTATGATAAGAAATTTACTTAAAATAATACAATTAGATAAAAAACAGGCAACTTTTTTAACTTAAATTAACTCTGCATGACTCAAATTTAAGTAATTTTGGTCAATGACGAAATTATTATCATGACTTAGGATATAATACATAATATTTAATATATTTTATTGAATACTTTGTGTAGTTTTGCCTATTAAGGTCACTCACACAATTATTAATAATATAATAAGAATGAGTAAGGGATCATTTAGAATAAATGCACTAGTATTTGCATTAAGGTAGAGTGTAAAACTATTTGAAAAAAAGCTACCTGTGTGCACCCGAATAGGATTGAACTATGACCTCCCCATTACTGACAGTAGGAGTGAGACTGACTCCTTTGTACTCGTGATCAGTTTTACAAGCTTTTATCTGTCGACTCCTGATTGGGTCAAAATATCCATAGTTTAAATACGTTTGGAAGAGGTTGTCAGATACTAAATATTACTTATACCAATTTTATATTTTTTATATGTCAAGTAATGTGACCTACAGCTGTCCGTTTTGATAAATTAGAACGAATGCAATATGATGATAAATAAATTAATTAATTAATATTATCACCTTTTTTGTTCACGAATAAAAAAAAGCCACGATTCAACATTTTATTTTTTTAACACCACTTTACTACCTGCTTGGTTTTACGCATGTGATTATTATTATTATTATTATTATTATTATTATTATTATTATTATTATTATTATTGTTATTAGCACTGCGTACTTACTACCCGCTCGGGTTGTACGCGCTTACGCTAATGTGTAATGGTAAAGTGATTGTGAGATGAAATGAGGAACTACTGTTTAACGTAGGATCCGAACCACGGTGGAGGCCTGGAATTCCACAAATTCACAATTTGTGAGAATACACGTTTTTTCAGAGGTGAAGGGAGGGTTTGGCAATCGGATATATCTGTGCTGGGACGAGGATCGAACCCCAGTTCCCCTCATACAGAAGTCTGACACCTTACCCTATATCGCTAATGTTAAAAGGATAAGAAGGTTTAAATTAGTTAAAGTGAGGCCCTAATTTTTGTGGAGGGAGAACGGAAAATTATCAATTATTTAGGTTAAAAAAACCAGGATTTTTCTACATTTTTATTCAAGGACCAAAGTTCTGGTCTTGTTGGTTACTGGCCACAATAATGTATGACATTTAGGATTGGAGAATTGCAGCCTCCACACGTGTTCGGATTCCACGTTAACTGTAGGTCCTCCTTTTTATCTCACAATACCTACATAGCACATTGCGTAAATGCGTAACCCGAAAGGTTGTAAGACGCGGTGCTAATAATAATAATAATAATTAGGATTGAACACATTAAAATATTCGTATCAGGTCATTCTTATACACCATACTCACACCAGGGATTAGGATTTCTCCTAAAGTATGTTAAGTGTTTTTTTTACATTTTAAAATGTTTCACAGCAGGAGGTAGCACGATTTTATGTTACTAGAGTTCATTTACAGGTTAAAATATATTTTGTATAAAAATATTATTTTTCTTATGGCCAGTCTAATGGCTCCTGGATAATTAATCTGTCCATTAAATAATTTATCAGGTCGATAAGTTAAAAGTGCGATTATGACCGCCAGATAGCATTTATCTGCCATATAAAATGTATTTTATCCATCACATTTTTATCGGGAGATTTAAGTACCTGATAACTTTTATCTGAAAGTTAAAATGGTTGTTGCATAGTGAGGGTTGTTTTTCATGAGGTTTCTCCTATCAAAATTTGTTTTAGTTTATAATCTTGGTTCACTTGTTTAGTAGCAACAAGCCCAGGTTTAGCTATATATAAGTAATAACATTTATTCACACTTTTACAAAAACTGACAATATATTTATAGAGTTATGGTTGCATAATAACCAATTATTTAAATGTGAGTATAATAAATTACATTTTGTAAACGTTGTACCCAATTATTGCCCACATTTTGGCTGACACCGAAATTAGTACTTGCAAGCACAACTTAGCTTGTGCGCCCACGTGACGTCATTTGTTTCCTCGCACTCATTTAGCCGCCATTATTAAACAAAATGTTGAGCGTTGTAGCCACTAGCCAGGTTGTAGCGGTATCAACAGGGCCTATACGCATGCGCGCACCAGTAAAAACAGTACCAACCCTGCGTTTTCTGCATGGAAATATATTTATCCTACAGATAACTATCGACAGATGAATTCAGTTCATAATACGCGTAAATATTAAAGTGGCTGATAACTTTATCTGGTCGCTAACTTTAACCTCCCGATAGCAATATACACAAGGTAGTCATAAGAAAGGGCCTTAATGTAAAAAGCAAAGATCGGTTATAAAATAACTTAAAATATGTAAATAAAATACCTATTTATTTTATTAGTTGATTATGTAAAATCTATATGTGTATTTGCTATTTTTTCTTTTAAATTTTTTTATAATTTTCAAAAGCCACTCGGCCGAAACAAAAAGTTACCACGGTCCTCGTGTCGAAAACCGATATATTAAATCATTTGGTTGGTGTTGACACTTAAAAAAAAACCTTACAACGTTTTTACTAAAAATATCCACATGCCATGGGTAAAAGCGGAGTTACGATAAACTAGATGTTACAAGCACCAGCAGGTCTTAGTTAGTGTTAAAAGCTTTTTAAAAAGAGCATCACTAAATAATATCTGATCCAAGTTTTTAAATACATTTCTCAAAGAAACAATATTCACATTCTAAATTTGATAGTAAACCATATTTAAAACTTTTTCCACGTAAGCAAAGTGGTTCCTTTTTTAAAAGAAACTATTAAAGCTATCTTTAGTCTGTTAATAAGATTGTATAAGGCTTTTATCTAAAATGGTCTACTATAAGAAAGAGAGAGAAGTGTGTTAAAGAGCAATAAAGAGAGAGAGAGAGATAATAAAACAGGTTAAAAACCAACAAGACGTGAGTAACTTTACACTGAGGTATCTATGGCGGTGTGAGACCCTCAATTAGTCACGAATGAGTGGGCGGACGTGGGTGTACTTAACCACCTGATATATGGACACAACCTGGTGGCTTAATTTATAACTACGACCACCTTACATCCCTCTACCCCTTCCCCCTCCAAACGAGTGGACCCGCGAATTAGTTTTGGGGGTCAACGCAATGAGGAACATGAATGGAAGTTGAAATCAAGTACCATATCTCCGAAAACGTTTATTTATTAAAATTTTTAATTTTTTGTTTTACTTTTGATATTTTCAAATGCAAATTTGTATTTTTCCTAAAAGGCTGTTTTATATATATAGCACAAAGTAATACTACCCATTAATGCTTATGTAATAATCACTATAATGGTTTTAGGAATTAGGAAGGATATAATTATAGGAGGTTTAACCGCATTTAAGTGGAGGAAGAGTGAAAAACCATTGTTTGAAAAACCACCCTCAGTACACCCATACGAGATTCGAACCTTGATCTCCCCGCCGTCAGCAGTGTAATCTACTGCGAGAGTAGCGCGTTAGAGGGGAAGAATGACATGGAGTTATTTTTGTTCTAACACTACTTATTATGATCGATAAAGGTTTTTTTGGTCACACTCAAATGTGATCAACTGAAAATGTCCACGAAATTGACCGGTCGATCACAATCGATCAATTATTGACCCTAAGTGTAGGCTATCGAGTTAAGATTGCTACCTTTCAGAGTAAACAGAGTGTAAATCTAGATATCATTCAAGACTTAAAAACAGTTTAATATATATTTCGATTCACGTCTTCTGACTTTATAGCTATACGGAATATTCAAATAGCTACACTAATGGGGGAGTCTGGGGGGTTGGTAGTGAAATCTAGATTTTAAAGGGAGTCTACCTGCATTTACATGGAGGGAAAGGAGCAAACCATTTATGTTTAAAAAAAATATACCCAGTTGAGAAATGAACCCTAAAATCCTCATCACTGGCACGCAGGACAAAGAGACTGATTGATGTAGCAGTCCACATGCTTACTTTACTTAAAAAAGGATATTAGAAGGTCTATAGGTAAAGAGGAAAATTAATCTTTTTGAATTTGTTATTTTAAATAAAAGTAGGTGAATAATCAAACGAGTACTAAGATGTGATGTGTTAAAATAACTAGAAGTAACATTTAAATTAATACAAAATATAAAATATCATATTGGGGCATGCCAAATAAAACTATAATAAATATTTTGTATATATCACTAACAAATTTGATTAAGAAGTATCATTTTCTTCCTTAACCTCAATGAATTAATCTAATTTATTCAAAACTACAAAATCAGTTTAAAAATAAGTACTATATTACCAACGTAGTGTTCACAAATCCATGAGTAATTTAAATTAAACATAAAAATAACTGCTTTAAGAAAATATATTTTTAAATTGAAGGTTAAAATACACAATTTAATTTATAGGTTTTTGCATATTGTAATTTTTAATTGGTAAATGCTTAACTATTCATAAATATACCAAATTTGTAGATAATACGTTAGGTTAAATTATTATATGTTAGATAAGTGAACATCCAAGAGGTTTGCAATAAACGATGTTTCAAGAAGAGTTGACTCATAAAACGTGCTTTACTGGAGCTTAATATATTTTTTATATCACGATTGGAAGACTTTCTACGTGAGAAAAAAAAGGGTTATGATGATTCATTTAAAAAATTTAAAGATATATTTTATTAATGCCCTACGAAGAAATTTGTATAAGAATAAAGAGAAAACGCAAATCATATTAAAGGTGGAAACGTGTAGATTTACTGATAAAAAGGCTACAGGTACCGTATTTGAAAGTTAACTTTCCAAAACTACTATCTTAGAGTAGCCGCAACACGAAATGTATTTAATAAAGTTGTGAAATAAAGTGTAGTGTACAATATAAAACACTGGATGTTTGTGGAGGGAATTATTATTATTAGCACCGCGTCTTACTACACGTTCGTGTTATACGCACTTACGCTAAAGTGTGATTGTAGGGTGATTGTGAGATGAAATGGAGGACCTACAGTTTAACGTGGGATCCGAACCACGGTGGGAGGCTTGGCATTCCTCACATTCCTAAGTTGTGATTAATAAACCTCTTGTCAGAGGTAAAGGAAGGGTTTGGCAATCAGATAAATCTTTGCCGGGACCGAGGATTGAAACCCGGACCCCCAACACAGAAGTCTGAAACCTTACCCTAAACCACCAGGTCACCATGGAGGGGATGAATGGGGAAGAATTCAGGTAAGGAAGGAATATAAATAAATAAATATTAACACATAAAACAATGTAGTTGGAAAATTACTGTAGAACTTCAATTATAATGAATCAAATTTTAGATCACACTATTATGAGCTTCAACTATTTAAAAACACTTATTTGCCTGACATAAGTCATTTTTAATCTCCAAACAAGGGATTTATGCAACATACCCTTACCTATAGAAGGTGTCACTGAGGTTCTTAGTATCAATTATAGTTGAGAAAACCCAATATCAGTATATCACACCTCTTTAAATATTACAAGACCAATTGGAATAAAAAAATATGTTTTTAATACTTTAAATTTTTGCTTAGATCCTCAAATAGCTTACCAGTAACATCGTGCATTGCACCCCTATCTAGACAAGGTCCTCTGTAGCTCCTGGGAACAATCTAAGTTTAGGACAACTTAATATTAGCAATTCACACATTAGAAAATATAAAAAGACCAGACTGTAAACAATATCTTATTTATCTCAAAAATGGAACTTGTAACTTCAGAAAACCTATGTAAAACCTTATTACCACCCGCACTTACCTAGACCAAGGTAATTGATACCTATAGTACAAAATTTAAAATAAAAAAATCTTAGAACTACCATTACATCTTATACAGCAGAAATCGCAATTCTAGAACCTATCAACAATGGAATTTATTAATTCCTAAGCGTTCCTAACTTCTTTCTAACACTTAGATAAAACATTAACGATCCGATTCAAAGAAAAAAATGATATATTTTTCTTTATTTAGCACCGCTTCTTACCATCCGTTCGGGTTATACCCCTCAAAAAATAATTGAGTCACAAATAAAACACCAGTCCCTAAAACAACTATTTTAATATAACTAGGAAATTTGGCTGTAGGCCTCAAATTTTCACAGGTCTGCCTACAACTTGTACACAACTACAGTCTATAAATTGAACCACCCATCTGTAGTGAGAATTTAAATAAAAATTAAGAGAATACTTTGGTGGTCTTCGTTCAGTTAAGTACTAGCATTGGAGACAAAAAACAAGATGTTTACGACAAAAATTAGGCTGAAGCTCTCAAATTTTCAAACAAGATCCCACTAGTGTAAAACTTTGGTCTATAACATTTAAATTACTACATCCATCAAAAAAGGAAAAAATAAATAAAAAGGTTATTCAAAATGGTCTTGACTTAACCAAGTACTAGTGAGACAACCAAAATGATTACTAACGAAAAAAAATCAATGTTTAGATTTAGTATTATATTATAGGCTACCCGTGATGCTATCTAATAATTATCAAGCTAATCCAAACTTCTGAACTATCAAACATTTAATTGTGGCTTACTTCTCGGCTGCTTGTAAAAGGGCGTCCAATATCAACAATTAACTTACCAGAATAAGTTTAGCTATTTAGTCAAAAAATAATCTGAAAAATAACCTAAAAAATCTCTCTCACAAAACAAATTAAATAGCCCTGGACACAATTTTGACATCGAATTAACACAACTCAAAGATTTTTTATAAAATAAAATACTGATATCATCTACTACTATTAACACCGCGTCATACTACCCGTTCTGGTTATACGCCCTTACACTAATGTGTAATGGTAGGGTGATTGTGAGATGAAATGGAGGACCTACAGTTTAACGTGGAATCCGAACCACGGTGGAGGCCTGGCATTCCACACATTCACAAGTTGTGATTAATACAAGTCCTGTCAGAGGAGAAAGAAGGGTTTGGGCAATCAGATAAATCTGTGCCGGGACAGAGGATTGATCCCAGGACCCCCAGCACAGAAGTCTGACACCTTACCCCTAGACCATCAGGTCACCAAAATACGGCTCTCACTGGAGAACAAATCAAAGCTCGATGTGAGCTTTCAAACATTCGGAAAGCGGCAAATGTCTCAACTTTTCGTAGCCACGTGATGAATTATAGGGGAAAGCCACTCACTGGCCAGATTGTCGTAGTCAATTATTGGTTTGACGGACGAAAGCAAATTCAGATTCCCCAAAGCAATATTTCGTAAATTGGCTTGATCAGCTAGCCAATGTGTGAAGAGTTCAATTTGGCTTATGCTTCAGAGTAATTTTCATTTACGTGTGGATGAGAATTTGTAATTTTGTTTGTAAAGTTAAGTTGGGGTGGAAGGGCACGTGAAAAAACAGTTTTTTTTGTAGCATTTGTAAAATATGATTTGCCAAAATAAATAATAAAAATGCTATTAGAACTATAGATTAATTTTCAACACATGGTAACTTCAACAGTTGTTGAATATTTGTCATGAGAATTGAATGAGAAACTTTTTAAATGAAGAAAAAAAAGTTGTCATTAAATTCCACGACACACTTTACAGATATTCAATAACTATTGAGGTCACCATGTGAATAAAATAAAATTCTATTTTTCTACTTGAGAATTATTTGATTTTGGCCAAAAAGAATTTTGCTATAAAGACTGCAAAAACACTGACTTATCTCAATTCGTTACATCCTCACCTTAAATGGTGCCGGATACAAAATGTAATCAAAATGCTAGAGCTAATTTAAAAAAAATGTATTTGATTTGTTTTTTTACCTTAAACTACCCTTTAATTTAGGGTTGGATACTTAATTCTGAAAAATCCTCTGGGGAACCTTATGAAAATCCTAAATATAAAGTTTTATCCCAACCGGTAAAATAATTTCAAATCAAGGACAAATATAGACAGACGGCATTAGATAAACCACTTATTCAGTTTCACGTGGTCATAAAACTTTGACATTTAACAAAATATCTGAGTTTGATTTTCTTTGGACGATCACAATACTTAAATTCTGTTCACCGTAGGAATTGTTTTCTGAAAGTCCTTTTTCTCTACCAGAAAGATATTATATAGTAGGATATTGGTAGGAAAAAATACCTTTCAGAGAGTAATTCCAACCGTGAATGGAGTATATCTCTCAAAAGGGTCGAGAAAAATTGGCAATACATTTGATTAGTTAGGGTTTCAACCAGGAATTGATCAGGTTCTTCTAACCTTTAGGTTAACTTTTCTAATCACGTGGTCGCTGAGTTGGCTAGCTATTAAACTCAAGGTGTGATAGCTTTATACACTTGTTGGCCACTATATTTTTTTTCTTGGTGTACTTCTATGCAACAATTGTGGGTTTTGAGTTGTTAGTATGTCAGACAATTTTATATTATTTACACCTGGTTATATCTTTCAAGTCATACATTGGCTTCTTATAAAAATATGTGTGAAAGATCAACTTGAAGCCTTGACCTCATGCTAGTAGCTTCTTGTGTCATAACTAGTTATGTCCAAGAATGTTGTTATATGTACAGTAATGGTCACCAAAAGTGGCTGGATTACTTAACAGACCTAGCCTGTAAACGAACACATTTTTTTAAAGAATACAATAGGCCACCATTTTTAATGTTTTCACAATAATTGATAAAACTTTTATCTTTCTGAGAGGAAAAAAAAAAGTACCAATAGATTGAACAAATAAATTATAGAGATTTTTTATCTGCTTCAGTTGTTGAATGTTTGAAACCAGACTGAGCTGCTGAGAATGGGGATCAATTGGTTCACTTACCGGTCCGGTGTAATGAGGGTGATTTTTCCTATGTGGTTTACCACACTCTCTCTCTCTCATGCTCACTCTCTCACTCTCCACGCAAATTTAGGGTATATTTATCTTAAATTTAACCCTTCTAATGCCAGGCTCATAAGTTTAATTATGAGGATGAAGGTAGAAGTTGTAATCAAGCATCAGACACTTGCTTTTGATATTTTCTCAATAACACCCGAGAAAATCGTGACTCTCAAAGCGGTCGAGAAATACATTCAAGTCACGTACTCGCTATTACGCAAGTGTACTTAGTTCCTTTCCAACACTATGATATTATTTGGTTGGTTTTTATTTTTGTAAAAGAAAGTGTCCCATAGCGTTTAAGATTCTCTACGCCCCCGTTCATCCGTAACTTCCTTAAAGAAGTATTTACGACGCAACAGGATCCTCTTTTGTCTATGGTGTTTCAATGAAGTTATAACAAAACATCCATGTGCGATGTTTACTGTCCGAGAGAAATTTGTAAAGGTAGCGTGGGGTTACTTGTCACGCATACAAACTACGACCCCTTGCATCAAAATGTACTCGCACACATTAAAGATGTCAGAGTTATCGTTACGATCTTATCAACAGCAGGGGTGCCTCATGGGAACTGCCTCAGGAATGCCTCAAGTGCAAGGACTACACACTTAACTTACCAACTTGTTTATATCAATGGATATCAACATACAGGTTGCAAATCATTGTAAGTTTTTTAACTTATTTTTTAACGACGCGTCTTACTGCCCGGTGGGGTTATACGCTTATGTACCAACTACTCTAATGGTTTTAATGAAATAGGGTTATATATTCATAGGAAGGAACTTGCATTAGAGGGGAGAGAATGGGAAACCCATTTTGGAATAAAAACTTCCTCAGTACATCCAACCTAGTATTGAACCTGGATATTCCCGTCATTGGCAGTCTTGTCTACTACAAAAAATGACACCTATACACGGGAATACGACCCGGGACTTTTGAATTAGCTTTCCAATAATCTTATACTGAGATCTTTAGGATTCGTCCCGTACTAGGTGCCATTCTTCATTTAAAGTTTAAGTCTGAGTCTGTGAAGGACGTGTGATATCATCACATACATAGGCCTAGAGATGTGAGACGGAAAATTTTACCTTGTTATTTCCGGAAATATTTCCAAAACGGGAAATTTTCAATAATTATTTCTGTAGGTTAATTTCAACTGAGTAAATAGATAAAAATAACAGTAATAATAATTAGTGGTAATGGTAGTAGTAGTAGTAGTAAGAAACACCTGATTTGGTGGATGTACGGTCAAACGTGCTACTCTTGCAATAAACTAGACCTCTGGTGACAGGGAGTTCGTGGTTCGATTCAGGTGCACTGAGGGAGGTTTTTCCAAAAATGTTTTTACACTCATACCTCACACAAATGCTAATACAATTCCTGTAAATTCAACTTTCCTTATCCCTAACACATTAGCGTAACTAGTACATAGGCGTACAACCCGAACAGGTAGTAAGACGTGGTGCTAAAAAAAAAAAGTAATAAAGAAACAAATGAATTCGAGCCTTTGTAGACCCGTTATGTTCATAAAATATCATACTGCAATTTTTCATCATCAATAAGTTAACTAAAATAATTTTAAGTTTGGCCCAATATTTGTCTATACCTCCCCCCCCTCCCATACTCCGCACTTCCTATCTACCCCTCCCCAACTCACACTTCCCCTCCCCCCTTCATATAACACACTCGTGTCTTAACCCATTATATTTCGAAGTATAATAGACAATAGGTGCCACCTACACAATTTAACCCCTCCATCACAAGCAGCCACTGAGGAAAATGTTCAACTCTACATAGGTCTATGAACGACCACAGACCACTGTGGCTAGGTGAGGGCTGTTATGCTGTCAAGTACACAAAACAAGACAATATTGTTTGATCATATATATCAGAAAATTTCACACGTCCATTAGAGACTCAGCCTTAAACTTAAATTGAAGAATGACTCTGAGTACGGAATGAATCATTGGTAGCTCAGTGGTAGAGCATTTGGCGGGCTAAGTCAAAGATCCCGGGTTTGATTCCCATGTCCATATTTCAACTAATTTAAATTAAATTGCCTGTAGATAAGCAGTTTAGTCACAACCTACTTAAAGAGAGAAATCTTCATAATATGGTATTTCTTATGGGAATGTCAGTTCTAAAATATCAAACAAATTCGCAGCTATATTCGAGTTGCTGTAGTGATCCTTTAAAAGTAAGACTTTATTTGCTAGAAGAATACTAATGCTATGTCTCTAACCATTTACTCTGATCTCAGAAATGCTAAGTCTCACGTGACACGTGACTCGTCGTTTAGAGCGAGATAATTTAAACTTTTCATGAATTAATATTATTATTATTATTATTATTATTATTATTATTATATGTTCAGTCTCATGACAGGTCCATTCCCATTGTAAGTGAACTTAGACCACCAGTGCACCCTGTCTTCTGCCTCCTCTTTCAGCACCCAGAATTTTCTTCTTTCCTTCAAATCATCCAATATTTGAATCCTCCTTCTTCCTAAGCTCCTCTTTCTCTCAACCTTTCCGTCTATGACGCCGTGCAGAAGACGGTTCCTCCGCAGGATATGTCCGATCCAGTTTGCTATGCAAAGAAGATTGTGTAAAAACGAACTAGAAAAAATGCTTTGTTTGGTCTTTAATTCCGGAGGAATATGTTAATACATTGAAAAAAAAAAGAATTTTTGCGTAAACCATATTTTTAAAATAATAAACTACTTTTAAATAGCGCTAGATTTTTAGGATGTTTGCAACTGGTTTCAGTTCTCCAGTTATTATATAAATTAATAACTGTTCTGTAATTGTATATGTTTTTATTTTATATTTAATTATAGAAGTTAAGTGATCTTAGTATTGCCTATCCAAGGAATGTTAATTCCTTTTGATTTTAAAATAGGTAGCAAATAAAGACACTAACTCAGTTAATTTCGAGATTTCCATTGAATTTCCTCTCCCAAGAGTAAAATTGAACGTGATTAACATTACCGGTCAAAGTCGTATTTCCCTTGATAATTGCGACAGTAGAATGACGTCACATCCCAGGGATATTAAGGGCGACGTTCTGTATGCCTTGTATCAACTTGAGGCAGTTGGCAACTCTGCTAAAGTCAGGCCCAACGACAACACAAACAAGGACCTGCACTACTCCTCCCCCCCTAAACCTCCTACCTCCCAATTCTCCTTTAACGAGCTTAATTATAGCTGCGCTTCTGGCTGCTTTTCTAACTAAACCGACAGGGAGATGAACGTTGTCACTTTAGATGATTCTATCCCATTCTCTCTTACAAACACATAATTACACAAATACTGCTGCTAAACCCTGATTTGTTTTATTAACGCCACCTTCGACCACAACTTTGATTGAAAACTATTAGAAATTTTCATTTTTAAATTATGCCTTATTTTATTTAGTAAGTATTAAGTTAATTAAGTTCATTCATCATCCAATTATACTTTCATATTGATAAATATAGCCATCACTGTGGTGTAGGTGTTGATGGATCTGGCTACAAGCCTAGGGGTCCCGGGTTCGATTACCGGTTGGTACCTATGTTATTTATCCCGAAAGGGGAATTATTCCAATGGTTACCAGGGTTTGGTTAGTTAGGCTTAAGCTAGGTTTAATTGTTTTCACTGGTTTCTCACCATCATACTCACTATCACCATCATCATCATCATCTCATCGAGACATGGAAAGAGCCTCCAAGGAAAGTATGTACGATTAGTACACTTGGGCGTCCCATGGGAAATGGTACATTAGTACTGTCTAAACTTTCCACAAAATAGCGATGTAGCCCAGACACGCAATATTATTATATTATTGATTACTGTATACATTATATTTACACTACTAATTAAACAAACTAAATATTCGAATTCAACTGTAATATATTTCCCCTCACCATTGTGAAAACCTAATTTTCCAATTTTCCAACAATGGCCTTTTTTTTTTAAAATCAGAATTTATTAGATCAATCAAAATTGATACATTTCTTAAATTTTGGTCTAATTGAATATTTTAATTATAAGTTAATCATACCACCTTAATGTGATAATCTATGAGGAGACAATTTTGTCTCCTTGATTTCAAGTGGTAGGGTAAATTTATAGGATCTAGTTTTAAATTCCAAGGTGGTTTTGACGGAGATGATCACTATTTTAACTCCGGTTCATATTGATAAATGATTGATAAATATATTGGTGGTAAGGCTGTGTTCTTATATTGAGACATGTTATCTTAGGTTAAGTTGATTTGGAAAAATGAATGTTAAACACAAAATAAGCTACCCCTCCTGAGTAATAACTAGTTTTAAATAAGTTATATCATTTAACGTTATAGATAAAATACAAGCACTTTATATTTTAAGTATATAACACTAATTAAAACTACTTAATTAAATTCGTGAGCCACATTTTTTCAAGACAGTGACATTATTTAGTCAAAAGAGTGAGTCATATATTTCAAGAATGTGAAATTGAAATGTGAAGTGTGAGTGATATTTTTGAGGGAAGTAATATTAATTAGTGAAAGGGCTGATCAATATATAGTAGAATTTGGCCAGTTCGACATGGTCAATACGAAAAATTGGATAATTCAAACCCAGCCCATGATTCCCCATGAATTTCCTATTTAAATCAATGGTAAAAAAAATTATATTTAATTGAATTTTTTAGAAGAAAATATTTATATAGTTTGAAGCCTACTCATTGTTAATTTTTAAGAGTTTTTTACTCAATTCAAACCTGGCTTCACGATTTTATAAAATCCCTTCACATGCAAAGAATGTCAAATTAAGTTAAAAGCTAATGACGCAGAGTAAAAGAGAAAGCGCGTAATTTTGTACTGGCGGTGAGCGGGTTGCCTAAAATAGGGGATGTATTGGCTCAGCTTTCATTGTTTCCGTGCGACAACGTAATCACGTAACGACATGACTGATTTAAGTCTAACATTTTGGTATGCTACTTTTTTAAGCTATTAAATTTTGTGTTTACATTTTTACTGTTTTTTTGTATGTAAATTATGTGTATGTTTGGTGTGTTTTATATAGCATTATAAATAATATAGCCTCTTTGTGTTTATTTGTAGAATATTTTGAGATTATTGATTTATTGTGTAGCAAATGGCTAGATACTTATAAAAATTGTTAATTCAAATTTTTAATCTTTCGATTTTTTTTATATATCCTTGGACTTTGAATTTAAAAAATTGTCCATATTTAAGCGATTTATCTTGTCTAATAAGCTAAACTGAGTTCTTGAAACTACTTGAGCTTTAAATGACTATATGAATTAGCGTGTGAATGTTTTAATACTTTTTTGAATATTCCTTTATTAAATTGTATTTCAATAAATGTAATAGTGTATGTTATATTCAACACTGGCTAAGTGGAAGAGAAGGCTGACGCCTTAACTTCGCCAGATAAATAAAGGTTATTATTTTTATTATTATTACATTTAAAGAATAAGCTGTTTATTTCAAGAATGAACACTTACATACATAAAAGAGGAAATGGAATTTTTACGGTACAACATATTTAAATCAAAATTTCCCGCCAAATTGGTTGGAGTCGGCCATGACAGTATTGGAGGATAGCTTGATACCTCAGAGAGGATCATGTAACTTCTCTAAATCCTCATAACATTAGGTAAGAACGATATTCAGGTCTACTAACCCTCACACATCTCGTTAGCACACAAGTGTTGAACTTACAAAAGCCTCCAAATCTCGAATCTCCTTCGCTACACACATGCTGATTACATTTGGATTGAAGTGAAATTAATCCACGGTAGTTACAGCACAAAGGTTGTACCTGCAGCTACGGAGTGTGTGCTATAACGTAACTTTCCCTCTTTCCCTCTCTTTGCAAACACAAATATTAATGTTTTAACCGAAGTTAACTACATTCATATTATATTAATTATAATAGTTTATAAAAATATTTCTAATGTGTCATCTTACTAATATTTAATGTAAGAAACTATTGACTAACAAATCAATCTAGTATTCGACTAGACTGCCAGTGATGGGAAAATCGGGGTTCGAATACTTGTTGGACGCTTTGAGTAATTTACCAAATAGTTTTTCACTTTCCCTATGGGAAAATGAAGGTATATTTAATATAAAATTCTAGAATGATCATTTCTGTTTCATTAGCGTAGCTACTATATTCGCATAACCTCAACGGAGTTTAAGATGTGCAAAAAAAAATAAAAAAATTACAAAACTATTAGAAAATAAATTTTGTTTTTATTTATTCTTTTTTTAGTAGGTGTTCGTAATGTATTTTAAAAAATCAAAATAAATAGTTTATAATGTAAGTATATTAGAAATAAAAAATAATTTATTCATTTACAATCTATCCATTTGAGACCTAAATACCATTTAAAAATCATTATATAGTTAAAAGAACAGTAATGATCATATTCTGTTACTGTTATGTGCGGTTGGATGATGAATCTAAATCAGATTTATAAATCCGTGATTCAATCCCCGGCTTGATGGTGAATAGTTCTCGGCTTGAGGGTGAATATTTTCAGTGATATGGCTTATCCTATCCATTTCCAAAATAAGAATTATTTTTAGGTAACTAAAATTTATCTTTCTAATTCTAAGACCATAGATTTGGCCAGCCTATATGTTCTAGTGATCAGTATTTCTAGATACTAACCTAGAAATCTTGGTCACGATTCTCAGTGGTAGACTACTGTAGGTATTTTCGCCGAAAGGGAATTGGTTTCTAGGGTCGCCACGGTCTTGTTAATTAGGTTTAAGATATGTGTAATTCTTCTACTGACACCAAATAATTATCATCATTATTAATACAGAATCTCATTGGGGTAAAGTAGCCGCACATACATTGTGCCCCAATCTCAGAAGACTATTCGATATCCGCTACTGCCAGTAGGAAAGTTAAACTCCTCATGAGGCTGAGTTGACCCTGTTTTAAGACCCACTGCTTTCACAGGATATCTGTAAGTTCCGAGGATCAAACCCGGGACTTCTGGATATGGGGCCAAGAATTCTGACCACAAGAACACAAAGGAGGTTTTAATTATTTTTATAAATACCTAAAAGTATATATTTTTTTAATCATAAAATCATGGGTCATTTGGAAATTTGACAATCCAGATTGTACTTTGTCCCATCATATTAAGATAAACTAGTTTAGAGTTTGTTTAGTGAAGATGATAATGAAGGGTAAGATAGAGGGAAAAAGAGGAGAAGGTAGAAGAAAGTTTGATATGCTTACAGATTTCAAGCAAGAAAGGAAAAAACTACAAAACGATTAGAGCAGATTGAACAGGATTGAGGGAAATAGAAGATGTCTAGTTGAATCCTGTCTCAGGACAGATTAAAAAAAAAGAAGAAGTTTTTAATGTATGAATTTGAGAGTTGAGTAAAGCTTATAAACTTATATAACATGTCGCGTTGGCCCAGGAGGGAGTAGAGTGGGGAAGGGAGGGGGGGAGGAAGAAGTATGATAGAGTTAAGAGGGAAGGGGGATGAGAGTGGCTTGGTCATAGCTGAGGGAAAATAGTTTTTTTTTTAAATATGAAGATGAGTTTAGAAAAAAATATGTGGGCTTGGTTTTGCAAAATGTACTCTCGAGAAAACGTCATAACCATAACAAAGAGCTCTGTCCCCATAGCCTTATCTCCTTACAAATATCTTAACGGAACTACAACTATTGCTCTTTATATGTAATAAAGAAGATAGTTTATCAAAATATATTAGACATATTAAAAAAACCACATAAGGACATAGATCGTTATAGGGTCCTGGTTTTTTGGCTGAATGCCCGGCTATTTTTTTATGGCTTTATTTCCATTTTATATTGGCAGTACGATGTCAGTGAGATTCAGAGCTTTACAAATGACCTGCATTTTTTTGGCGTCATAAATTAAATCATATTTAAATTGTGACTTTAGATATGAAACTAGTTCCGAACCATTGAATAGTTACTTCTGTATATAAGCACATGTGCATGCGAACATCTAGTATTTTGATTACAACTATATACTATTTTAGTTTTAAATAATTAATTAATCTTTATAAATCTATTTGACAATTTATTACCCTGGACAATCAAGTTATTCTATTGTGATTCCCGCTTTTCTGGTATAGTGTTGGCAACCGTGAAGTGTCCGAACGCTATATATGCTTGTATGCAGTTTGGCAGCGTGGTGTGTGCGTTAGGAAATATTGTTCCAGTTGAAGCACTAATACGCATGCGCGTGGCAGAATTACTTAGCTCTTATGGAGGAGATGTATCCCGAGATATGTGCATATCTGTTGCTGTGAATATTTTAATGTCTCTACTAGCTCCCCTTGTCTAAACAAGAGATGTGGTATCGAAAGAAAAGTATCGATACTCTATTCATTTAGAATATAGGAAGAAAAATATCGATACCATACTAGTATCGAAAGAAAAGTATCGATAACAGTAAGTATAAGTATCGAAAAATATTTTTTTATCAAGTAATTATTTCAACTTTTTTATAGTAATAATAATTGTACTCTCATATTTATTTAAACACTGAAGATTATAATTACTTAATCATGTTATAGTATATCTAGGTATATCGCGACTATGTTATGTGAAATTGGAAATTATGATAGATAGTATTGTATAATGGATACTATAAAAGGTCATACTATACCAGCTTTCAAAATTTCTATGAGCAATTAAGCTGATAGGGAGTTATTTAATAGTTGAATATGATTAGTAGTATATTTTTTCAATATATTTCGTACCCTTCTTTAATTATAGTAAACATTTAATCCAAGCATGAGTGAAGACAACCAAAAACTTTTTTTCTTTCGATACTGGAGTGTGAGTACTAATATCAGTAAAAGTATCGGAAAAAAAGTATCAAGTAAAAAAATACTAGTATTAAAATTAAAATACCGATATTAGTAAAGTATCAATACCTTTTCGCAAGATTCAGGCCTTTCGAGCTGATACAAACAAACTGAGACATTTGTGACTCTCATGAGTCCACTCGCTAATTAGTCGAGAGTAGGTAACCAAGCAATTTAAACAAATAATTTTAAGTAATTGTCCTTTTTTTTTTATAATTCAGAATGACTTTTTATTGCAAAAATATGTAAAGATACATTGTTTAAGCATTAAGTCACTATAGAGTATAATTATCTATATTATTAAATGCATAGAAACTTATTGAAAGTGTAAATAAACTTATCATCGTAGTTTTTTTGGTTTGTAATGTTTCATTAAAGATGAATATGATACCATATATATAAATAGTGAAGAATTAACTTAGCATCATAGTATAATAATTTAAAGAATGGGGTCTGATAAATTAAATTTAATTGAAAAAGTTTTCAAAACAAAATTGTGACTACAAACACAAATTATAAGTGAACATTCACCAGAAATATACTTGACTATGTATCTGGCTGTAGTTCAACTATTCTTCGCTTAACTTGAAGTATAGCAAGCTAACCTTGACTGCCTTATAGGACGTAGCTTATAGTATAGAGCCATAATGAATCCATCAAAGTAAGACTTAACCTTAAAAGTAAATATAGTACGATATACATTGCTGGAAAATCCATATTGAGCTTAACCTTGAAGATTTTTTTTAACAATATAAAATAACATTTCTTTTCACAAATACATAAAGTAGAAACTGACCCACTTTACTGGAATTATTAATTAAATTGAAGACTTCATTCATTAATTATATACAATTTTATTAGTGTTAAAGGGAATAAGATGGATTGTCTTTTTCTGTTGTGTTAAGTAGTTCTAAACAGTTACTTTTTCTGTACATATGTAGGCCTACGTAAATATATATATGTAGGCCTATTTATACCTATGCATATGATATGTTGATATAGTTAAACTATAAATGGGCCCATATCTTTATGTTGGTATCGCCTTGATATAGTCAAACTCTCTATGTATACATCTGTAAAATACTATTTATTTTAATTTTGATTTTGCAAAACTCCTTCTAACGATTTTGATTAAACTTCTTATCTAGGCACTGTTATACATTAAAAACCAAATGACAGATCTCATTTTCCCAGTAAGATAACTAAGAGGGCACTTCAAATGAGCGAAAACCTCAAATTTTTATCATATATACGCAACTGTTTAAGACACAAAAATAACTTATAATTGCAAAATTAATATATTACAATTTAAAATAAAACTCTTTGGTCTGAAAGATATTTTTATAAAACCAAGAGTTTATTAGTTTTTTCAAATATATTTTTTTAATGGAAATCTGGGGAATTGATAACTATATTTTTTGGTTAACAGATATGATATTTACTCTAAATCAAATAGCCAAAGCTATTATTTATGCTTTTAGTGAGGATTATTCCAACCAAATATTTCTGTAACAGTGCGCATTATTTCATTTATGCTCTTTACTAGAGTGTTTATACAACAATATTTTTTTTAAATATATATATCGAGTATTGAGTAAATATAGGTGCGAAGCATTGACCCCTATTTATTTTTAACACTTTTTTTGTTCGGTTTGAACGAACATGTTACAGGAATCTTCTTATTATAGAGAGCGTGGAACAAATCGTTTACTTGACAGCAGTGATGGAACGGTAAATTAAACGCGTGGATAGTAGACTTGTCCAGCGGGTGGTATACATTCCAGACGGTGAACTTGTTAACATGCTGATAACGTTCGGCCTCAATTTGTTTGCAAGACCATAAAAGTGTAGACTAGACTAGCGGTTCTCAACCTATATGTCACGACCCCTCCAAAGGGGAGCTATCAGGGGATTAATTAACTGGTACAACACAATTACACAAATTATTATTATTATTATTAGCACCGCGTCTTACTACCCGTTTGGGTTTTACGCACTTACGCTAATGTGTAATGTGTAAGGTGATTGTGAGATGAAAATGGAGGACCTACAGTTTAAATTGGGATCCGAACCATGGTGGAGGCCTGGCATTCCTCACATTCAAAAGTTGTGATGATTAATACACGTCTTGTGAAGGAAGGGTTTGACAATTAGATAAATCTGTGACGGGACCGAGGATTTAACCCCGGACCCCCGGCACAGAATTCTGACACCTTACCTCTAGACCCCCAGGTCACCAATTGCACAAACATTTTAATATTCGAAGATAATTTTCTTAAAATAGGTTTTGAATAAACTACCTTTAAGTATGTTTTACTCATAAAAACAAACACATCTTATAATCACAATCAAACTCTTTATATATAAATTTAAACAAAATTGTTCAGTTATATTTAATGAAATATAAATCTTCAAAAATAAATTATTATCAGTAGGCTACCCTAAAATTATATGTTATTTGTTGGAATAAAATACTATTTTTATTAATAATGAAAAACTATTCCCATAGTCCCATTTAATAATTCAATATTTAAAGTATATTTTCAAAAATATCAAATTTTTTATATATTGTCGTAAGTAAACTACCCTTATATTAATATATTTTAAATAAAATACATTGTAATTGATGATGTAAAATAATCCTCCAAAACAGATTTGAACCAAATAACTGAAGCATTTTTTAAATATTCAAATTAAAAAATAAATCATTAGTAACTAAAATTCTCTCCAGAAACAAGTATACAGCTTAATTTTTCATATTCACACTAAACACTTCCCAGATATACATCTAAAACAAAATCGTTATAGTATTTAAAAGTAATATTAGTTTTAAGTAAATCACTCATCAACAAATGACCGTTATCGAATTTATTCAAATCCTCGATATACATTTCAAACAAAATCGTTAAAGCCAATTCCAAAATTTTGGAAATAAAAAATACTCATCCCTAAACTCTTAATTGAAGGGCTAGTGTTGATAAAATAGTTTTTTGATTTAGCCTTTTAAAATCTAAATATCAAGTTAAACAAAATCCATCCAACCGTTTTGGATCTGTGGCCATAGATATATAAATAAATATACAGGCAGACATGGGGACAGACAGAATTGTACAATCTACTTTTTTGGGCTCGTGTTTACATAAAGCGTAAATATGTCTAGCGTAGCCCCCTCTAGAATTATTAGCTTTCAAATTTCGTTTAGTGTTTAACCATATTATTCATGCAAATTAAGATTCAAAATTCTTGTGAAAATAAAATTCAAAAAAGTTGAAAAAACTTATTGATCCAAAACAATAGTTGTGAGTAATATTATCGTTTATACGACTTACACAATTTACACAAGAGTTAAATCAACAACAAAACAGGCTCAAATACTAATTAAATAATATTAATTATTTCATAAGCTATTGAATCTATGGTATATGTGTTTATTGTAACTATAAGAACTGAAAAATAAATAATGATAAAAATCTTAGTATCTACATTTAATTTGACCATAATATTCTAGAGTTTCTCTTTTTTTTATTTGACTCGTGTTAGCTCTTTAATTTAATCCCTTCATTTTCTTTTATCAGAAGTGCTTTTTTTAAAATGTGCCTATACAGAAAGGTTGAAAAACACTTTAGTAGAGATGGTTGTACGATTTTGGTATTTCTGTTAAAATCATAATCCCTGTTATAATATGTATCATTTGAGACAATTTTGGAAAAAATATTTTTTTTTTAGTTTCTGTGTGTTTTACTAGCCTTTAGGGTTACACTAATATGAACTAATTACGAAAATACATTAAGGATAAAATGAGTTAAATTAAGAGTATGTGCTACTTTGAAATGAGAGTGTAGAACCATTTGAATTAAATTAAACCTAAGTATACCCGACCTTAATTCGAACCCCGACCCCCTCTTCATATGTAGTCTAGTCCAGTGGTAGTACTCAGCCCTTCTTTTTTTCTGTGTAATAATAAATTAAATTTCTCTTCATCTTTGTAGCCCCAGGAGTTGTTGGTGCATGATGCAAGTTGTGCAAATAAATAAGAAAACAAAATTTCGTTAAAATAACCTTGCAAAAAAAAATACACTTTATAAAAAGAGTCCCTTTGTGTTGTAGAGTCAGTCGTAAAATATATTTTTTTTAAATAAGAGAAAAAATACAACTCCTTTTGTGGAAGTAGAACGAGAATGATTATTCCACCAAACCGTGACAGTTTTATGGTTTGCAATAAATTATATTTGGATAAAGAAAAGGGAAAAAACTAAACCATTAAGTATTTAGTTCAAATGCACTATAAGTCTTTTGAATAAATTATTTTGAATATATTTATTTTTAAAAGCTTTTCTTAGTAATAACTTTTCATAAGAATTTTTCTTTTTCTACATTCAATTCTTTTTTAAAGCCAGTGCTATTGAAACCAGATAAAAGAGATTAAATTAAACAAAAACGTGTATATTTTATTAATATTATTACTATAACGCAGATGGCAAGATAAGATTAGAATGGACCTGGAAGAAATAGGGTGTAATGAGGTGGACTGGATAGAACTAGGTCAAGATGGTGATAGGGTATAATGAAGTGGAGTGTATAGAACTATCTTAAGATTTGGATAGGGTGTAATGAGATGGAATGAATGGAACTATTTTTAGGATAGGTTATAATGAGGTCGACTGAATATAACTAGCTAAAGATATGAATAGAGTCTAATGAGGTTGAGAGAATAGAACTAGCTCAATTTATGAATAGAAGGCATACTTTTTAAGTGCGGAAAGATTTTCTAGTTCCAAATGCCAGTAAGTAATTAATAAACGTTCGGTGGTGTCATAGTTCCAGCTTTCGGTAGCTAGGATCTATCTACTATAATAGTTATACAAAAACAACAACTAATACTTGAATTCCATTTTAATCCTTCAGTTTGAATTAAAATCTCTAAGAGGTGAAGAATCAATATCATAGCTCTCTACAAAATCATAAATTCACTACTACTCTATGAGTGAGAAATTATTAGAATTCCCTACAGAAATGTAAAGTACCATTTTATAAACAAAATGTGAGCATAAATAAATATTTCATGGCCAATTTTTTTAAATATTATGTGAAATCAGGTACACATTAATAAATAGACTTTTAAATTAATAAACATATTTTTTAATATAATATTTTAGCACTACGTTTTATACCCGTTAAGGTTTTATAGTTGTTACAGATCATTCTAATGTGTTAAGAATGAGGAAAGTAGGATTTATAGAAATCGCATCCGAATTTGCAAGAAAGAAGGGGTGTAAATCCACTAACTAGGAAAAGCGTATCTTCAATTCACCCAATTGTCGTTCGAATGCCAATCTTCTCAACATCGAAAGACCAGGCTACTACAATAGCAAGTGATGTCTAAAGCCATTAGACCACCAACGGGGGATTGAATAAAATTTTTATAAAGTGAGGTTTTGAAACTAGATTTTAAGTTTTAGTGTCTTATTTACTATTATAAACTGCAACTTAAAATAAAACAGGTATTAGAGTATACAAAATCCTAGTAGGAGAGAAACTTTATAAGTTCTTCAAATTATGTAAAAAAAATCATAACAGTTTTTGGTTCTAAAATTTCACATACAGGGATAAGTTTATGCATATTATATGCATAGATATGCATAAACTAAATCACTAAATCTGCTACGTGCTGCGTTTGCATGTATATATATGCATATTATATCATATATATATGCAAACGCAGCACGTAGCAGATTTAGTGACGTCAAAGCCCGATATGGAAATGTGAACTGGATGCCAAGCAGTTAAATAAATGCTATACAAATCCCAATAATATTCTGAGCCCAATACACATATAAACATTGGTTTGAATTTCACTGCATCGTAAATATTAAAAAGAAACAATTGATTTAAAATAATTTCATAGGCTGGAAGTTTTGATAGAAAAATAATATTTATCTCAGAAACAAAAGCAGTGGCTTGTATGAAATTATCTGGTGGGTGGGGCCAGGATTAAATTAAGCCCTAATACAATAATGTTTATTTTCCCCCAATCTATGATTCTTTTTTTAAATATATGAACTGACTATTTACCATCATCAAACCTTTCTTTTAAAACTATATTAAATTATTTTAAGCTTGTATTATGTAATCATTTATAAAACATTACACCATTATAAGTTTATCTATATTATATAATAAAGTAATGGCTTCTTCTGTTTTGAACTATAAACAAACTTCAATTAATCCAATATATTTAGGGTTGACTTATCAATAAAAAGGTTACACCTATATTTTTCTGCCAACCATTGCTTTAGGGCAGAAGAATAGTCATTATCTACTCACTCTATAACATTAGGAACTCGAAAATTCACTGTCACACTTACAAGAATATACCACCTAGCCTTATTTTTAGCTATTTCTATCCAGTCCACCTCATTATACCCTATATCTATCTTGAAATATTTCTATCCAGTCCACCTTATTATACCCTGCCCCTATCTCTAGCTTGTTCTATCCAGTCTACCTAATCACACCCTATCTCTATCTTTATCTAGCTCTATCTAATCCACCTCATTACAACCTATCCCTATAGAGCTTGTTCTATCCAGTATATCTCTCTACTCCCTATATATATATATATATATCTTGACCTAGTTTATCCAACATATCCCAGTCCATCTAACTACAATTTAACTCTCTCAGGACCATTCTAATGCCATCCTCCCATCTGCATCTAGATCTTTTCAATGTTCTCTTCCCACTGGGTTTAGTAGTCAATACCTTAAACACGGTTCTAGATTCTACCATTCGTGCTGCATGTTCTGCACACCCTAATATTCAAGTTTCAATTATCCTAACAATGTCTTTTGATGTGTATAGGTTATTTAACTCATTATTATGTGACCTACTCCACTCCCCAGTGACCTAATACCTTTTTTGAAGTAGATTACTTCCTTGTCACCTTATTTTAAAACAACCTAAATTTTATTTTCATTATGTAAGGTAAGAGACCACGTTTTAGCAAACATTTAAATTAATAAAACATTTAATAAAATTCTTTGTCTCTCAACTCCCTTAAAAGTAATATACAGAGTTAAGAAGAGCACATATTTTATGATTATGAGTGTTGTAGCATTATTTTAAATTGATTATTTACAGGGGTTAAATCATTTCATAACTTACGTTTATTGTTTTTTTAAGAGATAAATTTAATCCCGTGAACTAAATACTATTAATTTTACCATTAGATATATTATTTGTTTATCAATACAGGTATATAGAGATTAAATTTTATAAATAAATTAAAAGTTTAACTATTTTATATATTACTTAGGCTTTAAATTAGCAAATATAATTGAAGATTTTATGATTTTTCATTTATACATTTTATTCGTTTAATCTAATATAAATTATTTTAAAAACATAATTAATTGAAATAATGATTTAATTAGTATAGTAACTATTATATGGTTTATTATAGTGATCTAATAGTTAACGATTTTCTTAATTTGATCTATTCAATATGTATGATTAAATATCTATTTTTTATTTTGGCTTAAACGCTATTTATTTTTTGTGTGTTTTAAAATATATTTTTAATATATCTATTTAATGATCCATTCATATAAGAGGGAGTCGAATTGGTGGTCCGTGATATGAGTGTCAAGCTCATTTTAAACAATTTCTTTCGGTGGAGATGAGATCTAAGATCGAACCCAGTATTGATAATGGTTTCTTTTATCTTGTTTCTCTCTTTCTTTAATAGTGATTATGGACACATTTACTCTGAAGCTATACCTTATCAAGCCATAGCTTACTTGATACATATGCAATCCACTTTTACGATTGAATGATATTAAGAGTGTCACTCTCGAAAAATACTGAACTGCCAATGGTGAATAGATCGAGATTTAAATTTCGATTGAGTGTACTAAAGGTGGTTTTACCAAAATGGTTTTGCTATCTCTCTTCATTTTAATATGGTTACACTTCCTCTAAATTCAACCTACCTCATTACAAAACACCTAAATATTTTGCATCATAGCTCTCTATCTTCTCTGTGTACATAATCTCCCCTTTAATACTTCGACCAAGAATCGATTATGAACTTTCTGAAAGAGATACAGGGGTTGGTAGGCCATCGATTAAAACTGATGTCATTACGCTCTCTGCTACAAGTTCAATATGAAAACGCTGACCTTGGTGGTCGCGAGGTAAAATGCTCGTCCTAGGACCCAATGTTCGTGGGTTCAATCCCAGCTGGGGTTGACGAATTTTCCTTGAGCGATAAAAATCAGTCGGAGGGGAAGTAAAGTCGTCGGTTCCATGTTAATTGTGACATATAAAAGAACCTGGTAGGTATGAGAAAATACCTTTCCAGGAAAAATTGGTAGGCCCTTCGGCTTTCGCTCTTAGAAATTCTCATGTGCTGATATAATCATTCGGTACAGAAAGAGGGACAAATACCTCAAATAAATATAATAATATGAGAACCTATACTCCATACTCATACATAACTCATAAACAAATGCATATTCATCCATCCCTGCACGTATCAGGTCAATGTATTGGTAACCAAAGTGCTATATTAACAAAATTCTCGAAAGTCAGAGAAAAAAAATCATTCAATTAAAACGGTAAATTATTCCTTAAAACCCACCCAACCACACTTTTTTTTTTTACTTTGGCTAAAATTATATTTTTCTAGAATAGTAATAAAGCAAAGTAAACCCAATCCGATAAAACTGCGTACACTTGACACTAATGTTAAAAGTTTAGAATGTGAACTTTCTACGTAATTGCTACACACACACATGAGCTCACCCACACACATACATACACGCGATAAATTTCATTGAGCTTTTTAAGTCAAAGTTTGGATTCCTCGTTACACCTAGGTATATGTAGAGCACTATATCTACATAGATATACTGCTTCTCCACTTGAAATTACATTACCATATGCATCATGGCAATTAATCTGGTAGGCTACAGGCCGTTTTTATTACTAGAGCAATTATTACTGTACAGCGTGAGGCCTCCGACTCTTAGGAAAAGCTTGTCCGCGTGTTGGCTATTATTATATGCTTCATAATGAATATAAAACACTCATTGAAGATTTTTTAAAGTTGCCAAACTCTCATTATTGTTGACAAAGGTTTTCGATATGTGGCTTAACCCATAGGTAAATTTACTTGATATTTAAAAGATTTCAATCTAAAAACGTATTGATTATGCAGAACTGTCGGCGATATAAAATATACCAATACAATTTGTAGTTACAAAAAATAATAACACACTGAAAACAGTGGCTAAATCTAATACAGAGATTTTCAACCGGTGAGCCTGTTATGATCATTTTTACTTTCTCTCTATCTTACAGGTAGAGAAAGTATTGTGATCGTCAAAAAAATCGAAGTCGAGATTTTGATGAATTTTGACGTTTCATGACTTCCTGAATCCGAAAAAGTGGTTTTTGAATTTCCGTCTGTCTGTCTGTCTGTCTGTCTGTCTGTCTGTACCTCCAACTAGAGCCTAAACTATTTTACCGATTGAGCTGAAACTTGATATCTTGGGTTTTCATAGGGTTGCCCCGAGGGGTTTTTGGAATTGGACATCTACCCCTAAAATTAAGGGTAGTTTACTGAAGGGAAAAAACAGAAAAAGTCGATTTTCTCAAAATCGGCTCTAACGATTTTGATTAAATTTCATTTATGAACATTAATAAATATTACAAACAAAATGGCTACCCTCAATATTTCGGCAAAATCGCTTTAAGGGCTCCGGTCAAATGCGTAAATTAACATTTTTTATAATAGCTCCGAAACTATTTGAGATATGAAATTACTTAGCATTACAAATATGTATATATATTTATAATACAAATATTTTATTCGAAACATATTTTTATAAAATCGATAATTTTTAATCTATACGCAATTATATATATATTTTTAGCTTTTTGGATATTAAAGCTTAAGTATTGCGATCGTAAAAAAAACTAACCTGAAATGTTGATGGATTTCGACGTCTCATGACCCCCCGAACCCTAAAAAATAGTCTTTGCAATGCCGTCTGTCTGTGTGTCTATTAAAACTTAAAATTAAGGGTAGTTTACTGAAGGGCAAAAAGAGAAAAAGTCGATTTTCTCAAAATCGGCTCCAACGATTTTGATTAAATTTCATTTAAGAACATTAATAAATATTCCAAACAAAATGGCTACCCTCAATATTTCGGCAAAATGGCTTTAAGGGCTCCGGTCTGATGCGTCAATTAACATTTTTTTAAATAGCTCCGAAACTATTTGAGATATGAAATTACTTTGCATTACAAATATGTATATATATTTATAATACAGATATTTTATCCGAAACATATTATTATAAAATCAATAACTTTCAATCTATACGCAATTATATGAATTTTTTTAACTTTTTGGACATTAAAGTTTAAGTATTGCGACCGTAAAAAAAAACTAACCTGAAATGTTGATGGATGTCGACGTCTCATGACCCCCCGAACCCTAAAAAATAGTCTTTTCAATGCCGTCTGTCTGTGTGTCTATAAAAACTTAAAATTAAGGGTAGTTTACTGAAGGGCGAAAAGAGAAAAATTTGGTTTTCTCAAAATCTACTCAAACGATTTTGATTAAAATTCGTATCTAGGCGTTGATTAAGATTATAAATAAACTGGATATTTTCATTTTCCTATGAAAATGATTTTTAGGGTACTTTACAGAAGCGTTAATTTCCGTATCTCCACAACTATTGAAGAAACTAAACAACTTATCATTGCAAAATTGTAGGACTATCAGAAATAAAAAAAATTTATTTGACATATATTTTTATAAAAGCAGCAGTTTCTGAGATATTTGCAAATATATTAATACAATTTTGTGAGCTTTAGTTGTAAACATATACTACTTAAGTCTTAACGCAATAATTCTCCAATGCCATAGAGTAATTAAATATAAGTATCAAAAAAAGTATGTTATTTTTCCTTAAATCTCTTAGGAGAAATGTTTGCATAGCAATGATCTATCTCCATTTTAGACTCAATAGTCAATATTTACATTATTTATTGGTCAAAATGTATAAATGAATAATTAAATATCAATGCGATGACTTGAAGATCTGCAACACCTTATAAAATGTTAAAATTTTAACCAGAAATTGAAATTTTAATACGAAGTGTTGACCCTTGTGGAAGACATTAAACTGTTTGAAATGCTCTTAGGTGGACAAAGATGCGCCTCTTTTCTCATTGATTCTATATCATTGTATATTTTTTTATGCGTGTTCTTATGTGGAGTGGTGATGATACAATGTACATTATTCCGTTCAGAAATCTTAGGAGTTAATAGAAAGAGAGAGAAAGTCTGTGCGGTGTGCCGTACCATTTATTTATTTATTATTTACGGCCGTTAATATAGTTATAGCATGATGTGAATATTGATTGATTAAACATTTAATGCGGGTGTTTTCATTGAAACTTATTACATTGTAAATTACACCTTGCACTGTTGAATTAAAATATTAAGAATGATCTACTTAACAAATATACACCTGATTAACAAAATTATAATTTGAATATAAACTTGACTCCTATTGATCTTGCAGAATCTATTGCCACTACATTGTCAATAAAGTCTTCCCACAATTAATTCCACACGAGTGTCTACAAATTGTACCTCATTCCTGCTTGATTAAAAACAATGCCTAGTTTGTTTGGCCCAATACTAATTAAAGGCTGATACACACAGAATGCTAAGCTAAGCTGTGCTGTGCTAGGACTTTATCAGTTTGGTTTCACACTCATTGCTAAGCTAAGCTATGCTTTGGTCCCTCTTTTCACTTTAGAATTCAGTGTTGTTTCTTTCTGGTCTGCTCCAGTGAAGTTTAGTTATGATGGCGTTCTACAAAATGTCTTATTTGAGTTCAGGTTATAGTACTGAGGAAGAGAAGATGATAGTACTGAGGAAGAGAAGATGATAGTACTGAGGAAGAGAAGATGATAGTACTGAGGAAGAGAATATGATAGTACTAGGGAAGAGAAGATGATAGTACTGAGGAAGAGAAGATGATAGTACCGAGGAAGAGAAGATGATAGTACTGAGGAAGAGAAGATGATAGTACTGAGGAAGAGAAGATCATAGTACTGAGGAAGAGAATATGATAGTACTGAGGAAGAGAATATGATAGTACTGAGGAAGAGAAGATGATAGTACTGAGGAAGAGAAGATGATAGTACTGAGGAAGAGAAGATCATAGTACTGAGGAAGAGAAGATGATAGTACTGAGGAAGAGAAGATCATAGTACTGAGGAAGAGAATATGATAGTACTAGGGAAGAGAAGATGATAGTACTGAGGAAGAAAAGATGATAGTACTGAGGAAGAGAAGATGATAGTACTGAGGAAGAGAAGGTGATAGTACTGAGGAAGAGAGGATGATAGTACTGAGGAAGAGAAGATGATAGTACTGAGGAAGAGAAGATGATAGTACTGAGGAAGAGAAGATGATAGTACTGAGGAAGAGAAGATCATAGTACTGAGGAAGAGAAGATGATAGTACTGAGGAAGAGAAGATCATAGTACTGAGGAAGAGAAGATCATAGTACTGAGGAAGAGAAGATGATAGTACTGAGGAAGAGAAGATCATAGTACTGAGGAAGAGAATATGATAGTACTAGGGAAGAGAAGATGATAGTACTGAGGAAGAGAAGATGATAGTACCGAGGAAGAGAAGATGATAGTACTGAGGAAGAGAAGATGATAGTACTGAGGAAGAGAAGATGATAGTACTGAGGAAGAGAAGATGATAGTACTGAGGAAGAGAAGATGATAGTACTGAGGAAGAGAAGGTGATAGTACTGAGGAAGAGAGGATGATAGTACTGAGGAAGAGAAGATGATAGTACTGAGGAAGAGAAGATGATAGTACTGAGGAAGAGAAGATGATAGTACTGAGGAAGAGAAGATGATAGTACTGAGGAAGAGAAGATGATAGTACTGAGGAAGAGAAGATGATAGTACTGAGGAAGAGAAGATGATAGTACTGAGGAAGAGAAGATGCTGCTGTTAGCAGTGGTTTTGGAAGGTAGAGAAAATTTAGGAGATGTAGGTTTGACCTGTTCAATTAACGCCTCCATTTTAATATGAAAACATTTATTAAATATTAAACCTAAATGTAATATTACTTAAATACACGTGTAACAAACTGAAAACAAAACTTTAACACTTCTTTAGTTATTTTCACCACTGCTTCAGTTCAGCACGAAGCTCAAGTTGCGTTATGCGCATGCGTAAAGTGAGATGGCTCAAGATGGGAGATGGAAAAATTGCCCGGCCAGCAATCGGGGGGAAAAAAAAGCGGAATATCAAGGCAAAGCTTAGCTTTCTGTGTGAACCAACACATTTAAATATATTGTCCGCTATTTTTCTAAAGAGTTAGCAGAGCAAATCTTAACTTAGCTTAGCTTAGCGTTCTGTGTGTACCGGCCTTAACACCTCGGTTGGACCGTTATTTACCGACTATTAAAACCCTACCCTACTTCACCTGGGTTTAATTTGCCACCAATGGGAACCCGATTAGTTCAAACTGTGAGGAAGATACTTGAGGCTTCTTTGTTCTTCCTGTCGATCAGGCCAGCAACTCTGTACCATCATCTTATTGACCCCCTCACAGGAACAAAAAAAAAAAAATTAAGGTGACGTTGAAAAGGACTTGAGAAATAGCAGTGTTTTTGCAGTTTTTACAGCAAAACTTTTTTTGTTCAAAATAAATAAAATATTGCTTTAATAAAAACATAAAGTTCAATTCTCCTCACGTGGGGATATCAACACTTCCTGAATATCTTTTATGGGCGTGGCGGAATTATCTAACAAACCTTTTAAATTAGGAGAAAAAGTTGTCATTAAATTCATAACATCCTTGACATTTATTCAAGGAATTTTGAAGTCAATATGTGAAGAAAATTAAATTCTATAGTTGTACTGGAGCAATATTTTATTTATTTTGGCTAGAAAAAAGGTTTTGCCATAAAAACTGCAAAAACTCTGGCTTTTTCTCTCAATCCCTTCCATTCCACCTTAACTGTTGGTTCCAAACTATCTAAACGTACCAACATGTCAACAAGTGTCCGTGAAAATTTGGGGGAATAGCAAAGAGCAGCGAGCAAAAATATGAAAAAAACCTCATACATTTTTAGATCCATGATAAATATATTTAAAAATAATACATTATTATAATTTTAGCTATTGAATTTTTAAACACAATCTTATTACTAGTTTTATTAAATGAGAAAATCACTCCTTTAAAAATGGACAGTTTAAGATTCAATGCTCAAGTGGGCTGAAAATTGTTGAAAAATGTTGAAAAATCGCTGCTCTAGTACATCCGAATCGCAGTATACTTGGTTGTTGATGAAAAGGAGATTAGGTTTTGAAGCCTTGTCAGGTTTGCTAAGTTTTATTTTATAGATGGTTTCCCAATTTACTTCCATGCGGGTAGTAAGACGTTGTGAAAAACTGCTATAGGGGTTTGCTATTAAAACAAATATATTTATAATTATATTTTTTAGTGAGAATCATAAAAAAAATTCCATTGGCATATTCAGTGTTAAATTTAAGTTTAAAAAATATATAATTATAAATAACTTATTTAACTAATGTTAAGGCACTGGGGTGTTATTGGAGTGATTTAATAACTGTATTTTTTAATATTTTTGCTTAAGATTCTAATAAATACGTTGTGAAGGCTTAAATTATATTTTGAATGTATAGTATAAATTATTTTACATGCGTAGTTTACAAAAATGGATACTCTGGCAAACAATAAATGTTTAGTCTTTTTTATGTACTATCGACCCCTCGGAGGGAGAGAGAAGTTTTGAGATCGTAAAAAAAAAAATGGAATTCAGAATTTGTATGTATGTTGAAGTTTCACGAACCAAACTTCCCAACATATTATTCAGTAGCCATCTCTCTGAAATCTCATCTAGTAATATAATACTTACACACATATATTTATTTGGTAAATTGTATGTAATGTATTCGTTACTTTAGCTTACAAAATATGGCGTCATGTCTTAATATTCCTATTTGTATGTTTGTACCCATACAATACATTGCAAAAATAAAAATACAGATAGCTTTTATTTCATATTTTACTCCAAACCAATTTGGTTAGCTTTCTGTATACAAGAAGAAATTTTTAATCCATTTATCTCTATATATTTCCTTATATTATTCCTTATATTGTTAATTTGTTACTCCACTAAAGAAATGTATATTGGTTGTTACAGTGAGATATTTTATTCTCTGTCTAAAACAATGTTTGCACACTGACTTCAAAATAACCCTCTTACTTGCATTAGAAAATATAGTCTGAGATATTACCAGTGAATTAAAGTTTACCAAAACATAGGCTTGGTGAGATAATTTGTATTAAATAAAACTATAAAATACTAATATACTCTGTTATTGTCTAGGTATTTAGAGTGCGTCAAATGTCTCGTAACGCTAAGGTTATACACACATAACTAATCAGCTTGCTTTAATTGGTACTTAGATTACCTATAACTATTAATAACTTGAACAGGGAATTACTGGAAATTAGGTGTTTATAGGTATTTAATTTTTGAATTGTATTTATTTAGAAATGTATCAATGAAATATTCCCATCCAGTAAGTTGTCTTAAATGGAATGTCATTTTTCCCTCCGCATTTATTTCCGAATCATAAATACAATACAATTTTCATGGGAAGGGCCTTATATGACAGTGATGAACACTCATTAGAAGACATATGATTTGCAGTTGTCATTCTCGATAGGTATTTTAAAATTAAAATAATAAAATGGTAAAAATATATTAATTTTGGTTGCAAAAATTATGTTTGTATCAAGTCCTTTCACCCGATTCAGTGGCTGAATAATCTAAGGTTATCACTCTAGTTTTGGACTGGCTTTATTATTAAGATCGAGAAATCATGGTTTGCATCCCGGTTGTTTTTTTAATAAATGGATTCTCAATCAATCTCCACGCAAATGTGGGTAGAAAATGTCCCTTTCTATGAAATTTGGAGCTTAGTATTTAAATTGGTTCTATGTATGATGGTGTGAGATATACTGGATGTAATCTCTGAAATAAATGCATGGTTGTTATTGAGTAGCCGAGTTGTCATTCTCTTGTATTCGTGTGGTCAATCTCTCCTCAAATATAAGACAAATTTGGCAACGCTGGCAGGTTGAGGTTGCCAGTAGCTCCTTTTCCAGCACACCACCTTCTGACATAACTGAGAGCGAGAAGATTTGGCAACGGTTAAACAAGAGAGAACATAAATATAGCTTTTCTCCATAGGATAGTTACGTCAGAAGTGATATTGGGTGTAGTCGTAAGCTCTACCTCTAAATATACGAAGGCTTGAGCCATAAAAACTAGAACAATCGGGCTAACTACTTATGGATTAAGAAGTTCCAACTTGGGCAGCATGGATCCAAAGACCCATTGAAATGTTCTTAAATGGATAACTGACCTTGGCAATGTGAATGGTTGACGTTTGTTCATTCATGTTACGCCGCAACGTTGGCCTATGAAGGGTTCTTCTGAAACAGGAGCCATCTGGTAGGTCGTCATATTCTTCTGAAAGAAACAAATAGGTCATTTGTCATTTAATGTTGGATTTGATCAAAACCTGACATATTGAGTGAATATAGAAAAATTACACATACATCTGGCTGGGAGTCATCCATAAACCACATAACGCTGTTGAGAAGGGATTAGGTGGGGGAGATCTAATGTCTACAAGATGTTACGTGACTGAAGGTTGGGTACATCACAGTGATACGTCACACAAATCTCATATTTAAATTATTGTTGAAAATTTAATGTATATTTAGGATTTAAAAATAATTCTGTATAGTATTAAATATGGATCCCTCTTTTAAAGTCGCAAAAGATTTCCTTTTAAATAATGACATTCACTCTTTATGTAGTGGTCAGTGAACCTGATAACAAGCCTAGTGGCCCCAGGCTCTATTCCCAGCTGGTACCTTGTATATTTCTCTCCGAAAGTGGCCTTCAAGGATAGGATGTACGATTAGTACATTCGGGCCTCGCCTGGCAACGGTACATTAGTACTAGCTAATCTTTCCACTACTGGGCTACGAGTGATGTAACCCAGATGCTCAATATTATTATTACTCTTGATGTGACAGGATAGGTGGGGGGGAAAGGTCAAGCTAAATGTCTACTTGGTGGTTCATGGGGGAGGATGATAAAAAAAATTAAAAAAAAGAGATACGTGGCTTATTAATGACCCCATACCTGCTGAGGTATCTGGAATATTCCCCATGTCCATGTGACTTATATATAAACGTCCAGGCCTACTGATGTAGCTATTTAGTAGCACATATCTTTATAGATAGTGTGTTTGGCGTGATAAGCCAGATAACCAGGGTTCAAGTCCCTGTTTCAGTGTCATTTTTTATATGCACAACACAATCACTCATTAAGAATATAATCAGAAAAAACGTGTTTGTTTGAATCCTAACATTTTAATGTCTTATTACACATTCGAATTGGGGATTGTTACACTAATATATTAGGTACGAGGAAGTATCATTATAATGTACCCACATTTGTGGAATGAAATTGGAAAACCATATAGAAAAAAGCCTCCCTCAGGACACCCGACCGGGAATCGCTACGATGTCACCATCATCGGTGGTATGTCTATTTCGATAGTGATATCATGGATCAGTCTGCCACCAAAGTCTGTCATTATATATATATATATATATAGATACCTCCCATGTAAATATAGATTCCGTTGATACCTGGCCAATGAGTGTTATACTGGTTGATGATACCATTTAAAAAGTACAGTTTTAATAAGCTTTGCCTAACATGGCAACAATTCACCCCACTGATAAAATACCATTAAATGGTTTCAATACCAACACTTAACATATCGTATTTTAAAATTAAGATATTGCTATGGCTTGCAGACTTTAGTAGTCAAAAACATGCAAGGATGACGTAAGCCTAATCAATATTTAATGTCAATTGTTTAACAGCAGTAATTGTGCACGTTAATCAATACATGTTTTTAAATCGGAGATTATTTTGCTAATTAGCACAACACAGTATTTTGTCATAAACATTAACTCACGAGAAAATCTCCGCCATTTAGTGGTATATGAAAGTCGGTTTTAGAATTTTTCATGAAGGGGGGCCGGGAATGACGCCAGTTGTGTTAAGGGGTTCACTTCAAAGTGCTTTACATACTCAGCTACCAAGCTTGTGATAATATCCTACAGCTTGAGTCCCTGTTAAGTACGGAGGAGGAGGCACCAAACCATCTTGAAAGTCTGGGCTATATAACAACCGCGCATAGTCGAGCAACCGTGTGTTCTACACTAGTCAAAGCTTAAAAACTAAGATAGGTCAGGGCGCAGAACTGCTGAGTAGGTACACTTAAAAAAGATGATATTTTTACAAACCCTTTCAACCTGTTCTAAAAACCTACATCACACACATACACTCTCTAATAATAACTCATATATTTAAAAATACAAGCTCAAAACGAACACCACAATTATTTGCCGCTGCCTAATCCATCCCAAAAAGCCATTCTTACAAATAGGTCCATGGGTTTGGGGAGAAGCTAAATTACTTTGCTTTTAGTATATTTCACGTTTCCACCTAAAATTACGGACACTTTTGAAACATAATACAATATAACTCTACGTTACAAATTCAATAATGAGCTACAACATCTCATAGAAGAGGAAATAATTAAACCATTTTGTCTCACGCTGTATACATCGTAAATGAAACTCTTTTTTTCACAAAATACCAGTAGCTACCACCAGTTTATTAAAGACTGCCTCCGCTTCTTTTGATCATCCAAACAAAACAAACTTAACTCCAATTTATTTGAACCGTAATACAAGGAACTTGAAGAAAGATCAGTTTGTATATTCAATCTAATCCGATATAAACATTAACGTTTTCCTTTTCATCTCATACCTATTATAGTTAGCTTAATTGTACCAAGATGAATTTTAGCTGTCAGTCCTTGCTCCATTTTATTTACTATAATTATTGTAATATAATTTTATTACCAAGTTTGCTTGTGTAAAATGTCTTATATCCCATTTAATTAAGCATCTTGAATCATATTATTGTATTTTATAGGCAAGAATTAAAAACCTTAATTTTTAAGGTGTTTTAAAGACATTTTGTTATACTTAAATCACCAATTTAGCAGTTTTTAACATGTTGAATACTTGCCTAAAATTTTTTTTTATATGCATTCAAGTTTGAAGTAAAATACTTTTTCTCACATACTTATTACGTAGAATAAGCGATTTTCTTAAAAATTTACTTTTGAAGCTTAATTTAACATTAAATAACAATATCTCCATAATCAATCTAAAAAAATAGGCTCTGTAGCAAGTATAAGATTCCTTTTATATTTAATTATATCTTAATAAGTTAAGAATATACGTTCAAAACACAAAATAAATTGCTAGTAGATAGCCAATTTAACTTAATTAATATCTCCTAAATAAAATTAAAATATGATTAACAATATAATTAAATGTAGTATAGCGTCAGCGTAATTAAATTACCGTTCCGTAAATACAATAGTATATTGTTATATGTAGATGATTGTGAGATAATATTAAACCTAATAGTTTTAAAGTGATTAATACACGGCTGAACCCGCGATTTACTCACATTCCATAAGTTATGTGCAATTAGATACATGGGTTCATTTCAAAGGTGAAGGATGGGTTTGGCAATCAGATAGAATTGTGCCAGGACCGAGGATTAAACCCTGGACCCTCAGCACAGAAGTTCGACACCTTACCCCTTGACCATCAGGTCACCTAGAAAATAATAAACTATTATTCAAACATGTTGGTCTTATGGCTAGGAATGTTTTTAGATGTAATAAATTTAAAACCGGCATATTCAATATTCTTGCACCCATATTAAAACGTGGCTGGAGGTTGGTTTAGGTTTGATTGAAGTTGGTAATTTGTTTTGGTAAGTCTCCTAAAGGTGAGTGAATCAGTTCTGTAAATTAAGTAACAAGCAAATTAGGTCGTTTATATTACAGTGTACAATTTATATATAAAAACAATTTTAAAACCCATCTCGAACGTCAAATTTCATGGTTTCAAACTGTTAAAATAATGTTTTAACCATTGAGTTAAAACAGTATGGTTTGGTTTAAATAATATTATTTGTGTGTTATTCCATTTACTTTTAATTACATTGAATCATAAACACAAAAGATATGATTTCTTAATGGACTAAATACATCCACACTAAAAAAAACACTCTTGTAGAATAAGACAAGCAAAATTTCTGGTGTGATATAAGGTCGTCTTCACAACAAGACGGAGGCAAAGCGTCGGAGGGAGTTATGCAAAGAATGTCAGTTTTCCAATTATTCCTCAGCTGCTGCTGTGACGTAACTGGGGGCGGTGGGGGTAGGGGGTGGGCGCCTGGCACCACGACGCTTGCGGCAGAGCACATACACATAGCAGTCCCGTGTACTACGATGGTATCCTCATACAACCCCACCCCAAGGAAGAATGCCTTTGGAGACCTTCCTTATCTTCCTCCGTGACGCCGGATAATATCTTTCTAGCGTCGCATCCGGCACTGGATGAGCTCTGGGATACTTATACCCCGTACACACGAACCTTTTTCTGGTGTTTAAAGAAGTAAGTTGACTTAATATAAAAATACAATAAGCTAAAGTATATCTTGGGTCATCCATAAACCATGTATCGCTCTTGAGAGGGTGATAGGGGTGAGATATAATGTCTGCATTGTATTACATAGGGGTAAATCGCAGTGTTAACTAACACAGTTCTCATTCTTAAATTATTATCATTATTTTGAAAAAAAGGATTTTTTTTCCCCCATGTTTTCCTCGTTAGTAAACATCTTCTTCTTAGGTCGACAACCCGAAGCTTGGTTTGATGTGATTTATATCCTTTCCTGTGTCGGGCATGCACTCAATACTTCCGTGATTAGTCCGCCCTACACCATCTGGTAAAAAACCCATGTACTAGGGTTAGATGGATTCACTTACCCTTCAAAGGAAGTTGTTTTTAGATATTTATCGCTCAAGGAAAAATCATCTATCTCGGATGAGTTTGAACCCATGAACGTCGGGGGGTCTTGAGGCAAGAACTTTAACCCAAGACCCCTGAGTTCGACTAATAAACATAACTAAGATAACTTTGGCCTATGAAATAATGACACTCGTTCTTGATATGAAAAGATACGTAGCACAGGTTAGAGGGGTTAGGCTAAATGTGTATTTAGTGCTACCTGGAGGAGGAGGTTAAAAAAAGATAAGAAAAAAGAAGTAACTTGATTATGGATTATCTTTAATACCTAGTAACTATGATAGTAATCACATCCACATTTATTAAGAAGATTCATAAGACAATTATTTTTAAATAGGTTATATTTAATTTTTTCTACATCCATTACTGTTTCTAGCCATGGTGGTTTACTGATTACAAAATATAATAAACTATGTAAGTAACTATGTACGATTGTGTCATACCATCAGTTTAATTTTCACACAAGCTCGTACCAAATAACACACTTGTACCAAATTCAAAACACAAACAAAATAAAACACATGAATAATTGTTTCATTCCATACAAATCAAAAGGGTTTGATTATGGTATATTTCTCTATTAAATTAAATAAATCTTTGAATGTGGTGATATTACAATTTTAATCTCTACTAGGAATCAACTTTTCACTAAACTAGATTTAAAAACTAAATTAACACAACATTTCACAATGCAAACCCATCAAAGAAAGAGCTACCACACTTTTTTTCAGAGTAAGAAAAGAGGTTCGTGTGTACATGGTTTTGGTCCAATCCTACGCCTCTTTTACTGTGTGCTATATTTGTAGTCTTTTATTGTTGCGAAATAATGAATTATTCATTTGTTTTTGTTGTACAGTTGTATAAGTTAACTTATCAACATCCAAAAAAATATTAACAAAATGTATATTTATCTTTACAATAACAAGTAAATTTTAGCTTACCCTTGAAATAATTCCTTTTTTTGAATACACATACTTTCTCTTAAAATATTTTTAAAATGAATTTTCTAATGTATGGTGCCATCAAATATTATTTATAAATATTTTACTTATTGAAATATATTAAAATAAAATTAAAATATTTATTAAACCATATTTGATCCAAGATAAAGTTATGAAACAGATAAGAATAATTGTTGTTTATAAAATTATTTGTAAATAAAATTAGAAACTAAACGAACCAGTCCAGGTGGTTTTTGCATATTTGAAGATCTATGATGTGTTAAAGTTAAGAAATTAAACCATTTATTATTCCATAAATTGAGGTAATACAAAAATAAAATAGTAGCTATAATATAGCTATGAACAAAATGTTGGGAGCGTGAATAGTGCTAAATAACCCCTCGTGCGTAGTTGCTAACTTCGTGTTGAGTCGACCACGAGGGGATCGAGTTCGAATCTCGGTCGGTGAACGGGGTTTTCCTAATGTTTTCACTCTCCCTCCACGCAATGCGGTTCATCTCTAATTCACCCTACAATCTTAGCGAATTATCTTAAGCGTATAACCTGAACGTATAAGAGCGGTGCTAAATATTTTATTATTAAAGTGTTAAATGATCTTGATTAAAGTATAATTTGACATACTTGATTCTACTTGAATTAGTATTCATTAATTTTTTAAGCAAATGGGAAATAATTACTAATTGTGCTTTTAGTTATAAGTATACTGTCTTAGCCTTCTGGTTTGTAAAACGTGCATTAATACAAGCATGTTGCTTGGAAGTGATATACTTGAAATTGAATTAATAATAAAATACACAACGTAACCTTAAATAAATATAGTATTGTTTAGTTTATTTAATATAGTTATTAATAATTAAAATTTAGAGAGATTTTAACCTCCCAATGACTAACAAAAAATAATTACATGAAAAGGCTTACATATTTAAGAAAAACTAATTTAATGTGAAAAATTACTGCCTGTTTTTGGTTTTTTTTCAGACGTTAGTTTAAAGTTCGGTTTTAACAATGAACACCCACAACGTTGCTGGAAGGCTCGTGGTAAATTGAAAAAAAAAATAATAGAAAAGACCTTCACACTTTTTCCATTCCACAGAATATTTCCTTCTTCCTTCTTATTCCTCTTTCACAAAACCTTTAGGTTGACAAAAGGTAGAAAGACGCTCATTCAGTTGGAAACGTCTGTCACTTTGTTTCGTCAAACGCACGCTTCGGGCAGATTAATATCTTCTCGTAGACTTGAGAAACATTTTCTCGGAGTAAACGAAAAAGCGAAACGTTTTAACGCCATTTATATAATCCTCCCAACTTTCATTTATTCTTCAAGACAAGCCGTGTGGTTATGTCGAAATATAAAACCTTATTTCTTATTAAAGTAGTTAACTGAATACATATTATTTAGATGAAAGAGGTTTTTGAGTTACGGTTTATTTAAGTGTTAAATTGAAATCAGTCTTATCTTTGGGCATGAGGAGAAAATATCAGGTTCGTCTAATTGGGTTTTCCAGTGACGGAAAGGATGGAACTAGCAAACAAAGCGGGAGTAATTTGGTAGTTTTCCCTTCATAATTTCTCACTCTCAATCCTCGAAAATACAGGTAAAATTCCTCTAAAATCTAACCTACTCATCCCTACCTCAATAGCATGACTAAATGGAATACTTTACAGAATAGAAAAAAAAAGGAAATAAAATAAAAGTATATTCTAAAATGATGGAGATATTGGGGTTTGAATCCTGGTTGTATGGAATTGGTCTAAATGGTTTCCACTCTCTATTCACACAAATTAAACATTAAAAATATCCTTCCTCATAATTAACAAATTAGCCTAATTGTTACATATTCGTACAACCCTAACGGATACAATTTGCTGATAAAATTGACTTAGTGAGTATTCATATCTAATTGAAGTTTACAAGGGAAGAAGGAGGAAATTCACAATAGATAAATTTTCCAGCACTACAGTTTTTATTTATAAACCCCATAATGACTCCATTAAGTACTTTTATTATTAATCTAGATATGAAGAGACCTCTTTTCACCATGATATAGAAATGTCTAACAGATGGCAACACTAGCTCCATTTGGGTTGGACTTTCCCCCTTTTCCCCCTGTACCTTTAAATTATATAAATAAATTTAACTAATTTATTAATAACTTTAACTGATCCATTTCATAGCGATACATTCACAAAGTGTAACATACACAATCACACCTGGACACGGAAATCGAACCTAGGACCTTGGGAATAGTACGCCAATACTTTAACCACTGAGCGATCCAGGAGTCATCCCATGCTCAGGGTCATTCTTCACTCACATTTAAGGCAGAGTCTGTGATAGACGTGTGGAAATCCTCAGCTACAAATGTATGATCAATCAAGAATCATGGACTATCAGATGACGCAACCCAAATGACAAAGGTAGCTTGCTTTTTGTTGCAAATTGTAAAATTTTAATTGTACGGGCCACATATCATGACGGATTAATTAGCAAAGCTATTATTTTTGTTAATTACAGTATGTGGACTTGTACAACTATAATTTTACAACTGGCAGCACGAAGCCAAATACCGAGTCGATGGTGGCTGCGTCATCTGATAGATCGTGATTATTAATTGATCACACGTTTGTAGCCAACGATTTCCGCACGTCCATCACAAACTCTGCCTTAAAAAAAGTTAAGAATAACCCTACTAACGGGACGATTTCTGATAGCTCAGTGGTTAGAACATTGACTTACTAAGCCAAAGGAACCGCGTTCTATTCCCGTATCCAGATGTAATTTTTCAATTTAAAGAATAGGATATTTATAAGCGGATATAACCGTAACTAAACAAAATAAATTGCTATGCTATTTAATCCATAATATTTTAGTTATCTCACAAAATGTACACACAATTTACCCTGTAAGATAACAGTCTTACCTTGATGGACTACACTATGGCCCTTTTCTTGTAAGCAGTGCCATAGTATAATAGTGTAAGGTAAGCTTACTACCCTATAGGGTAAGTGAAGGGTACTTGGAACAAACGGTAAACGGTTCGTAACGAGGGCGATCAAGTTACTTTACAGGAAGTTGCGGAACACATTCTACAAATCTGCATACAATAGACCAAGCAGTTGGTGCCATGTTTCCACAAATGCTTGGCAGGAACACCAAACTTGTTTGGAAGAGTTTCTTAACTTTCGTGTTTAGAATTATACACCCACGTATATGGTAAGGCCCAAAATAACATATTTAACGGGGACATTGCGTTTAATTTCCCGTACTCTTCTTCAACTAATCTTGTTGATGCGATCTTTACAAAGATATTATGGAATATTTTATGGGTTTAACTACCAATACAGGCTATTAAAATATTTAATATAATGGGGCAGAGATGGTAAAAATACAATCCATAGGGGAATTTATACTATTTTTTATGGAGGAGAGGTAAAAAAGCAATTAAGGAAAATGAAACCGCTTCATTACATACAACCATGGATCAAATCTGACCTCCCCGTCACTGATAAAACAGACAGAACGATACTAGAGCCCTCTGCCCACGTGCCTAACTGTATCAGTTACCGCCTGGTTAACCAATTAACTATCAATTTATTATCCGTTTTTAGCCATGTTTGGGATTGAATCGGGGACTCCTATCTCAAACGAGAGATGTGCTATCAACTGAGGGCTAAGGTGTCGGAAAAATACCAGCGATCTAACGAAAAGAAAATGTGTCCAGACAGTAAATTAACCATTTTGATAAAAGCTACCAATTTATTTTGGCGGTGATAAATAATTGAACTCAATTCAGAATTTATCTATAAGAATTCACGTTTAATTTATATACAATCCAGTATATCTAAACTATAAATTATATCCAAGATTTTCTTTATTTGATTTTAATAAAAACATATTTAAAATATCAAGATTTGTAATTTATTCTATTTTAATTTTATCTTTTTTTTTGATCTTTTCAATAATCGCATCGGTGGTCGCATGGTTGAAAGCGTCACTTTATAACTAGTACTATACTGGATAGCGTATTACGTGGAGATCTGGGCTTGAAACCAGATCGAGTTAATTGAGGGTGATTATTATTTAGTTGCTAACCCCTCTCACTCTCTGCAATGTGGGTATATTTCCTCTTAAAATTCCATATTATAATCACTTAGCATGAAGTCTATGAGTATTACCCAAACGGTACTTAAGACGTGCTAAAAACAAAAATACAAAACAAATCTTCAATTTCTGAAATGATTTATTTTATTAGGAAACAAAACTCATAGTGTCATCATTAATCGAGGCATACCAACCAATCAGCCCTGTCTGTTGGCAAAGATAGTGCAAACTTCTGCGGATAGTGTATCAAATGGTCAGCACAATGATACCAACAGCCGTTAACCTCAATTTTCTTGACTAAAGCCGCTACTTAATCCTAAGTTTGTCCTCACGAGGCTGAGCTGACCTCATTCCTGAATTAATATTTCACAGATAATATTGAATCAATAGGAATTGAACCAAGGACCTCTGAGCCACAGCAGTAATCTATTAAATCAGTAAATTACATAAAGATAAACATAATTTTAGAACTGACCTAGAATTCATCCCCCTTGGCTTTTAATTCCTGACTGTGAAATTAAAAGAACCAAATTAATAAATAACACATTTTTTTGGCCTTACTAGGAATCCATCCTGGGACTCTTAGTTCAGTAGACAAAGTGCTGAATTATATATGGTGTTGTAAAAAAAATTCCTTTATAGATAACGAGTAACTCATCACAGAAAATGATGGAAAGTCTTATCACGTTGGCAGAATTAGATATTAAGTATTCATTAAACTTTCTCGGGATAAGTGTTCTAAAGCTTTGCAAGGCAATTCCGGTTTTCAATTACTTCCGGTCGTTTCATAGACCAGCTAGCTGGCTATAATCAGGACCGAAGGAGAGGACCATTAATTCTCTCTCCCGCTCCCAAGATCTTGGCTTCTTTCGGAGATCGAGTGGGGATTCTAGTTCGCGCACCGAATATCGGGGAAAACTTTCACACTTTAACCAAAAGTTTTATCCGAGAATATTAAACTTTGGTCCGATATCATGTCAGGAATAACTAACATTTTACTAAATCTTAGTTTTATTCTTTCTTTTAATACAGCCAAATTTTTATAGAAAGAGTTTTTTTTAGAAAAACAAACATCCTCTGCAGTCAATATTGATATTATTTACTTTATTAGTAATATTGTTAAGGTTAGTTAGTCTAAATGATCTGTTATATGAGGTTGTGATTAAAATCCTGGCAAGAATAAATTAGAGCTCCTTAATAATTATGGTGTTAAATGTACTAATCAAGGGGGGAAAAACACATATGAATTTTTTTTAAATCCCACACTCTTATTCAAATCTGAAACCTTACCGGAAGTTTTTGATAGTTTGCATAGAGAGTGAGAAATTAAAAGAGAGAAAGAGACAGATAGAAAAAGTTGACTAGCCAAAGCCAATCCAAACCGAATAATATAATTATATATAATTCAATTATCTTATATTAATTAATTTTTTTTATTTGCATGCGTGATATACAGTGGAAAAGTTATTATAGCTTTAAATTTTTTTTAGCTATCTAAATTATCATAAAAAGTTTTGACATCATTCACTAAATATTCATTAAGAATAAAATTTAATTGTACACAATCACAGAATCTAATATTAAATTGTATTTAATTTGTGAACTAAATTTTAAATCCGTACAAAATCTAAATATAAATTTTTTGTATCAACTAAAATATAAATTCATTTTTAAATTAAAACCTACTAAATATCCATTATAGCTTCGTTATATCTTATTTAAATTTTATTCACTGAGTTCCTAAAAATTCTAATTGTAGATCATTCAAACACAGATTATTTGAAAAAAATAAATATATTTTGAAAAAATCTTGACTTCTCAAATTATGCTATCAGTTATCTAATATTAAACTTAGGCTAGAATAAAACTTAAAAAATGTCTCTGAGCTATAAAATTAATATACAAATCAAAATCTTAAGTTTTAAAAATCCATCAAAACGTTTCTGCTCTTTTTCCAATGATAGACGAACAGATTGACATACAGACAGATAAACAGACTGAAATATCATTATAGGGACAAAATAAACAATTTTTTTGGGTTTGTTAACACATAAAATTACAAGAGTTATGAAATAAGTTAAAAAATATGGCGTAAAAAGCTATCCATGATTACAATACTTTCTTTATACGGGTAAATAAAACCTATGTATAAAAGCCCGGATTCCACCGAAGCTGACTTAGCGTCTTCGGACGTCGTAAATCAACTTGAGAGGAATTCTTTTCTTTTCTTCATTTTTATCCATCTCTTCTTTCCCTCAATTTCCCCTTCACCTCCTTCCAGAAAACAAGTTTAATTTATGTTGAGACTCTTAAAAAAAAAAGATTTATTGCTTTACAGAGTTTTTGTTGTTATTTCGATGACAGTACAAAAATTGTATGAAATACGTATCTTCGTTTAATTTACGAGAATTTTCTTTCCATTTTGATTTAAAGTAAAATTTGAAGACTTTTTGTTAGGAGAATGGGTTGGTTTTATCGTGGATTATAATACGTACTTTTGAAAATATTAATATAAAATGATGAATTAAAACAAAGAGTTTAATCTATGGCAGATTCTTACAAAAATGTATCAAAATTATACAAATTATATTAGATAGTTTTTAATTGTTATTTGAATCCAAAATATAGTTAAATATTGCACAAAACTACGACAAAAATATAACTCTAACACTATTACTACCAATTTATAAAAATTTTGACAAACATGCCTAATCTATGTTTATTATAAGATGTTAAAAATTTTATTACATTAGGTGTACAATATACAAGGATTCATGCTACAAGTATTCATGATACATAGTTACAGAGATTTCGTTGAATATTGAATAACAATGCCATCTATCAAACGGCACTTTTAAACTTAACAAATGGCATTCTTAGCAAGCTCACTCCTAGTTGAAGTTCAATTGCCATTTTGTTTGTTTCTTGAAAAATTGTTTAAATTTAACTATCCTTTGAACCCAACATATATGCAAGAAATATATAATATATTAGAGCCACATACTTACGTGGTTTTTGAACTCTCACGGAAATCTTCAGAATGAATTAATCATGTAGGTCTAAAAATTGTTGTAATCATCTTATGCAAAGATAATTTCTTTAAGACGGTCCATATTCAATACTTGACTCATATATAACATACATTTTAAGAATCTTTGTCGTTAGCTTGCTTCACTATGATGCAGGAATATAAGGTTCAACTCTTAGTAGATTGTACTAAGAATGATTTTCCACTATTTTTAGTCTCTCATCCCTTTTAAAAATGAATAATTGTTCATTTTATTAATACATACCTTTCTCATACTTTTTTTTTCATAATATATTTGTTTAGGCCATCTTTTTATAATTCAGGTTAAGAATTCGGGGCTTGAAGCCCAAAATTTTTTCTCAAGGAATGGTTTGCATGAAAATATACAATTTACAAAGAGTTTCAAGATAAATGTTTATATATTTAAGATACAACCTTTTTAGTTATTTTTCTCAGCATTAAGCATTCAAAAATTCACACTGAATTTAAAGCGCTATGAAAAATAAATATTATCCCTACTGACCCAACAAATCTAAGTTATTTTTTGTATTGAGTAATAACATGTTTATGGATGTATAATAGTTAACATGGAGGTTTGTTGGATCATAACATTTCTAACATCAGCTGTAAAGTTTAGGCAGAACTGAAGAGGGATACTAGGAAAATGATTTGTGAGGTAGTTTCCCATTGCTTTCCTCACTGATCTAGAAAGTACTATTGCACATCAGTCTGCCAAACCACCAACTGACCCTACAAGAGACACCTTCACTCCATTCTTCACAGGGACTGGCTGTATATTGAATGTTATTATTAGTATCGTTCATATCTCTGCCACTTTTATATGTCAGAGCCATAAGCGAGACTGAGACAGATCAATGAAAGTAACAACTTGATCTAACCAATACAGAAGATAGAGTTAATTGTAAACACCATATATGTCCAAAGATAGATCTGGGTTGAACACACAACAAAAAAGCTAGTTCCAGGTACAATAGACCTCCAATCATCCTAGAATTTTCCCTTAGATTTGAAGTTAACATTTTCTCTTGGTAACCAAGCTAGACAGAAAATAAGTTAGTACTACATTAGTACGTAAGACTTATAGAACAACCATTGTTCACTTGGTTTTAAGATGTCATTCTTGCAATATAATTAAAAATTCAAATAAATACACCTAAGGTGATGGATCGATTCTTTACCTTTCTTTTCAAATTAGCTAACAAACGAAAACCTTTTGATATATATCAGTACTTATACAGATTACACTATCGCAAAAGCATATGTATTGTTCTTCTAAGGTCCAAATAATGTCCCTGATAAAATTTATTTATAATTGGTCCACTTTTAGCAATAATCTTGTAACAAATGAAGATGAAATACCTAACAGTCGAGTAATAAAAGGATCTCACTCTGCTCAGTAAAATTTAATAATTTATTTATTCGAATCATTTATTTAATGAATATATAAAATATCATAAATTGTATTATCAAACAGTTGGATTGTCCTTTAGAATAATTACGGGTTTGATTTGAGAGTCCAATGCTTCCACACCGCAATGTTATAATAAATTGGCTGAACAGCTCCTCAAATATGTTGTAATCGGGGCGCGCTTTATGACGATGTGCAGGACAGTAATTTATTAATAGACGCTTGCATTCACTTTGAGCATATTGTGGTATGTTCAGTTTTTTGACAGGGAGTATTAAATACCGTACACTCATATATGTTTAATGATACAAGCTTTTATCCTTTTTAAACTTAACCAATATCAAATATAAAAATAGAACTTAAAATTTTTTACTTCTAGACAGTTTTAAAAATAATTCTTATTTTTTTAATCACTTATAAAAATAAATTGTTGCAAGTTTCAAAATGATAATAAATCTTATGTTTAATTTAATATAATACTCAAATAAAGAGTAGCTTAATGAAAGTTCATTTTTGACAGTTAAAATATTAAAAATATATTATAATTAAATTTGATTAAATACAAAATAGAGTCGGATTGAATTATAAGCACAGCTTTATTGAGCTCGGGTACAAATAAAATGTGAGAATTCATTACAACTTCGTGGTTGAAACTTTGCGAGCTTACAATACTATATTAAGATGCAGAAGTAAACATAAATGCCCCCTAGTAAAAATAATAATAATAATAATATATTTTTAGTTATAAAACATAATTTTTTGAATTGCTACATGAATTAGGAAAGATTGTAAATTGAAACTTGCTGATTTGGACAGTCAGGCAAACAGAAAAGTATTAAATAAGTTTCTCTCAAATAGTTTTCTCTCTATCGTAAACATCCTTTAACACTTACTTCTCAACCTAATATTAAAAATAATCATTAGAAACTTTGATTTATTATGAAAAATTCTTAGTGCTTGAAGAGAGAGCCAATTTCCTTAGTAAATATATTCATTCTCTCTTATCTTACTCGATCGTAATTACACTGTTACTCTTCCGGGCTTCTATTAGATTTGGCTTCCATCCAAGAGGTAGTGAACGGGTAGTAAGACACTGTGCTAATAATAATAATGTCACTAGAAATCAGGTATCGACTAAATCATTTAGAATATATCACAGGGAATATTTCCAAAGAAGTTAAAAATTAAATGGGCAAATAAAATAACCTTTGAAAAACCAACCTGACTCGAAGGGATTTCTAAATACTTATTATAGGCAAAATATTATGCTATAAATGTTCAAATAAATTGTAGTATAATTGCGTTGACTTGAATAATTTATAGTTATTAAAGAGACTCAGCTTTATTCAGTGTGGCTAGATAATATTATCTAATTAAGTAGTTAGCTGATTAATTGAGACATATATTGCTATAAATGGCCACACTTTTATCATCATGGATGACAAATTATCATGTTTCTATAAATAAATTAGGAAATATTTAAGACCCGCATCAGTGAGGATGAGCTCAAGCTTATTTAGTATGGTTACCTATAACAGGACGAATATTTGTCAATCCACGCAACCCTTTTTGGTTTTAAATAGTGTTTTCCAGAAAGTTTTTTAAAATCCAGTCTTAAATTTGCTTTCAAATCGTGAAAGTTAAAAACTGGAAATATATTTGTTGAAGAATCTTCTAGCAGATGGATGTTTTATTGACTGACTCTTAGCATGAATAATTATTATTGGAGGAAGAATAATCAACGATAGTTAAATATAGTGGTTAGAACAAGTATTTTTCCTTTTCCTTTACTTCTAATTTTAAAAAAAAATATGGAAACCTAAATATAATATCATAGGAATGGACTTCTTTAATTTAATTTGAAATTTGTATGAATAATATATTATGTTGGTGATAGTATTTTGCGGAAAAAGCTAGACAAATTAAATAAAAATATTTCTGATATAATAAATAATACTATTCATCATCGTAATCCTTTAATAATTTCGTAAATATGATATCCTTGAAGAGAATTATTTCTCAAATATATATATATTTATACATAATATAAATATTTATAATTTATATACATGTATTGTGTATAGTAGTTGATTTGCGTATCAATTATTCATCTAAATTTAAATTAATTCCTCTGAAAGGCAGTTGATATAGTGCCAATGTTAATTTATATCATATATATATATTACATATATACGTTCCCACTAATCATTTTCACCATAAGTGTTTATACGGTTTGGCGCAAAAGTCAGTTCCCCGTTACATAATAATTAATAAGAGAAATATATAATATTATGTAGTGACAAATATTTATATAATCTAGTAACAGCACTAGGCCCTATGTGTAATTTTTTTACTAAACTTATACTTTCAAATCTCTCTCTCTCTATATATATATATAATATATATAATATATATCTATACATATATATTTTATATATATAATAGTGGAGCGTTGCAGTGATGATTGCAGAATATTGCACTTAAAAGTATTATAAACTTTTTATTGAGAAAAGATCTAGTCCTATATAATAAGCCCTCACTTGACTTTCTAGCTAGAAGTTTAGCTATTGGTGCTTAATTTGAATCAAAACGTATATTTTTCCCCTTCAAGTAAAGATGATAACTTTAAAATTACCCCTCTCCCAGCTCTTTATTTATTTGTTGCGCCGAACCAATTAGGTAAGAATAGAGCTATTTTTAACCAGAGATAAATATTATATTTACATATATTATACACTTATGCACAAATAAGTTTTTCCATGGTGATGCAAACAAAGAATTTAAAAAAAAATGAGAGTTCGTTTGTCAAAAATTTTTCAGCAATTACCTAGTGATTTCTACTACCGTAAATCGGCTTATCAAATTATATATATGAGATATATAATAGAGATAGAGATAAAATGTGATAGTGAAAGTGAGAGTGTAAATGTTTGAGTGTGTGATTATGTAAGTGTGTGGGTGAGTGTGAAAATGAGAGTGCGAGTGTGAGAAACTGAGAGTAAGACACTGAGCAACTGAGAGAGATCGAGTGAGTGTGAGCGAATGATAGTGAGAGCATGTGTTAGAGAGAGAAATACTGGGAGAAGAGACAAAGAGTGTGTGTGTGTGTGTGTGTGTGTGTGTGAGAGAGGAGAAAGTATGTGTGAGAGAAACAATATGTGTTAATGTATATAAGGATAGAAAGAGTCTGAGAGAAAGTGTGAGAGAGAGAGTGTGTGTGAGAGAAAGAAAAAGAATATGTCAGTAGAATGCATGATAAATTGTGTGTGCATGCGTGTGTGTGAGTGAGGAGAGAGAAAAAGAGTGTGTAAAATTTTGGGACAGATAGTGTGTGAAAAAGAGAGAAAATGTGAGGGCGTGTGATCGAGAGCTTGAAAAAGAGAGTTAGAGAGAGAAAGATTAGTTTAGATAGAGAAAATTAGAGTGAGAGAGTTAGAGAGAGAGTGCTTGAGGGAAGGTTGGATAGAGAAATTGTGGGAGTGAGTTTAAGAGAAAGTGAGTTTGAGAGACATTGAATTTGAGAGAGACACAGTTTGAGATAAAAGGAGCGAGAATTGTGTATATATATGAGTGGAAAGAAATTGAGAATGATTTAGAGAGTGTTTGAGAGAGAAGGAGTTTGAGATAGATAGGTTTTATAGAGAGAGATTTTGAGAGGGAGAGAGAGCGTTTAAGAACTAGAAAGCGTTTGAGAAAGAAAGAGCGTTTAGGGGAGATACCTTAAGAGAAAAAATGTAATAGAGATAATGTGAGATAAATTGTGTGCTAGAGTGTGTGTGTGTGTGTGTGTGTGTGAGGGTAGAGAGTGTGTGAAAAGGAGGGATAAAGTGTGAGAGAGAGAATGACACAGAAGATTATATTAGATAGATTGTGTTATAATATGAGAGTATGTGTGTGTGAGGGGAAAGATTGTGTGAGAACATGCGAGAGTGTGAGAGAGTTTCAGATAGATAGAGAGAGAGAGAATGTGAAAATATAGATGTGGTACACAAAACATTAATTTTAAATATTATATCCTCAAAATTAATCGGTAAAATGAAAACATAATTTAACTCATGTGTTTATATTGTTTTATAATTTGAATAAAATGAACATCAAAACCTATTATTTGAAAGAAAAAAAAGAACATCAAAACTCATACTTAAATAGTTAAAATGGTTATTTTTTAAACATTATTCAAGGTAATTTTATCATTTTTGAGCTCAGGGTACATACCAAAACGCTTTAAACATCATTTTATCATGCGCGAAACAAAACGTAGACAATATTTTTACGAACTTAACAACTTAACCTTTTAATTTTACAAATTAATATTCTCAATTTTATTGATTTAAATACGAATTAACAGTAACAACATTCCCATAAAAAATAAATGTTTCCCCAGTTTAGGAATATCAATTTATATGTGTTATGACCATCATCAAAAGAGAAATATTCATCCAAAGAGAAAATTGTGATGCGTTAAGACCAATAAATAAAGATTGAGTTATTAATTTTTAGAAAAAGATAGATATTTTATTTAGAGATTTACAGCCATGCAGCAAATAACGGTTACCATGGTGATCAAACAAAAAATGAAACACTAAAATTCTCTGTGAAAATTGGGTTTTCGGGGAACACAACTATTTTTTCCGACATCCTGGACTCCTAACCGATAAAATGAGTGGTCGTTTGTCAAAATCTGTTAAATCATTTCTTCGTAATTTCTATTACTGGAAATGGGCCTATCAAATTATATAAAAGGATATTTGAAAGTATAAAATTGATACTGTTGTTTGTAGATTATATATATTTGAAATTCTAAATTCAATAAAAAATTACACAAAATAGTGGTGTTACTAGATTATATAATTATTTGTCATTAATAAAATAGCTTACATTATCTATATTTATAATGTATATCACTAAGGTTTCTGTATGTCATTCTAGCTTCAACAATGGAAAAGTAGCAAAATAAATAAATTTCAAATCTTTCTACACGATAAAAAGACATTTAAAAAAAGACTACATTTTTACATCGCATCTGATGCGGCTCGCATCTGAATAATTCAGTTTCATCTTGTGGTTAGCACTTCAGACGAAAGCTTCACAGGATAGAAGGAAAAAACTTGTATTTTATACCAAGTACCGCATGAGTGCTAACTATCAAATAGTATTATACAATTCTGAGTGTATAGTCAAGGACACATTATTAAAATATTCTGTACACTCAGTTTAAACTGAAAGTTTGCTGGTTTTGAATCCTTAAATTGTTATAAGCCTGCACAACTTTTTATTATTTAAATAGAAAAATGACACATCTAGCACGGTATTCTAATCCAAGATCTTTAGCTTAGTACACACAAAAAAATGAATCATCTCGTGCCCAGGCATATTTTAGGCAGAGTCTGTGATAGAATTGGGGGAATCTTCAGCTTTATATTCCCACGTGTCCATTATAGACCATGCCTTAAAATAGGATTGAAGAATGACCCTGGGCACTGGATTAATCTTGGATGACTCAGTGGGTAAGGCATAAATATGGTGACATTATTTAACATAAAATACTATCTTTAACCAGTGGTTGATTTCTAAAACCTTAGATACCGGAACGTACTACCAGGGGGATGACTCCCAATTTTCTTAAAATTGTAAGCTTAAAAAACGTGTTTTAAAGCCATTATTTCCTTCTAAAAACATAAGAAAATGCTTAAAAATCCAACATAATGGGATTGTGTTTTGAGTGAATTTCGTTTTTGCCTTAATAGAGGTACCTGAACGCCATTCCGCCACGTTCTGTCAGAAGTTAAACACTGCCTTAACAATAAATAGTCGACCTCAGTGGTCTTGGGGTAAAGTGCCCGCCTTAGGACCCGATGTTATTAGGTTCAGACCCAGTCAGGGTAGATAGGTTTTTCTTGACTGATAAAAATACGTAGCACAACTTCCTTCGGAGAGGAAGTAAAGCTGTCGGTCCCATGTCGATTGTGGCATGTAAAATAACCCTGGAAGGAGTGTGAAAATACCTTTCCCGGACAAATTAGTTGGCTCTTTCATTCTCGCTCGTAGACATTTTGGTTTGTTGATATAATAGGTCGATTAAGAACGTACACGTTAAGTATTTTAGATAAATAAAAAATAATACAAACAATAAATACCTCAAACTGCCTTTTGGTGATAGGATAAAATAGGCTACACGTTTCTAAATTTAAGAAGGAACATTATTGAGAGTTTTATATGCGATTAAAACAATTTTTTTAATACATTAATACGTAAAGTTAGTGTGTTATTAATGTTAGCTTCAAAACATATTTATATTTGTATTTTATAACAGTTCATATCTACTATATTTTAGGTCCAAGGGCACCTGGATATATTATTTGGAACGAGGATGAAAAAGAAAGAGATAAAGCTCCATTCAGAGTTTATACGATTTGGGGCTAATACACCCCAACCTGCCATTGAAAAAATACCATGTTTAGCGTGAGTATATTGCATTATGATTTAAATCACAGACCATTGCACTTTTGGGATTTTTTTTTTTGCATTTAGTTTAGTTTTCCTACACTTCATACAGGTAAATGCTTTAGAATTTACTATTTGATTACTATTCTATTCCTTACACTATTAAAAATTCTGGTGTCAATTTGTATGAAACAAGCACAGGTGAGCAATCAGAAAAAGGCACAAGTCTCGTATTGTTTAGTCTGTTGGTGAAAGCTACAGTAGGGGTTTGAGATCCAACTGGTTGCGGTGAGAAATGCTGTACTAAATTTTTTACCACTTTCCCTCTAATAAAATGCAGGAACACTTGCTTCAAATACCCACTTCAGTCTGACGCTGGTGGGGAGATCACAGATCGAATACCGGTAAGGTGAATTGAAATATTTCTTCAGAAATTTCTTTCTACTTTAGCTTCACGCAAGCCCGAGTAAACTTCCTATAAATTTACCTTTCCTCATATGTAACACATTAGTGTAATCAGTTCTTTTGTGTATACCTCGTAAGGCTAGTGAGGTTATGGTGACAAACAATAATAATTAACTAAAATTATTCCTCACTCATTCTACCCCGATTTTTGAAGATTCGTAAGGGGTGAAGTGGTTAGGAGAAGATAATATTAGTGAATATAAATTCCAAAAATATATGGTACCTATTTTCTGTTCATTATTTTTGTGTCAATGAATATACAGGGTGTAATAAGCCTCTAACTCTTCAAATGGGATCTCCACGGGACAACCAGAAAACTTACGTCAGTAACAAATCCCAGCAGGGTAGCTAAGGTGCTTTAGGAAAAGAAAACTTTCTTTTTACAGACTTTCTTTTTCTCACTCTTTTCGACGAAACAACTATCCAGAGAACGGGGAGAAAAAAGTAACTTAAAATAAAAAGAACATCTGCACCCTCTTCCATAGGAAGTTTTGTGTGGAGTGGTTGGTACTAATGATCTATCCAGTGCTGAGTCGATGTATCGTATCCAAGAAACAAACGATACGTGCGTCTCTGAAACAAAAACAAAAAACAAGGGAGGAAAAGGAGGTCAGTTTCAGGGCGTTAAAAGGAAAATAGTCTTTATTTGAACTTCAAAGAAATAGCATTTATGTTTGGAATCATTTTAAAATAAAATGATAGTAATAATTAAAAAATTATTTTAAATTAAATATATATATATATATATATATAAAATGATAATTAATTATTAAAATGTAATAAATAAATGCTACGACATGATCTTTAATACTTTCTCACACAGTCTGTTAGAGTTGGTATTAAATTTTCAAAAATCAGTCATCAGTAGATTACTCTAAAATATTTTTTTTTTCTAAAACAATATAATTTCTTGGTTATTATATAAAACGAATTTTAGTTCCTAATTCAAGTCAAATTGTTTAAGCCATTTAAACAAATTTTGAACTTTCAAATGTCAATAATCAATAAAATACCCACAATTTTAATAGGAATATTCAAGTAATTTTGAAAAATAAATGAATCATCTGTAATCTAATATTAAAAAAATTAGTCAGAAAAATAATTTAAAATGAAACTACTCTTAATTTAAGAAATGTAATAGAATTCAAAATACAGCGTCTCGAGGAATGATCATATACAACTAAATACAAATTTTGAATATAATCTATAAAACCATTCCGGCTCCACCCAAGTACAGACTGACAGACAGATGGATAGTCATAACTATAGCAACCTTATTTGGGTTCAGGGAAACACACAGTTTCAAGTTTCATCATAATTTTGAGGTCGATAATTCTCACGAATACAGTACTTTATCTAAATGAGAAAGTAAAAGATTGTCGATCACTGTAGTTAGTATTATTATCTTGTACTATGTATTCAATTATATTTTAGTTATTATTTAATTAACAACTAGATAACGTTTAATCTAAATATGGTAATCCATTTTACGTCAAAGTTTGAGACATAGAAAATTAATTAAATAGAAAGTAATCACACATTTGATCTTAGTTTATAAATTTAACTTTGATCTCATATGTCTGAATAATTGAATATGGATACTAAGTAATATAAATTCTATTATAAATTATATGCGATGAGGATTTTAATTCCTTCTTAAAAACAAAAAATATATATCATAATACCATATAAATTTTTATTCAATTTTATTTCAAATATGAATAAAATAAAAACGGGTTAACTTATATTTTATTTATTTCTCTTAATTTTATATCAATACTTATTTACGGGTACATTAATAAGTGACAAATACTCACATTATCAAGTCCATTATTCAAATAGCGACCGGGTGTATAGGAGTGTTTTATCCTAGAGAGTTCATTTCCTACTCTTTCTCTTTACAAATGTGGGTGAATATCTTAGAAATTTTAATTTCCATTTAGGATTGTCTGAAGTGGTAGTAAGATTCGGAAAATGGAGTTATTTATTTAATATTTATGAGTCATACGTATATAAACATATGTCACCTATCTCTCTATCTTTATATATAAATATATACATATATAATTCCACGCTACAAAAATGTATTTATATATTGCTAAGTGATGTATAAGAAATCCATGCTCTGAATATATATATATAGTTAGATAATATATATATATAATTTAATAAATAGTTCCACTATCCGAATATATATAAGCAACACAAACATATAGCATGGAAATACTTATATATATAATATATAGCTACGTGACATATATATGTATATATAATCCATAAAACCATATTATTAAACTTAGTTCATCATGATTAAAATCAATAAAATATTGTATACATACAAATGATTGATTGGTTTAGTACTCATTATTAATTGAAATTCTATATTTATATGTGAAGGGTAATAGTAAAATTTGATCAAAAAGATAGAATAAAATTAAAATGGTCTTAGTCCACGGGTGTGGTTACTGAAACAAAATTATTTTATTTTAATTAGCTATCAAATGATAAATATTCTTCCTATAGATTAATTTATCCATAAACTGATGAAGTTTTTTTTTAATATATGTATTAAATTATAAAATCGTAATTCCATTCGTTCTGTATAACCCCATTTATACCGAGTATTCTTTAGCGTGGCATTTGCACTTAAAATGCCAAATATGATATAAGTATGATATGTTGTTTTGTAAGATTCTTTTATTCTTTAGTGTAATAAATATAAATCCAGGATTTTATTTTCTTCATCCTATATTATAAGGATATAACCAGGACAAGAATTTTTTTCTTTGTTATTTAACATTCAACTTCACTTGAGTGTATATATATAAAATTATATAGCTTTGATCCTTTCTTTAAATACATATTTATTATAAAGAGGCTATTAACCTATTTTATTTATGGCTCAATTTTTTGTTAAAATTGTTTTTTTACAACAAATACTGTGCTTTGCCTTTGTAATTTCAACTCCTATAAAAGGAAAATAGTGTCTGTTCTAAAAAATTAATTTAAAAATCTTTATGCAATATTTAAAAAATAATATTATTAAATGCGCATACGTAAATTAAAAAAAATTACAAATTTATTTATAAAAAACATAGTTTCTAATTTTATTCACAAATTACACTTGAGAGAATAAATGTATTCCCAATGTAATCTGTTAATAACTGCACAAAAATGTTACCAGAGTAAAAATAATGTATTAAATAAATGTCTTAATAAACGTATTAAACATTTAAAATATCATTCAGAGAAAATTGGTTCAAATTTGAAAAAAATATATAATATATTATTACAAAAAAATTAGATTTATATGAACAGAATTTTGAGATATTTTGAATTGAGAATAGTGATTAATATATTGAAGTTTAAGAAATAATTTTACATCCATTTATCATTTTACAATTTATATGTAATTTATATAAGAAATTATCTCGTTTGATATCCTGCCAAAGTATCATTGGCTAATTTTATTGGTTACTCTATTAATTATCTTCTCATACATAAAGAGAAAGCATTATGACCGTGAAAAAATTGATATCAAGATTTATAATAAACCTTTACGGTTTATGTGAGCACTGACCCAAAAAGTGGATTTTACAATTCTGTTCGTCCCAATGTCTGTCAGATCCTGTCCACAGTTCCTAAACGGATTAGAGGATTTGGTTCAAACTTGATATATAGTATTTATAGGGCTATACATCAGGACATCTTTTTGATTTTGATTTAATGATGAGTGATTTTTATGAGTTCCAAATTTTTTGAAAATATCTCTAATGATTAACTGCATGATTGGTTTTTGGGTAAACATTCGTTGAAAGGTTGTTAATTGATGGAAAATCTTTGAGATTCTAATAATTTAAAAAATAGCTCTATCGATTTTGTTCAAAATGTATTACTTATCTGGATATTGTGTGGCATGACAAATAACAGTGAATAATTGATCTCGGGGTGAACAACTCGTTTATGGGTAGTTTACTGAAGACATGTTTTTCCATAACTCAAAATATTTTAAAATTGGCCTTAATATTTTAGTTCCAAATGAGTATCTTTGGAGTGCTTAACATGACAAATAGCACTATATACTGGTTTTTGGGGTAACAATTTGTTTAAGGGTGGTTTGCTTATGACTAATTTATCTAAAAAATTTACTATTTTAAAAAGGGCTCCAATAATTTTGCTTAAAGTGGTTAGCCAAGGGGAGGTTGATCTTCCAAATAACACTGTATACTTTGATTTTGAGAAAGAGATTTCCGGTAAAATTTGAATATTTTTGAAAATATATACACTGATTGTGTTCTTAAAAAGTATCATTGGACCATTTTATATGATATTTAATAATGTGTCTTTATTTTCTAAAATAAATTAACTCAAGGTTAATTTACTTGCGACAAATTATAGAGCATACAACATTTTGGAAAATGGCCTTTAAGATTGAGTTAAATGGGTATCTGTGTATAGTTTTTCTTTATAAATAAGAATACGGTTTTTATTTTTACAAATAATAGATATGTTTAGGGTGGTTTACAAATAATTTACTTTTTAAAAATTGAAATTTATTTAAAGTATTTGGACAATATTACTTTTATTGTGATTAACAGAATCATGTTTTTTTATGAGGAAAACTTATCTAAGGGTAAATTACTAAATACCTATATTTGAACTTTTTCTTCGAAGATATAATACACAGTATGAAAAAAATTAATGCAACTGTGTCGTATCATTTATTTTGCATAAACACTATATTTCCATTTAAATAATTAATTTACCAGGAAATATATATTTTATAAATATAGATTATTAGCTGAGTGGTTATACATTTCAGCTATTACACTGTGGGTCACTGGTTTGGTCCTAGAAGATCAGATGTAACTTGATATTTTAATATATATATTTGTCCTATCTTACCAATATTTACTATTTTCCCGAATTTTTTTACTATTAAGCTCGTCGTAATCATCCTATGTATCAAGTTTCCTTGATAAACTCTGATTATAAAGTACGATGCATACGTAATAAATTAATAATATTAATAATAATCCATTAAAAACATAATAAAACGTGCTAGTTTGATAACGTCTTTAGAATGACGTCACATCGCACTTGCAATTACTCGCTGTATAATCACGCACCCCGACGCCAGGCGTACATGGGCGACGCCTGACAATAGCACTTGAGTGGAGGGCTCGAAGGGCACCCCCCGAGGGAGAAATAGAACAGTCCTAAACAAAAGACGCCTCGAGACGCCCACCGCCGCCGCTACCCCTGGCGGGAAATAATTACCGACACCACGACGACAAGTTTGCTTGCGTCGTATATTTCTTTATTACAGACCTAAACAAGTTTCATTAATATGAAATCCTGAAATACACGCTGTATTAATTTCACCGAGAAAGGCTTAGTTATTTTCAATGCTGAGGTTGATAGTGATTTTATCTTTATTTTTAACAACAAGTCTGTTGGGCTATTCGTCAGTGTACTTATTTATCTTAAATTTTAGAGCTGAGGAATGTTGAATTTAGAGTAATTGTAACAGAATTTGCGGGAAAGAAGAGTGTAAAATCATTTATGATAAACAACCTCAGTGTGCCCCATACCTTTTAGCAAGTGGCCAATGAATATCAGTTTTTTTAAATACACTACTACGATTTAGTAACCATTAAATAATAATTAATAGTAGTAAGTTTGCTAAATAAATTTTTGGGTATTTTGACTAGATGTTATCGCCTTTGATAAGATTTATTTCACTCCGTTGGGGATTTGTTTAATACATCACAAAAATTTTGTAAAAAATTTGAAATAACCATATATATATATATATATTGATATATCGTTTGTAATACCATTTACAAGATAGGAGTTATTTGTTTCCAATTTTTATATTAAGAGGGGAAGTGTTAGATTGGTTAGGTCATGGTCTCAAAATAAGTACGTTATTGGAGAGAGTCCTAGAAATATTTCCCCAGACCATTCAACCAATTATTCGATGTAATAATATAATGAATCACTAAGAGAATACAAAGTTTAGTAAAATAAAATACAATAGGTTTACTTTAGGATATTTTGAGATCCTTCGGCCCACGTTAAATTGCTCAAGTTAATATAATTAAAGAAATTAACTATATACCTGCTTTGGGACATTTATGTTTAATTTTTATTCATTCCCCCCTCCCAAATTATCTTGTGTAGCCCAGACACAACTTTATCTCATATGTAACTTCCAGAGTCAATTAAAATTTGTTTTTACATTCATTACTTTTTCCAGCCTTAGGACTGGGCCAGTTTTTTTAATTCAAGCCACATATTTTCCATTACAGGCTTGCTAGGCCTGTCGTAGCTTCATATTCCTTATAATCTAACTTAAGACTAGAACCAACACTAAAATCCAGTCCCCAGCCATTAATTCATCAAAGTGAAAGATTAAACCCGTATTTAAACATGGATACATTTTTTGCCATGCTGGGAATAGAACCTGGGACCCTTAGATCAGTATTAAGACATGCTAACGATTGAGCTAAAGTGTCGAAAAGTCAATTTAAAAAGATAAATAATTATTTAATTTGTATCAATTTTTATTTTATGTTAACTTTACTTTCAATGTGTCATACATAACAAAACTATTTGATATGTTAAAATGTGTACACGCCTGTAAAAAATGTGTGGACTATGGTTATATTAGTTCAAAATTAAAAACTAAAAGGTACACTTAAACAAAACGTGGACACGGTTATATATTATTTTATTTTTAATATTAATATATATAAAAAATTTCATTATTTAATTTTCAAGAAAAATAGATGATTAAGTATGCTATAAGACTGCCCATAACAAGTTATCTATATAAAAATAGCATGACTATTTAAATAAACTAGTACCTTTTACTGTGTCGGTGAAAAAAATGTTGAAACAAATAGTAATGGACGATTTCGCTAGAGATTCCAATTGCTCCCCAAAGAATCAATCCTTGAATCATAAATCACATTTTGATATATGTTTGAAATGAAACTTTGCTCTGTAATGTTTGCCAAACGAACTTTTACGAAACCAATGACTGAGAATCCTCATTTTAAATAGATTTACCACAAACTAATATTTTAGGTGTAAATATTTCGCTAGGCATATGATGTAAGTAAAATTAATAATCTACATTATTCATAACATTATCTACATTATTATTGAATTTACACATTTTTAAGTTTATATCTATTTTAATTTCAACTAGTTTTGATGGCTATGATGATATATAGATATATATAAAATACTTTAATTTTTATTCATATGTTTTTAACAGCTTAGAGGGAGGTTAAGGTGCTACAGGGAGTACATAAGATCATAGAGGACGCAAGATTGAGATAGTATGGCAAGGTAATGTTGATGGAGGAGAGGATGCCAAAGAGAATAATGTTGAGGAAAATACTGCAAGGGAGGCCCCGAAAGAGGTGGAATGTGCAGTTAACAGAAAGTGTGCAAGTGAATGGAGAAGAATGGAAGAAAACAAAGGTAAGATAGAGGAAGATTGAGTAATTTTACTAAATTGAAATGACCACAGGCTGTAAGCAGTTGATGATAATTTTATAACCATGAAAGGAATTATTTCAAATTTTAAATTCAATTTTATATCCAAGTTTATTTCAAAATATTATAATAACGCTTATAACAAAGTTATAAATATATGTTTGGTATATAAAATTGTTTTAAACATCAGAATGAGAACCTAGATCCATCGGTCGTGTATCATTTTGTTTACAAAGGGGCAGGGTCCTTTGTTAATTTGCTTGTATTTGATAAAAAATAAATTTGATTTTAAATTCCAGCTTAACATTTCAAATTAATGAAATATTGTGTTTTGTACTGCTTCTAGGGTTGGTTTAAGTTGTGTAACTCATCTGATAGTCTAATCCACTGATTCTAGAAAGTGGACGTAATTTAATAGTTAAAAATAAATTGTACTACACAATCGTACAAACTTTATTAAATATTATATTTTTGATAAGCAAATATAACTTTGAAAATGTATAATCAATAAAAAATCCTAAAACATATTTTTACATAAAACAAAACTATTTTTTTATATTATCACGTAAGACATTTGCCAGACTTTCATTTTGAAAATAATTATTAAAGCCATTATTGAAAATGTTTTGGGTTTTTAAAACAATTCTTTGGTAATCTACCCTTAGTTCAAAGTGATAATCCAAACTAAATTTACCCTGATGTATGGCTAATTATAAAATATAGATATTAAATTTATTCTAAACATATACAATTTAATGTTTAGCCCCAGGTTTAGGAAGATGTAAATATGGACGGAAAAATACTATGTTCTTCTATTAGGAGCTTGTGAAAAATAAAACGTCAATATCCATAATTATCTAGAGCTAGAACATTTTATTTATATAATAAATTAAAATAATAGCTGAAAACTACACGTTCTTATTTTACCAAATATAAAAAAGTAAATATCTATTGAGTTATTATAACTCTAGATTAAAATTATATCAACCAAACATTGACCACTATTAAAGGATTTTTAAGGATTTAATCTAAATTGATAAGATATTTATAATTGAAATATTACTATAGAGGGATTAACTACATTTAGGTGAGAAATAATTAAATAATTAAAAATTGAATCAAGAGTTAATTGACAAAAGATGAAAGATAACATTATATTTCATTTTATTAACTTCTTGATGGAATCTTAATGACTGACTCTCCCATCCATACTCTTCCTAACTAACGTCATAGAGAAGAATAAAATATTAAAAATAATTGTATTAATTTAGATCACTAGTTACTATCACTGGTAAAAGTCAACATAGCCATTTTATAAATATTTGTTATAAAATAAGTGATTCTTAAATAAGACCAAAATAATTTATTTGGAATTCATCGAACAAATCGTGGTATATAGCAGAGAAAATTTAGCGTATAGGATCACCATATCTTTACTTTTCCAGGTTTAATAGTCAAAGCTATAAATTCTTCTTTGTGTAAAATAACTCAAACCGCAATCCCTAAATTTATGGTAAATGTTTAGGGTTTTAGTCCCAAGAGTAATGTTTGTATAATATACATTACTAGTATACCACTATTTCCCACTTAAATGGCTACATTTTATGCTAAAAGTAACTGTGTGAATTTTAGTTAGAGCATTACAGTTAGTTTATGTTTTATAGTTCTATGAGATCTTATTTTGTAAATTGAGAACCCAATTATCAAATTTTAGGAATTTTATATAGATAAAATAAATTGAGTTATTTCAAATTTATTTCCAGCCAAATGCAATCCAATCAAACTTTAATTAATAATATTTGATAACTTCCATAAAATCTTATTAGTTTAACTATTTTAAATAAATTATTTTAATAATTATAAATAAATGTTTTTATAACCTTGTAAGAGTAATTTTTAATATACAGTCATAAATACATGATACTGTTTTAATTTTAAATTTAATTTGAAATTGATTCCTTTTTAAATTATTTTTGGAAATAAATTTTGTAAATTTATTTTTGGAAAATAAATTTGTAAATTGCTATTATATAAACAATCTTAACCATTATTAATTGTATTTTTCAACTTCAATTAATGAGTGTGACACTATATTACACCATTTTAAAATGTTATACATACACTATCAACCATTAATAGCTTAAAACTATATTATATCACACACCTTCCCTCCTCTAATTAGATACATTTTTATTTTTTTACATTTTATAACCCCCTCGTGGCGTAGTTGGCTAACGCGCTAGTCGTGTTGAGCTCGACGCTGAGGACGGGAGATCGAGGTTCGAATCTCGGTCGGTGAACTGGGGGTGGTTTTTCCTAAATGGTTTTCCACTCTCCTCCACGCAAATGCGGGTTCACTTCCTCTAAATTCAACCCTTATAATTCCTAATCCATTAGCGTAATTAGTACTTAAGCGTAAACCCAAACGGTAGTAAGACGCGGTGCTAAATATTATTATTCATTTTATAATGAGTTTAATTGGCTGTAAAGTAAAATATTGATAATAAACTAGTATTTCTAAATAATACTTAAGAACACGGTGTACAAATATAATTATACTATAAATAATAATGAATATATCTTTTACAATAAATCTTGGCCCAAATTTGTCCATGTTAATAACAATATATCCTAGTAAAATTGTATCTTAGATTATAGTACTATACAAAAGGAGATAAAAGTTAATCAAATGACATCACATTTTATGTAATATTTTAATTATTTTTGATTCGCTTATACATTATAAATTGTTTTTAATTAATTCTAAAAAACTTCCTATTTTATTGTGTAGCATTTTCCAAAATTTATATATATATATATATATAAATAAAATAATAACTAAGAAAAATATATCAAATATAACTAATAATGTAGCTATTCCTGGATTAAAATATTTATTATCACTAATATGTGTTGAGTTTAATAGTGCAATTTCCGAAATTTCCATGTTTTACACATCCACTTTATTACAAAGAGCGATTAATTCAACCTCTAGTTATATCTCTAAAAAATGTTTAATTTATTTATGGTTCCATGGTTTTATCATAGACCAAGTATCCTTTTTCTATGGTTTTATGTAATCAGGAATGTGCGTGCCGTAAATTGCAGTGAGTAGGACATTAGTGGTGGAAGATGGAGAGGAGGTATCCCGGATCCGGAAATGATGCTAGTAGCGCTCCAAGGGCGGCTTGCGAAAGCCAGAAATCAACTTCTCTTATCTGACGCAATGAGCCTACATAGTATCCATTAAGCTCCCCCCCCCCCTCTTAATGTCGACAACTAACCAGGTAAAGGGATTAAAGGATGAAAGTTTTATTCTGTTTTTCATAGTATAATGCAAAAGTATTATACCTGACACATGCACACAAAAATAAATCTGTGGATATGTTTAAATATGTTTTTATATCAATGATTTTATCTTTAGTCTTCGAATTGATAAATACTTGGAACCAATATACTATTTTGAATTATTTCATAGGAATATAACCCCTTTGAAATTAATTATATATTTTAATATTGATTATTCATATTCTTAAAATTATATGAAAAGCTACAGTACTAAATATCGTCATAATTCCTCATTTAATTTTTTAATTGAATAAAATGAGAATTTTTATTGTTTTTTGGTCAATAAATAATATAATCAATAAATAATTTATATGTGCATTAACATTATGATTAATAATTTTATTTAATTTTATTTATTAATAATAAAATAATGTTATTCTTATTTTTAAATATAAAATAATATATATTATAAACATTTATATATATATATATATAATATACTAAAAATATAAAATATGCCACATAAATATAAAGTATTATTAGGTACTATAAATTATTTATTTTAATTTTATTAATATTTTATGAATATAACTTATTATGTTTAAATTATTATATTAGATATAAATTAAATAAAATGATATTTTAAAAATAAAAATTCACCAACATGACCACCTCTGACCAGACCATCCCCTTTGATGTACCCGAAAAAGAGACATTTATAAATGATAGGAAATGTATCAACGTTCGTGCGGGGGAAGAGAGAGAGAGAGAGAAAGAGAGAGAGAGAGAGAGACAGACACAGAGGGAAACTATTTAGGAAAAAACACATCAAGTACTACCATATGGAATTAGAACCACAACTACAGTATTATTAGCAAACAGTATTAGTCCAGGCTAAAACTAACTTATTCGTATTTTACCAATGCAGCTAATACAATATTAATAATAGGAATTCATAATAATTATAAGACAAAAGAAAATAAGGTAAAATTGCCATCCTATAGAGGCTAAGTTTCAATACTATAATTAAGTCCACCGTCAGGGTTGATTTTCAGGACGATTATTGGTAGATAGATTCATAAAAATACAATTTATCATAACAAATTTTTAAGCTTAAAATTAAGATCATTTACTAAACATATATAACTATTATATAATAAGTTAATATGCATATAAATGGGTCTATTGATAAAATTGCAGAAATAATAAAAGAACAAATAAGTTAGTACAATTTCTCTTTCGGTTGTGTATCAAATCTATTTAAAGATAAAAATATTGAGTTTAAATCATGGATATGATAGGTTTATTAACAAAATAGCTATGATTTTATTCTACTTCAATGATAAAACATATTCCATTGTTGTTTAAAGATTTATACTTTCTACAAAACTAAAACAGCACTATATATTGCATATTAAGGGTTGAGTATTAGATTTTGCCAGAAAATTTATAAAAATAAAATAAATGTAATATACAATTTTTGTAATGACATTAATTTAATATTTGTTATATTAAAATTAGCTGATGTTTATTAAATTGTGTAAAATATTCAGAGAGACTAAATATCAAATTTTGATTGCTTTAATGTGAAATAAATCAATTGTTTTAAACAAGAATATAAATAAATGTATTTCAAGTTTCTAAACATTTTGTTTCTATCATAGAAATGATAGTAAATATGATTTTGTTTTCCTGTACGCATCGTGAAAAAAAAGGTTAAATTTATAAAACGAGTTTATTTATAACGTTGTAAATAACGTTGTGTCTGGTTTCTTAAGGTATATTTGGAAGTAATCGTATATTATAAAAGATTATATCTTTATTATTTTATACAAGTCACGTTTCAAGATAGAATAAGTGTAGTTGCTTAAATCAGAATATATGATTTTTTTTGTATTAGTCCAAAAGAACAATAAGATCGCAGTAATATTCTTTTGAAACCAATAAAAGTTCGTGCATCAGAAATAACCAAGTTTAATAGTCATCTCACTCTGTTTTATTTTGGATACTATCGATTAATGCTTACCCGAGCTATCTTAATATTTACACTAATAGGATAAGGATAAAGAAGTTATAATTTAGAGTAAAAGTACCAGACCTCACATTTATAGAATGTTGAAAAGAATTTATAATTCAATTATCTCAAGACATGTAATCTGGATTACAACCCCTATTTTCTCGTGACAAGTTAATCAGAGAAAAAAAGAGACCTACTCTTTTTTCATCGTACCTATTACTACACTAAGATAATAAAAAATTACATACCTCTTAAACTATTTACTTTGATATGTGAGGTAATTGTCCGAATATTTAATGAGCTCAATAATAGAAGTTTTATAAACATTCAAATCAATGTCTACATCAATTTTTCAATATAAAACTAAAATTCAAAATATTTTTTATGATTTATTTTATCTTTATAATAGTTGAAGACATATTTTATAAAATAGCAGAAAAATAATTTATGTGTCAATAGGAAACTCGGAAGAATGTAATGAAAACGTGAATTAACCTGTTTAAATTATAAAATTATCTTATTTCCGGGATTAGTAGAATATCTTTCTCTCTCCCTATGTATAGAAAATAGGACGTAAAATACTATTATATTTTAAACACACGAATATAAAATATGCCTGATATATATTTAGATATATATATGCCTAATACATGTCAAAATACATAAATGCCTGATCTACGTCTAAATTAAAAATGCCTTATATGTCTGGTATACAAAATATTTGATATATAAAGTATCTAATAAATATAAAATACCATACATATATAGTTATACATATATATAATTATATATATAAATGCCTCCTATACTATACCCTAAAAATATACACATAAATAAATGGCTGGTGTTTTATTATGACTTAATAAATTATTTGAAATATAAATAATTACTTTATTGCTGAAATTACATAGACATTTGACTTGTTTCAAATCTGTAGAGCATTGATGTAGGTGTACATAGGTAGATATCCTAATTCAATTCTTGTGTCCAGGAGCGGTTTGTTAACAGTAAAACTTATGATAAAATTTGTGGACAGACAAATCCCCATTTCAAATAAATAGCTTTGATTTGATGAAGAATAGCTAAATACATAGCTGATTTGGTGTTTAGTTTGTACTGTGAGGTTCGGATCTTGTTAGACGTATTAAGGTAGTTTTTTCTATATAAATTGTTTAAAAACTCTCACCAATGAAAAGGACACATTTCAAGGCCTTTGTTAATTTGTATAGTTATTGAATTTTTTGAAACCATGTTTGTTTTTGTGTGGTGTTAGGCTAGTCCGTCGATATTTTAAGTTAGTTTGAATATTTTAAAATGATTTAGCCATTTGTTTCAAAATAATATTCACATCTAAAATATTAATATAAAATATTCAAATCAACGTATTTATGTTTTGCTGTTTTTTGTGAACGTTTACTTAATATCATTTTTCTCTATTGCACCTTATTGACCTGAAGACTCAATACAATTTCTATTTGCATAAAAATGTAAAATGTTTGGTTGTTTACTATTTCCTCACTTTCTCCCTGTGGGATCCAGTGACTACAATTTCCTCGGTGGAACGTTTTTTTTTTTCCTTCTTCTTAATTTTGCTAATATGAAGAAAATCTTCTCAGTTTCTTTTGTGCCTCTATTTGAAATTAGGAACAGAGATACGTAAAAAAAAAAAGAAAAAAAGAAAGTGATGTTGAAGAAAGGTTGGATTTCTTTCGTTTCTTGGTTTAATAAGAGGTAAGGAACATAAGAGAATGCTCTCTTACTCTTCACTAATGGTTTCTTGGAATTGGGCGGAAGAAAGTGAATAAGGATGCAACAAATGAAAAAAATAAAAATCGATATATTGTGAAGATACCATTGCCATGAAGGGAGAAGAAATAAATAGCAACGCCAAGGTTTCTTATTTTTATGTTTGGATCAGAAAAAAAATTATAATCATCTTTATTTATTAAGATACTGTTGTACTGCGAGAGTTTAACACCAAATAAATAATTTACACAAAGCAAATACTTAGAATACTGAGTTCCTTCCTCAAAGAAAATGTTTAATTACATACTGGCATTTTGGCAAGTAATAACAAATTTATTTCGTATAATCCCAAAATTCAAAAAATATAATTTAAGTTAGTTAGGATATATATGTAATTTTAATCGAGAGATCATTAAAATTTGTGGTAAAAAATTGGTTTTCGAAATTTAAAATAAATATATTTTGCTTTAGCCACTTGAGTGAATGAGATATTTCCTACTCTATTAAATGTCAAGGCTTCTATTTTTAAAATAAACCCAAAATTAAGTTAACAAATTGCAACAAACATTAAAATACCTATAACAACAAAATAATGTATTCACTTCTTGTATATATATGTATGTATATTTAAAAAATATAATGATCATGTGAACACTAAACCAATTTTGTAATGTATCTTCCTACAGTTTTAAAATCAGTTGTTATGCTCCTGTTAGGAATATTATATAGAAAAATCAATTCAAATCGTCTTATTTTTCGAAAAGCTAATGGAATAATCTTAATAATTCATCTACCTATATGAAACCACTATACTGTATCCATACGAATGCTACTATACAATTGTACATACATTTTTTGAAGTTAAAAATATGTAATACTTTAATAAAATATGATGAAATGGTTTAAATATATATGATGAATGTTATTCTTACAAATAATTAAATAAATTAGCTCAATCAGCTGTTTCCAACCTGTGGGCTAGTCAGTTTAGTAAAATACCTCCATCTTCAATTAAAATTAATAAACACAATATTTTATATTTTTAGTCAATACAATACTTTTTACAACTAATTGGAAATTTATTTCAATGTATACATCTTAGAATTAACTTTTCATACATATTTTAAATAATTTTTTTACAATGTATCAATATCTTATGACACATTTTACTATTAATTATTATGATAAAATAATAAAAACACATACATTTAAAGATTCTCATAATATACTCTTTAAATTGTTTATGAATCTTTAAATAGGTCTATACATTTTCTAAATTCATATTTTGATGTTCAATGTCATGAAAATGTATAGTTCAGTTTGGAAGCATAAGAGAATGCAAAAAAAAAAAGAACTAGAATTGATTGAAATGTAGTTCTTTTCATGCTATGATTAAAAATTTATTCAATATACTTAAAACATATTGTTTCAATATGTTCTTTATTGAAGATGTAACACCATAGTCTGATCAGACTAAAAAAATCTATTTTATTTACATCAATTGAAATGTTACAAACAAAAGTGCTTACATCTATCTTGATGAAAGCAATCCAAAACGAATCCCAGTGAAATATATCCAGACAATGGAAACCAAAAAAATCAAAGCTACATTTTTTTTTCACGTGGCTTTTATCCTCTGTTATAAAAAGAAGAAATCTATTAGGTTTAAATAGTTTGTTTGGTTTGTAGAACGATCCAGATGAAATTTAACAACTGTTCGTTCTTTGACTGGCCTCCAAACACTGCCAGACCAAGCGCCATTGGTAGAAAACTCTATTTATAGCTCATTGCGGCTGGACCTTACTTTCTATGGGAAATAGTTCAAGTCAATAACTTTATATATGGAGATATATATATGGATATCTTTGGATATATATAAAATTGCGTTACTTTTAAAATTAGGAAACCATTGTTTCATATTAATTAAATTCACTACAGTGGTTGTACTAATTCTACTCTATAAAGTATTTATCATTATAATTTCTAGAAATTAATGTAGTTATAATTGATTGATCATTTAGTTGCCACACATGATGTATTTTCAATATTATGTTTAGGTTTCTCAAAGGATGGAATCTTTCTAAATTTTAAACATAATTATTTGTATTTAACATTAATACGATCTTATTTATAATTGGTTTTATTAAATAGGCACTGATAATATACATATTATTAAAATGTGACAATTTCAGACGACATTAATTTACGCATAAATATACCAACATTGTTTTGGTGACTTTTGTAAATGTCAAATATGTTATTTCTAGCTAAGTCTGATATTAGCTAATTTACTCATAAAACCATTGGAAGGATAATGTTACAGTATATGCTAGAATTCCTTATGATATATTAAATTACACGCTTGCCTTACTATCTGGTATCGGAGGACTTTGGGTGATTAATGAACTATTTCATTCAATGTTTAACTACCATTCTAGCTTCCCGAATTTAGCTACTACAATAGAGTTGAGAGGAATATGGTTTAAGCTAGAAGAAATGTAGTCTTATTTGTATGTTGCGAGAATGGGTGACCATTTAGGAAAACTAATCTTAGTACAATAACTAGGACTTGAATCTTATCTATTCCAACACCAGTAAAATGGATCAGTATGGTTTGACGTCTTAACCCGTTATAATTATAGTGGAGATCTAGTTTTTAAGTTAACTTCTTGATTAACTTTTCTTTTGTCACATTTCTTTTATACATATGAATTTTTAGTGCATAATTTGTGAGAGATAATTCATTTTCCGAGGGCTCAAAATTTACTATATATTCAATGATATTAAAAAAACAAAGGAAACATAGCAAATATAAAATTGAAACACAAAATAATGGTTAACTATTTAATATTTATATAAAAACACTAAGCTACATCTTAGACATAATATGAACAAAATTCTCTAACCTAAGGCAACTATGGCCTGTCTGACATATTTATCATACTAAATATTATCATATAGTCTCATAAAACAGAGTATTACGTATATATTTTAAATCAAATGCAGAGGTGCACATCTACATAATTAACAGAAGACCCTAGTATTATAAAACTATTTACAATGAACCTGGTGGTAGTTGAACCTTGAACTCTCATTAAATAGTTTCCACACCCTCCTATTTGCCCCCGAAGCTGTTTATAAATCTATAGCTTTGCCCACCGATGTTGTTTAAAGCTAATAACGTTGCTATCCTACGCTGTTTATAATTTATAGCTTCGCCATCCAATCTAATGTTATTTATAATCTATAGCTTTGGTACCCGATATTGTTTATAATCTATAGCTTTGGTACTCGATGTCGTTTATAATCTATGGCCTTGGTAACAGATTTTGTTTATAATCTATAGCTTTTACAACCTTTGTTGTTTATAATCTATAGCTTTGATACCCGATGTTGTTTATAATCTACAGCTTTGTCAATATTTGTTGTTTATAATCTATAGCTTTGATACCCGATGTTGTTTATAATCTATAGCTTTGTCACCCAAAGTTGTTTACAATCTTTAGCTTTGCCAATCAATGTTGTTTATATTCTACAGCTTTCTCAACCTAATTTGTTTATGATCGAGAACCCACTCCAAAGCTGTGTACACTCTTTTCCCCCTAAAATACTTGATATGTAAATGGAAAAAATGAAGCCTGAACACGAGAATCAAACCCACGACTCTTGTCTTAGCGTTCCAAATCCTTGGTACTGAGGTATCCATGATATTTTACCCCCCATAGATAGCTAAGTGGTTAAACTTTGGCAAGATAAGCCAAAGTTCTCCGGTTGGATTCCCGTTTTCCAAAGGTTGAATATTACACATAATGCAGCTACTTCCAGAACATTAATATCATTTATATACTCTAAGATTTACTATTTATTTACAATTAACTGTACGAGAGTTAATTTTCTTGAATTACCTTATTCGGCTATACTATGGGTGCATCTTATAATATAGGGCATACTGTGATGGGTCAAGGTACGATTATTGATACCTTCCAAGGTAAACAGAGAGTATTATTATTAGCAACGCGTCTTACTACCCGTTCGGGTTATACGCACTTACGCTAATGTGTAATGGTAGGTGTGATTGTGAGACGAAATGGAGGACCTACAGTTTAACGTGGGATCCTACCACGGTGGAGGCCTGGCATTCCACACATTCACAAGTTGTGATTAATACACGTCTTGTCAGAGGTGAAGGAGGGTTTGGGCAATCAGAAAATCTGTGCCGGGACCAAGGATTGAACCCGGACCTCCGGTACAGAAGTCTGACACCTTACCCCTAGACAGCCAGGTCACTGATAACAAAGAGTAAACAGTAAACTCCATCTATTGAAAGATTACAGCCTTACCTTAACGTTCTCTACTATAATTATATAATAAAATCTTCACCATAGCAGAAACAAAAATGGTAAGCTTGATACTTTTAAAGGTGGATGAAGTATACTCGCGAAAGTTTAAGTAATATTATTGAACAAGTCACATGTTCAGATCATAAATATTTAACAAGTAAAACATGTCAACACTTATAAATCTTTCTATTTCGATATGGCTGTAATATTCAGATAGGAAGCACTTTAAAGTTTATCAGATAATCCATTTTTTTTCTCTCCGCTAGATTCTAGCCATCAAGTTCATTCCAAGTATTGACATTTTTGACACGTGGGAAATATTTGAGTTTATTCCGGACGTATTCTCGTACACCATTCAATTTTCTCTCTTGACAGACGTTCGTTTTATATTATGTGGAATTATTGAATATCTACAAAAAATCATTTATTCATTTTTATATATATATACATAGCATTGCGCCTTTACTATCCATTCGGGTAGTACGCTTAAGTACTAATTACGCTAATGGGTTAGGAATTGGGAAGGTTGAATATAGAGGAAGTGACCCATTTGCGTTGAGTGAGAATGGAAAATCATCTAGGGAAAACAAGTCTCAGTTAACCCGAGCGAGATTCTAACGCGATCTTCCGTCCTCGGCAGTCTAGCTCAACACAAAACTAGTGCTTTAACTAACCATGCCACCGAGGTGGGTTATGTTATTCTATTAAGTGTTTTATATTCTAAGGAATGTTTTTTTAAGTGACACTTCCCTATCTTTGCATACTCCATTCGCTTTAACAACATCCATACTCCGAGTCATACATGCTATTTATTCTTAGAATTCTTAGTATTTCTCTTTTTCACACATTCATCAACCACATCTAGCCACGTCTTACATCGTCTAAAATTTACTTTTAATCCACTCACTCTACCTTCATATATTTGCTTCTCCACACGATCCACACTCATCCTCTGAACCAGCCCAGATGATTCTTCACATTAACTTATTGGATTCCGTTTTCAAACCATACTCCTTCAGCACCATTCATTAACGGACTCTGTCCATATGAGTTCTTATGATAAATATTAAAGGGAAACTATTCATATTTTATGCTACTAAATGTTCAACAATCGTCTCCATGGGTTCTATCAACGTCGGAACCGACGGCTCAGTTGAATACATCCTCTTTAACCGCGTGGAAGCTTACGAGATGACATCTCATCTTGATGGGAACAGCACCCTCAGCATCCCGGATACTAGGGCGCTGGGACCAGCTGACGCACCTTCACGCACAGAGCTAATTTTAAGACCTAGCTTTGCCCCAACCCTCGTTAAACCAGTATCTCGTCCGGACCGTCTCACTAAGCTATACCAAGGCTCATTACACATTCAAGAGATCTTCACAACACTTTAAAGAATAAGGAAAAGTTAATGTGAATTTAAATTTTATATAATAGTAACAAATTGTTTATAATGGTATAATTGTATCTCCATAAATTGTTAAAGTTAATTAGAGCTCTACCAGATTTGGTGACAGCATTGTCTAAGGCAGTGTTGGCAATCTCATGGCCCATGGTTCGCATCCTGTACGCTTGTCTGACATACTTTTTATTTTAACCATCCAGCCTGCAATTATATCGCAGCTCAGTGATACAACTCAAAAATTGTAGATTTTGAGTTAATATAACAGGGAGATGAACCAAGATAGCATTCACGACCAATCAACAATATATATCTGTAATTCCCAATCCGATCACCAGAGAGTAGTTTAGTCACTTTCATCTTGATCTGATTTATCACTTATTTCAACATGAGCAGTGTGACTTAAGTGTTGGAACACTGACATCTTTTTGTTGGAGAAGAAATTATTACCATAAGTATTTGTCTCTAATGTAAAATGATTGTTAGCAATTTTAATACAACTTATTTATTTATTAATTTTTCCCCTCTCTGGAAAATTATATTTTTTATTATTTGTGACACTTTTCTCGGTACAGCCACACAAACACATGAAAAGAATAAAATTTCATTGTGTCAATGATTTTGAATAGAAAAAAAATAGATAATACTTGTTTGTGGTAATTTATATTTTCAGTATTTAATAAATACTGTTACGAGTAGTTTGTTAAGTCACATACACATCTGGTACATGAGTTTTTTTATCACCACATCTCACTATTCACTCTACTACTCCTTCGCACTACTCCTACTTATTAATTACGCTAATGGCTTTAGAGATGAGTAAGGTTACATTTGTAGGAAAAGTACTCGCATCAGTAAAAAGGGAAAATGGAAATCAATCTAGGAATAACCACACTCAGTACACCCTACTGAGATTCGAACCTTGATCTCACAATCATCGGCAGTATAGTGCATCGGGAGACTAGACCACGAGGCCACCGAAGCGGAAGATAAGTTTTCTAAATATTATATGTTTACGTAAATTATTTTTAATACATAGCATAAAATATTAGCTAATATATAGTTACATCAGTGGGCATGCAGATTAAAGTTCAGGATATTCTTATCTAGTATCTGCTGATGTCAGGGAAGTTAAGAATATGAATTCCAGCCAGACGTACAGAGAATGTTTTGATAATTAAATGCCATTCAATTATTTAAATGTTAAGGAAATACTTTTTACTAAACTGGAAATATATCGACTACACATAATGGTGAACGATCGAATAAGTATTACACATGTATACACATTAATTTTATAAATCCATAATATATTTAATTGGTTATTAATAAAAATGAATAGTCTCAATGCTATTTTAGTGAATTTCTGGAAAGCTTTGCATTTAAAGAACATGTAATTTGGGATATATAACATTAAAGGTTTGTACTAATCTTACAAGTATTTAAACATCAAGATAATGTTAAGTTTACTTGAAATTACAAGATAGATTTGACTTTGTGTAAACATTTAAAATGTCCTCCCTTTGTTGTTAAACTTTTTCTTTTAATTATTGAGATAATTTTTAAATCCTTATTACACTGCTTGCTAGCCAGATGACGTTGGAGATACTATGTTTATTTGGCATCCAAGTTTATCTTAAGCCCTTATCTCAGCAGTTTCTCTTCCTTGGTAAACATAAACTGTGACTTTATAGCTTTCGTGTGAAGGGCTTGGAAAGCAAGAGGTCTAAATCCAATTAGGTTTTGTTTAATAAATTAATATAATTAATTTAAATGCATTTACCTCTTTATAACTAAACAGAAAATAAAACCAATACCCACTTGGTTGGCCGCATGGTCTAAGGCACTACTCTGGCAGTTGACTATAATTCTGATGACGGAGATATCGTTGTTAGAATATTGGTAGAGCGTACTGTTGTTGGTTTTCCAAAAAATTACTTCATACTTTGCTTCCACGCAAATATGGGTACACTTCCTATAATTAATATAGCCTTACTCAACCTGAGATCATTAGTGCATTAGTATATAGGGGTATAACCCAAACGGGTAGTAAGTAGCAGTGATTAAGAACCTGTTTACATAAAAAAAGACCCAACAAAAAGACAAATCTATATCCAAGAGTAGTATTAAATTTGTTGAATGTGAATTCTATTTTTATCGGAGTCGAATATTCTCAACATAATATTATAAAGATTATTCAGATCTCCAGGTAAAAGACTATATATATTGTAAGGGGTAGCAAGATATATATTTAGACACAATAACTTGGTGTTGGTGACGCCGAATGATGGTGCTAACAGAAGTAAAAAATGGCATTGGTTGCACCTGGGGGTTAGGCAACCTATGCAGCACTACACAAACAAATACATGCATAGCGACCAATAATCATTAACTCCTTATGAGGTATCTGTTTTCGGCCAATTCAATGCTTTTTTACTAGTCATAATTATTACAACACACTTCACACGATATACGCTGAAGATTGATAGGTTGCCTACCTCCAGGTGCATACAGCACCAACTTTGAAGTCTCATAGGGTTTGAGAACGCAAAAAGGCGGTGCTAAGTTCAATACGTGGAAATACTTGTCTTGACACTTCTTACACCCTGTATAGTGTTTTACCCAAATATATGAATAGGCCTGTGTACAACACAAGACAAGCGTCTATAAAACAAACAACTCTTTATAAGAGACCTCGTAATACACATTTAAACCCTAGTTGACACAAAAACGTTTAACCCTAAAATAATGGCTATGTATTTTTAGAAAATACTACCAGAAACAGTGCGCATATAATTATGTCATGTTTGGCCTGGACTCAAGTTTATTCGGTTGTATTAAGAAGGTTTTCCTGAATATTTTCCCACTCTCCTCAGTGAAAATGAGTGTACACATCCTTAGAATACTACGATATAGAGTAACTAGCCTAGCAACTTTTATATTGGATTTAAGACCCTTTTGCTATACCATTTTCATATTATGTGTGTATATACACAGGAGGTAAAAAAAAACCTATTCGTTGGAAGCTCACATAAAAATTGACTATCACACGCGTGGCGGTGAAATATTGCTATCCTTTGATGAAAACTTTCTCATTCCTAGTTTTAACGAAAGGTTGTGTGTGAAACTTTCACACTTTTATTTTTGAAAATATAATCTTGATTAGGGATGGCTTGCGAATATTTATTAATGTTCCGTGGGTTTCGTAAAATGAATCTATGTTTAGAAGGTAAGGGAAGTATTTATGTAATTTATTTTAAGATATCAATTTTATTTTTATTTCTACTTCCTCTCGATACCTCAGAGAGAAAGAAGTATTGTAGTCGTAAAAAAAAAAACTCGATATTTTTGATAAATTTTGAAATTTCATTAAAAAAAGATGTTTTCACGATGCGTTCTGTCTATAAGACAGTCTAGGGTTTCCATAGGGTTATTCTAAGGGATTTTTGGAATTAGGTATCTAACCCTAAAATTAAGGGTTGTTTACTGAAGGGTAAATAGAGTAGAGAGCGATTTTCTCCAAATCAATCACTACGAATTTGATTACATTTTGTATCGATATATTGTTTAACTTATCATTGTAAAGTTGTATCTTTCAAAATTAAAGAATTTATTTTGGAATATATTTTCATAAAAAAATAGATTCTAAGCTATTGATAATTTTTTTTTAATTGAGGTCTGGAGAATCGGTAGTTTATTGTTATGCTCTTTGGTGAACAGAGATTCTAATTTTATCTCAATATGTTTGGGTAAAAGTGTTTACTATTTAATTTGTGCTCTTTAATAGCATAGATTTATCCTTATGTTTATAAAACAATGTATATTTTTTATTTTCAAATATATTACAAGTTTTAACTAAATGTCTCCATTTTTAGATAAAGAAGCGAAAAAGGCGATCTAGTTCAGCGTACCATTTATTAATTAAAAGGTGATCTAGATGTCCTTTCGTGAGGAAACCAACGTATAAGTTAATCACGTTGGTAATTAGTAATTGAAATAAAATATTGATAAAGTTTTATCATAAATACTGTGCCGAAGCGTTAGTATAATGTTTATTATCATTGCGGAAATAGTGAGGTAAAATATTAACCTGTTTTTTTGAGACTAGAGAACTATCCCATTCGTTGACAATCGTGTTTATAAACAACAGCTTCACAATTTTATACATGAGTTATATTTAGAGATAGAATAAACAACCTACTTTACATGTAGCTTTTATATGGAATGAAGACATAAACAAGAGCCAATTGTTTATCGATAAGTAGATGTTGTTACACCAAATTTCATTGTTGCAGGGATCTGCGAGTCTTATGGAGTAAAGCTCTTTCTTCGCTCTCTCTCTCTCTCTCTCTTAGTTAACCGTTGCCAAATCTATTCATTCTCAGTTATGTTTGAAGGCGGTGTGCCGTGGGTAAGAAGGAGCTACTGGCAACCTCGACCAACCAGCGTTGCGAAACTTGTCTTATATTTGAGGTGAGATTGAACACACGAAAGAAAGAGAACGACAACGCTGTTTCCCAATAGTAATCATGCAGTTTCCTTGGCAATGATATCCAGTGTTGTGTCTTGTTATATCAAACAATTGAACCCAACATAATTGAAAGACGTTGCCTTTACGTGAGAATATAATTGAGGAAAATTTGAAGTTGCGTTGAGACAGTAATAAATGAAATTTTGTCACATTTTGTGATAAAATTTAAATTTATTATATACTCTTTGGTCTTGAGATAAAGTGCACTCCTTTAGGTCTGAATCTTTAGGTTCGAAAGTGATCGATGTTGATGCAATTTTAATCAACTATTAAAATCGTTGCACAACTTCCTTCAGATTGTAACGTGTAGAATATTCCCGGAAGTTATATTAGATACCTCTCCGGCAAGATTTGTGGATGATTTCTCGTTGGCTCACAGAAATACGTGCAGAAAAAACGAAAAGCTACTGCAGTTTTATGACTTCTTAGTACATTTAATCCATCCTAGATAGAGTGTGGGTGTGACTAAATGGACGCTCAATTAAGTGAGTTCGCTGCTCGTAATGAATAATAAAGCACATCAAGATAAATCCTTGGATTGTACATACACTTATTATCTTAATTACAAATACCAATCACATATTATTTAAATTTGCAAACTTGTTTCTTTACAAGAAAGTTTTTTTAAATTTATTTATTTTAAATATACCTATGTTCGGTTAGAATTTTAAATTTGTTTAAACCATATTATTTCTGAAAAAAGCTCTAAGTTGTCAGAAAGTACGTAAATATAAACAATATTTATTAAAATAAATATGTACCTATATACCTTTATTTAAAAATGTAAAGGCCTATTATACCATAAATTTTATTAATAAAAATTTTTAACATGCTTAAACATTATAGGTAATCTAGGTCATTAATGATAATTTTAACCTCTTCTTACGGTTCTGAAATTAACTAAATTTGTTATTAGCGTGAATGCACACTCATTCTGTGATGAGTAGCAGCTTAAGTTTAAATATGACACCAAATTTGATACTGTCTATAAAAAAAAGTTTCCAAAATGTCACTAATATACTAGTATTAGGTTGAACATGTCATAGAAAAGGGTGTCTGGGATTGAAAAACTTTGCTAATCTCCTTTTTTTTTTATCTGGACATACAGAAAACTTAATTATTCATCATGCCCTGTGGTTTGAAATTTTCAAGATTAAATCACTTTCATCCTATCTAGCCCACAAACTGAGTTTACTAACTAACGTGATATTTGCCTAAGAACAATCATAAATTTAGTGAAACGAAGTAATATTCATTGTAACAGAAATATTTTGAAAAGGCGAGCAAAATCGCTTAACTAAGAGCGTAATTTAAATAATATAATCTGTTACAGAATAGAAATATCAATATTAATAAAATTAATAATGAGTATGTATATCTTACATAAACGTTGAGCAATATTTACTGAAGGCAGAGGTCTGAAATTTAAAAATGAGTATCCCCTGTGCACAAAATGTTTAACTGGAAGCAGGAATTAAAAAAAAATACTTTGCTAGAGTGTAGTGGGCCTGTTACATATGTGAAACTGACCCATTACACTCAAGTTTAGTTGGTTGTCGTCTTTTAGTTAATATAGCACTGCACTCGAGCTGTACTAATTCTGACTAATGAACTGGAACCTAGACGCCAATAAACAAAATATATAACTGGAAGCAGTAATTTTAAAAAAAAATACTTTACTAAAGTGTAGTGGGCCTGTTACACATGTGAAACTGACCCATTACACTCATGTTTAGTTGGGTGTCGTCTTTTAGTTAATATAGCACTGCACTCGAGTTGTACTAATTCTGACTAATGAACTGGAACCTAGACGCCAATAAACAAAATATATATATATAGAGAGAGAGGCTAAGAAAATTATTAATTAATTGTGTTATACCTCTCATTTATATGCTGATAAAAATTTCCCTCCTCTGCTGGTGAGTATAAACACTCAATCAACAAGTTGTGCCTGGATAACATGACTAAATATTTTAAAGAGCTCTTTCTCGTTTTTATTCTAGATATACATATAATTCCACGGAATTTTTTAATAGACAACCTGACAGGGTATTTCTGCACGACTTTATCGTGAATTAAATAAATATCTTAAGGTATTGGATACATTTAAAAAATATAGTTTGTTTACCGTGACTACTCCACGACACTTTACCAAAAATTTTACAGTCATAATTCAATAACACTAATTTAAAAAAGTTACGCTTTGTGAAGAAAGTATGATTCTCCTTTTAGCAAATATTCGGCTATAGTAGTGCATATTTGACGATAATTAGGAGAGAAAAACAGTCAATAATATAAACATTAATATGTCGTTAAGGCGCTACCGTTCTATAAACTTCTTTATTTTCCCAGCCAACAGATTTTTTTATCACAATTCTTTCCTTCACACTTTTTTATTATTTTTTTTGCTGAGAATCAAGGTGAATTTGAAAAAAAGGAATAAACTTGGCTAAGAAATAAAAATTTCCCTCCATTTAAATCCTTAACTTAATATGAAGTTTAATTCACATACAATGGTAGACTTTAGTGGAACAACAACCAAAGTTTTTGTTAAATTTATTGGTAGATAGAAAATATATCACATCCTAAGAAGTTTGGATCGGATTTAAATTATTATAATATGTTAATGTATATTTATTTGCTTAGCATTAAATTCAAAGAGAATCTCAAAACTAAATATTTATCAACTTTGATTTACTTTAGTGTATCAAATAGAGAATATTCAACTAATTGGAAAATCTAAAATATTACATGTTTATTCAATTAAATATAAACTATTTTTTATTGTTTAATATTCCCTTTTATTGTTTTATTGCAACTGTATTTCAATTACCCGTTTAAGATACATGCATATGAAATAATTACCTTGTTTTTTATGCGAGGAGGATTACATCTAGAATAATTGTAACCGCATTGGCGCGAAGAGAGATTTGAAAGACGACGAGGAAAATCCTTCCTCGCCACATCCGACTGGGCTTAGAACCACAATCTCCCCGTGCTCGTAACGCCAGACAAGTCAGAGATTTACGCCTTTTACCATATTCTCACATGGTATAGTTTTGGTACAAAACTTTACTGACTTAAGTCTGGTTTTATAATAATAGTAATATATACATGGCTGGTTATTGGATTGAAGCACCTCAACGTATTTGAGATATATTTCTATTATAATAATTTTGTATTAAGTTTTCAAAACTTAAAAAGTATTTTAAAAGTATATGACGTATATTTAAACTAATATAATTTTTATTCCTCTATTTTTAACATAATTATTATATTTTATTATAATTGAATCAGTTTTTACAAATATAATATTAGTGAATTTGTGTAATATTTCATGAGAAAGGAAAAAATCTCAATGTTGTCATTTTGATTTTTTTATCAATTTATATATTTTTCATCTGTGTCTTGACTTTGTGAAGATTTCATTGTTTTATTAATTTTCTCTTTGATTTATAGTTATTACTTGCTTATGATCTAGCACCAATTCAGATTATATGTAAAAATGTAGGTACTGTAATGAAATAAATTATATGTATTGGCAATACACCCTATCCCTATTATGAAATAGTTCTATCAAGTCCACCTCATTAGGCCCTATTCCTATCTTGAGCTAGTTCTATCCAGTCACCTCATTACACCCTATCTACACCTTGAGATAGTTCTATCCATCCATCTCATTACACCTATCCCTATCTTGACTAGTTTTATCAATCACCATCATTATCACCCTATCCTATCTTGAGATAGTTCTATCCAGTCATCTCATTAAAACACTATCCCTATTTGAGCTAGTTCTATCAGTCACCTCATTAACCCTATCCACTATCTTGAGCTAGTTCTATCCAGTTCCACCTCATTACACCTATTACACCTTGAGATAGTTCTATCCAGTCCGCCCAATACACCTATCCCTATCTTGACTAGTTTATCCAGTCCGCTCCAATACACCCTATCCCTATCTTGAGATAGTTCTATCCAGTCCACCTCACTACACCATTTATTTTCCAGGCCCGTTCTAAGGTTATCCTCCCATCTGCATCTAGGTCCTCCCAATGGTATCTTATAATTAGTTTTGTAAGTAAATATGAAGATATTAAGTTTAAATTAAAATATATTACTAGTGATCATTTTAAATAAATAAATTAGGATGGTAATATATTTTTACTCTTCTTTTGAAAACCCACAATGCCACGACACGCGAACGAACTCTTTCATTTTCTTCTGGATGAGGTATTTATAATTTTGAATCAGACTAATGTTTTGTTAGGTCAATATCCTTTCGTTTTCAAGTCGATACCCAAATAATAAAACAAAGGGGAAGATTCCTATCGCAACGACCCTCATTTTTGAAACAATGGGCAAAACAGGCCTCTCTTGTATTCCAGACGTTCATTGAACGATCCCATTAGGTATAAAGGAAAATAAGGAAGAAATAGGGCGTGAAGAGGATCGGAGGGAAATTGGATACCATTTCAATAGGAGAGAACGAACCAAATCACAAACAAAAGGAGCGTGAAAACGCAATGGAAATACGCCTAAAAGAGTAACTTTAGTGATACATTTTATACTTGGACTGTTTTTATCTGTTGTTGGAGTGTCATGAGGAATAAAGCTAGAATGGTGTTTTGGCGTAGTGGTGGCCCGCGAAGAGCTTTCAAGGGGGGTCAAAAACATAACTTAACTCTATTAACAAAGTAACAAACAAATTTGGATTCATTTACTTTCTTTATCTAGAACTTAAAGGTAGAATAAATATTTATAGCTGGATTTTATTTGTTAATATTTTAATTTCAGAAAATTTGGTGAGTATTTTTAATTAAAAAAAAAATATATTCATGTATTATATTGTATAGAAACATAAAAATAAAGTATCATTCATGGCAGTTCCAAAATTATTCTTAATACATTATAAAATTGTTTACTTATTTAAATTTAATACAGAAAATATGTCAGAAAAACATGTGTAAAAGAATAAATCCCTGTCTGAAACTAGAATAGGAGTAGAACTTATCAACACACTAGTTTTGCTGATGACATTGTTGTTTGTGCTGAAAGTGAGAGGAATCTTCAAGAACTACAGAAAAGAATTGTTTCAATACTGAAAATAGGGATATAATATGAGGATCAACAAAAATAAAATAATAGGCACCGTGTTATTAAATATTTTTCTAGAATCTCAATTTTAGATTAAACGTAAAAAAAAATCTATATATTCCTTGATTGTAATTAAGTAAAATCACAATGCTACTTTAAATTTAGATATCTTTCTTATAATAATATATATATAATATATATATATATATATATATTCATTCCTACTGAACAGTCTTCAAGCACTTAATCAATAAATTAATTAACTTCACTTAAGATTTCTATTGGGGTGTTAAAAAAATTGAGCTCTTTCAATACATATTAAAAGCATAACCCATTATGATACTAGGGAAAAAATAATCCCCTGTTAGAAGGTTTTACTGGATTTCCCAATTTTGAGCCATATAGGTCAGTACTAGAGTTTGAGTATATCCAACAATTACACCAAGCGTTGATCCGTTTCTTTCAAAGTTACCTTCCTTTCCCCTTCCCAATTAAATGAAGTCACCAATACCCCTTATTTTAACTATTGATTTTTAAAATCTTTTGGTCACTAGCACGGGGAAGTTATAGTTCTATACGTGAACAGTGCTAAACCTTACACCTAGTAACATAAATATTACCATAGCTACACTTGTGGGGGACCCGGTAGTCATACCCAGACCATTAAACTGCGGTAACGGGGCCCCCTTCCCACATAGGTAGAGAGATATTTTATGAGTATTGTTAGTGGGTATGAAGGGGGAGGGGGGGTCATTACATGTTGTTGGTCATGAAGTTGAACGAGGTAGAGAACGTGGCATTGGAATATCGCCAAAGGTTTGGATAAAATTAGACACGGATAATTGGAATGAACATTCATGAAATATATTTTGGTGCTGATCTCAGTTAATAATGGTGAGGTGTAGGAGGGTGGGGGGGACCATTTTGGTTGGAATGGACGATTATTATTTGGAGGTCAATGTGGTAGAGGATTTGTTCGAGAGTTTTATAGTATTGTCTTCCTGAAAACCACTATAGAACTATGGTTGTAAGAAACGTTTGAAAAATACAACCTTTATTTTGGGTTGACATTGCTGAAATTTGACTTTATTAATAGTATAATTTAATAGATATTGATTCATTCTATGACAATGTGTCATTTGAAGCTCACATGATCTTACGTGTAAAATTATTAATGTTGTTCTAGAAGCTTTTATAAATATCATTATAGTTCCTTCAGATCTAAATCAGACCAGGTTTCATAGTTTCAATTCGTCAAGTAGTTAAAATAGTCAATTACATTGTCTAGGAAATTTAGTTCTATTCTGGCTCTAGGTGCCTTAATTATAATAGCTGAACTATTTTCGTACGCATGCATTTTCATAAAAAGATTGTACAATTGAGGCAGCTAGGAGCATTTTATACCACTTATTCTAAGATAGTATATTAGGTTTTTATTTCACTGAATTTTCTTATGGGAAAGCTTATTATTAGATTACTATGGTAATTTAAAATATCCATACATATCATTAATTATTTTAAAGAAATTATTTAGTATTTTTTCAAAATACATATTTACATATCTTCATAAATAATAAGAGCAGTAAGGAAATGGCAGCTGAAGTCATAACTAGAATGTATTAAGCATAAACTTTATTCTTATTATGTTATCAAAGATAACTATCCAATAATTTGTTGTAGTTTACCTGGTAATCTTCTAGGGCGGGTTTTAAGATCGTTAGATAATTTAAAAGCAAATGTTTAAATGTAAATTGAATTGAAAAGCTCAAGAAAAATATATATAATTATTATTTAACTATATATAATTGTATACAATTTATTATGATTAAGGTCTAGACTTTGAGGACTTATATAATAAAAAACCCTATGAAATGACCTAAGTATGTTGAAAAATGGTTGATCTCATTGGTTTTGGTGTAAAGTGATCCCCTCAGGACCTGGAGATCTTGGGTTCAAACCAACCATGGTCAATGGATATTACTTGAGCGAGAAAAAAGTAGCACAACTTCATTTGGAGGGCAAGTAAATCTGTTGGTCCCATGTCAATTTTGGCATTTAAATAACCCTGGAAGTTATTTGAAAATACTTTTCCCGGAAAAATTGGTAGGTATTTTCACTCTCATTAATAGAAATACTCGGTTTGGAAAGTGCACTACAAATACCTCAAATAAATAAATAAAATAAATGTTAAAAAATCATTCAAACTAACAAAACAATCTCCTAAAATATGAACAAAACTTCATAATAAAAACAAACGAAGAAATCAAGTATGCGCTCTACCGATTCAACATAGGTGCCGGAAATGGGGGAGGTGGGTGCATCGTATACCTTGTACCACGATTTATTAAAGATTCTCACGACCAGTAACATTGCAAATGCTTGATTAGTATCGTCCTTTATAGGCATGGCCTAGTATTTCATATTCACTCATTAGTCCAACGGGTATTCGGCCCCATGGTGTAGTGGTATTGCACTTGACTACAAGCCTAGAGGTTCCAGGCTCGATTCCCGACTGGTAACCTTGGCTATTTTTCTCAAAAGGGGAATAGTCCCAAATTTTACCAGGGTTTAGTTAGTTAGGCTTTAGTTAGGGTTAAGTGCTTCCAATGATTCCACACCCTCATACTCACTATCACTATCACGCTCCCTATCACCCTCATACTCACTATCACCCTCATAATCAATATCACCCTCATACTCGCTATTATCCTCATCTCATCTCATCGGGACATGAAAAAACCTCCACGGAAAGGATGTACGATTAGTACATTCGGGCGTCTCCTGGGCTATGGTACATTAGTACTGGCTAGTCTCTCAACAAACTGACATACGAATGATGTAACCCAGACGCTCAACTTTACTATTATTATTATTATTATTATTATTATTATTATTACTATTATTATAGTCCAATGATTCCCTAATTTATTGTTTTGTGGTTATGTAGGGGAAAGGAAAATGAGTATTGCTTATTTATAAGCAATTTTAATTCAAATTAGTTCCAAAGTTTTGATCATTTTCATTATGACTATGTTGAAAAATTAATTAAAATGATAATTTCAGATCAGGCTGAGATAGTGAAGACTGTACCTATATTATATTCATGAAATTTGAATCTTATCGGTTATTTAATATAGTTTTTCTAAGGCTGGGAACAAGAAATATTATTTACTTTGTTTTTACTTTTCTTTAACCAATTTTAAACTCTCTTATAATACACCTTTTTATATATATTGGTATATCCCACTTGTGGGCTGACGCCATGGAATTATATATAATCAATTAGAATACTTTAGTAATTAGCGTTATTAGACTCTCACCTCTTGTTGAATATAATATTTATTTGCACAGATCTGCTATAGAAGTAATAGCTATTCTCTCTCGTAGGAATTATTTCTAGGTTAATTGCAGTGACTCATCAGGAATGTGTATTTTACAACAAAACAGGCAAAGAATGTATAAAACTCATGGTCAACACTCAACATTATCTTTTAATTCATACAACAATAAGCTGAGACATTTTATGTTTGAGTATGTATACAGTTATAAGACATAAAATTTTTTTTTTAAATAAACTTATTTAATGTAAACGCCTTTAAATGACTTAAAAATGCCAAAAAGTCTCCTAAATTACGCAAAATAAGAAAATATTACCTAAAACCCCAAAATGAAGAAAATTACCAAATAAAGACCTCTAAAAAAGTTTCCATAACCAAGGGATAGTAAATAGAATTTATGTGCACATGAGCATAGTATGTGATACACCAAATATAAACAAAATATGTTCCATAATTATCACTATACATATATGATATTTAAATATTTTGCTTTTCATTTAATGGATACAATAATATATTAATAATAATAAGATATAAATATGGTGACCAGGAATTTATCTTATACTTTGTAAATACAGACCTTTGTCGCCAAACCATTTGAAATCGAACTCTCTCGTATTAACCCACCTGATATTACACAGCCTGAAGCCCTAACGGCCGGGAATTAGAATATTTAGCCATCTGGCACACACAAACACATACATAAGCACACACATATAAACACACAAAACATACAAACACAAAAATAAACACAAACATACACAAACACATAAAAACACAAATACAAACACACACATGATGAAAGAAGATGACAAGTTTACATTAACTCTAAATTTGAGTTTCCATGAATGTTTTCTGTTAGACATATTTATTTGAAGCCTCTTAAGAGATTAACTTATTAATTTTACTATATTGAGAATGAGCGAACAATCGAATATTTCCCGATCCCATTGTTGATCTCACATAGGTTTTAATTCTTTCTATTCAACGAATTAAAATATCGCTCTGCTGTTGAAATAGTAAAGGATTTTCAAAAGGCACTCAATGTTTAGAAAAACAGACGCAAATCTGTAATCTTCCACTGACGTATCGTCTTTTTTTGGATTTCAGTATCAATAATTCCCTCTATAATTTCTATCCTTTATGAAGTACCTCTACAGCTGATGGAAAAAACAGAATTGTGTGTTCTTCCTGGATCCGGTATTTCTTCTTCTGTTAACTGGAAGTTTTTTTTTTTAGCATGAGGGAATGAATTTAATTGTTTGTTCTATATTTTTCGAAAATAATAAGAGGAGGACACGTGGTCCTGTAACTCTCTACCCTGAATACGTCACTGCAGATAGGATCTGCCAAATTATTCGAGACCTCTTCCTACATTCAACCAGTTTGACCTAGACATGTAGTCGACTTCACTAACCATCCGTGTAAGAGAAATGGGATAGTTAACCTGCTCTTTATAGGCTTTATAACACGGCCCGTTTGGAACTGGGGTGGGATTGGAGGGGGGTTAACCACAGTTTCCCACTCCAATAAGCCCTACAACATCCTTTAGAGTACCGGTAACCACAATCTGGAAATTCTAGTCTGGAAATCACACAGGCAAGGTCTCCGTGTAGCAGTAATCAAGAGGTTTAATGAAATCTGATTTTAAGCAGGTCACAGGGTTCTAAAATCGTATTTATTTGAGAAAATCAATCATCATCATGCCATGATTTAACTAAAAAAAATATTTCTCTAAAGAAAGAAAGGGTTTTGGTTTGTTGTTCCAAATAAGAATAATTGTATAGGTTGCTTTTCTTGGCATCCTTTTTTCTAGTATTAAAAAATAACCACGTAATTCTTCTAAATTAAGATATATTGATTAATAAGCAAAGTTAATGTTTTAAAATACAAAGCAAAGTAAGTCACGGACCTTAAAATAACTTAGGGATATAGGTCTCGGCTGAAAAGCTACCAGAACAGCGAATTCATCTAAAACATTTATGGTGCTAATATATTGAAAAGGTTTTCACTTATTTTCTATAGAAGGAAACAATATTTTTTTATTTCTGTAGTTATTTGAAACTGTCACCCCATCAAAGTGACGAAGTAAATTCACAATATAATAACATTTCATATAGAATATTTATGTTTTTCTATTTAGATCTCAGTTTGGGGAAAGGAGAGAAAATCTTTGGATTTATAATTTGACTTTAATGTAAATAAACCAAAACTAAAAAAAAAAAGATGATTATTTTTGATCTAATTATCTAGTTTTCTAGCCTGACTAAGGTGTTAATTTAATTTTGTAAGGCTAAAATCTTTTTCCATTAAAAAATATACTTGTTCCATTTTGTTACTTGAATCAGAATTTAAAATATGTTGTTCATGATTATAATTTGTTAGCCCTAATTTTATTTTAATTACAAAAGTAGACATGTACTTAAGTGGTGTAACCATGGGTAAGATATCATACATATTTGGAAATTGATTAGTCAAAACTAATTATTTTTTGCTGTTTGGAATTCATCTCTCTCTAATGAATAATTATTTGTTTTTTTAACACTGCATCTCATTACACATTTATGTTACACGCCTATGTAATAATGCAATGTTTTATATATGAAGAATTTTAGATTTAGAGTAAGTGCACCCATATTTGCTTGTGGAGAAAGAGAGAGAAAGTGTATGAAACTATTTAGGTAAAACACACTCACAGTACACCCAGCTGGGATCAAACAACGATTTCTCATTCAAGGGTAATATAGTATATTTCAAGAATAGAGCCTTAGACTATGTGGCCACTGAAACGGGTGTATCTAATTCAATACAGATCTGGCACTACTATTTGATGTTCTATTACCTTAGTGTAAGTTCTATTTAAGTAGCCGTATACTCGAGTGGTTCCTAAGAAAGAAAGTCTTAATGTGAGACGTAGAAAATCAGGAGTACTTCAAGCAGAGCTACAGGAGTACCTGTCTTTATAGATAAATATTTCGCTACCAGGCAGGGAATCAGAAGATGGCACCCATATATCCGAATAATATAACACATGTTTTCTTATATAATTTTTAGTTTTAATTTAAAAGTACACACATGGATAAAGGCAGTGAGTAATTTTATTTATAATCATATGGAAATACTAGAATAAGTATTTTAAAAATTATATATAGTATATCTATACTTTCAGAACCAATCCACTATATTATTTTTGGTATGGAGGAAAAAATCTTATTTGTGACAGTCTTAAATCCAATTTCAGAACAATTTCTATAATATTTATACGTCAAAACATGTGATCTTCATCTGTAACCTATGACAAACAGTAACCTATTAATTATATTAATAATTAAGTAAATTGTAGTGATATTTGGTATAAAAGTAGGTTTGTTGTATTTTTTTAAAGTTCCTTCTAAATAGAAACATCTGCGCTTGCCCTCCCCCCCCTCCCCCCACCTCCCACTCTCATTGACATGTTGATCCTTCATATGGAATAAAACATTTTGCGAGGTACTTTAATAAATAAATTTAGGAATCACTGACATAGATTTATGATTGGCAAACTATATAAATGAGTAGTTTTTCTATTACTAATTGACCTATCCGTTGCTGTACCATAAATTATTATTATTATTATTATTAGCACCGCGTCTTACTACCCGTTCGGGTTATACGTACTTACGCTAATATGCAATGGTAGGGTGATTATGAGATGAAATGGAGGACCTACAGTTTAACGTGGAATCCGAACCACGGTGTAGGCCTGGCATTCCTCACATTCTCAAGCTGTGATCAATACACGTATTGTCAGAGGTGAAGGAAGGGTTTGGCAATCAGATAAATCTGTGCCGGGACAGAGGATTGAACCCCGCACCCTCAACACAGAAGTCTGACACCTTACCCCTAGACCACCAGGTCACCCACAAATTATACCATAAATTATTATTATTACTATTAGCACCGCGTCTTACTACCCGTTCGGGTTATACGCACTTACGCCAATGTGTGAAGGTAGGGTGATTGTGAGATGAAATGGAGGACCTACAGTTTAACGTGGGATCCGAACCACGGTGTAGGCCTGGCATTCCTCACATTCTCAAGCTGTGATCAATACACGTATTGTCAGAGGTGAAGGAAGGGTTTGGCAATCAGATAAATCTGTGCCGTGACCGAGGATTGAACCTCGGACCCCCGGCACAGAAGTCCGACACCTTGCCCCTAGACCACCAGGTCACCTCTGTACCATAAAGGATGTTTTAAATTTAAATGCATAGTCCTATTATTAAAACATTACTGCTTTATGGTGTGTTAAGGTTAGTCAGAGGCGAGTATTTAGGTTGGTTTAATCTTCATTTACTCACATCCCACAACTTAACCAACCATAACATTCGTATATAAAGGATATATTCATAAATGAGTCGCTAAAAGCTATTTCCAACACTCAAAACCATAAACCCAGTTCCCATTTCAATCTCATCCTCTTGAAAGAGAAACTTCGTGCTCAGAGGAAATGGAGGAGGTGGGTAGGAATGGAAGGGGAGGGATGACAAGCCAAGAGGGGGAAGTTAAATGGTTAGCGTTAAAGTTTTGCCTACAGAGTGTTATTGATATATTTATCAACATGTTAACGACATTGCCTACTTGTAGATCTCGAAGATATTTTGTGAAGCGGGTTGCTTCTTAACTTGGTGCTTCTAAACAGTCTAAGAACAATAGCACTTAGACACCAATGTACGGAATAGAAATATAGAGAAGAAAATGAGAAGTTCATCCTACAAGGATGTTTGTATACCTACTGATAACACTTCCCCTCTTCCTCTGACGAATTTACACAGTTACTATATTATTTGCGCCTTAAAAATGTTGAATTAATTTATTTATTTTACTTTTTCTTATTTCCTACTTTAGATGGACTTATAATTCCAAGAATATTTTTAATCTTCATCCTGGCAGGAAGACTCCTAAGGGCCATTTTCGGGACCATTTCAAATAGTCTCAGCAGTAGATTTCTTATAAAAAAATACGTTTACAATAAAACAACTTTATGATAAAAATACTTTATGACACTGCTAGACAATTTTTATAATTATTTAAAAATTAATGGTTCTGTTTCAATGTTATATCTTTAAAACTCAATTAATAAAACGTAGATTCACTAGCATGGATAATCCTTCATTTACCTGCGGTGACGTCATAGGTAAGCTACGTCCTTAATGTGATGTCTTGTATGGTGTTGAGTATCGTTTTAATGCGTAGAGTATTTGATGTATGTTTATTAGAAATAGTTAAATACTTTTGATTTTAATTAGTAGTTCCCACATTAATGGGTGCGTGGACTAAAAGTCAGACCCATATAGTCTGGCTTGCTGGTGTTAAGAAGGTTTATGTTCAAATCCCTAGTTGGTGTACTGATGGTGGTTTTATCTAGATGATTTTCTGCTCCCTCTCTTGTCAAATGCTGGTGCATTTCCTTAAAAATACATACTAGCCCATTCATACCTCTATATCTTAATTAATATGTTTGTTTTCTGTATGGAAGTGGTAGAAAACAAATAGTTTAATTCTTTTATCATCTTTAAAGTATTGCATTCAAGCAATTTAAACACCTAAAGATTAATTTAAAATGAAGGTGTATAGCCCAAACGGGTAGTAAGACGTGGTGCTAATTTTTTTATTAAAATGAAGCATAGTTTTTCCTTTCAAGAACGTTTTATTTTGCTAAATATAATATTATATAGGTTTTATTTAAATATCAATGTATTTAAGTGATATATTTAACCAATAATTATGTGGGGCGTTAATAAACAAGCTTTTTTAAAAACCTGTCCTTTTGAGAGTTGATAATTAAAATTAAAAGATTAGATATATTTGACTTGTAGCACAGGAATGAGTCTATTTAAACACGTTTAGTATTTAAATGAGATGTTCTAAACTATGATTAATAACAAATAAAAATGTATATGAATATGAATGTAGACCTATTTGATTGGACTCTTAGATAAAAATATATCTAATGGTTTGTTAATTGATTTAACTATTGATAGATTACGTTGACAAATTCATTAATAAATTTAATGTTAGTATTTATTCATACTAGAAATTAAATATGGTTAAATTCTCACATAAATCAGGTATTGTAACAATTCATAAGAAACAAATACTAAGATACATTGAGGTGCACTTAAATATAATATAATGGCAGGAGTTATTATATGTGAAAACTTATGAAGCACATAATTTGTAAATTGTTTGACACAATTTCTCAATATTTATAAGGTGTGAAACAAGTATAAATTACTATATCTTTTTTTTAAATCATTTTACCACCTTGTCTTACTACCCGTTGGGGTTATGTTTTTATGTACTAATTACCCTAATGTTTCTAGGAATCAGGAAGGTTATATTATGTAGATGACGTGTACCAGCATTTTCATGTAGATAGAGTGGAAAACCATTTTGTAAAAAACACTCTCAGTACACCCGAATATTATTGCCTATAATGTTATTAGGCGAAACCAGTTTACGGTTAGGTTGGATTAGGTTAAGTTGGATAGCAACATTTGCGTGCAAATTGTGGATGATAAAACATATCCAAGGTCGCACATGTATCTCCCCTGCCGTTTATCTCACTTTTCTAGACTGGAGCCTCCACTTCTTTATTCAATTAGCTCCTCATTTGTCCTCACTAGACTGAGTTTGACCCTGTTACAGACACACTGGTTCACAGAAAAATTTGGAAGTGCCAGGATACGTAATAGTCACAAACACGCAATTGAAGTGCATTAAGTTGGTTTGACCCCTACCCCCTGGACAAAGTCACAAACATGTAAATAATAATTTAAGATGATGGTATTCTGGTTTAACGCCAGATTCTCTAGTGCAGTATACAGTCGTTCTAACCACTTAGAAAAAAAAAATTAAAATTGTTTATAATGTCATTGTAAATGTTCCCTTACATTTGATTTTACATAAAGAAAAACATTAACGTGAACGATTAATATATACATTTTGGATTCAATAATATTTTTAAGACACAATGATAAATAACTAAGAAATATTTAATATTTATATTTACCATCGTAAAATGATATAATTTCATATCTAATTAGGACAATAATTTTAATAGACTTTATTTAATATGTATATTTCTCTTTTTAAAACGCTCCATGATTATAAATAAATCTAGTTTATAAGCATATAAATATAACTCACTTTGCTCGTTGGGGGCTCTGCTCCCAAACCCTCAGTGAGTTTTCTTTCCAAGTGGATGTAAAATAATGTAATTCCAGCGTTGTTTTTAACGTAACAACTTAAAGATAACTGTATTGTATTGTATTTTTCACACATTATTTTAGTTTCTTCATACTGATAGGGCAGATAGAATTATAAAATTTGGCAAGAATATGGCATTTAGATTTTCCAATATGCCTGCCAAATTTTATGATTATAGCTGTTCCATAAGTGTTTTAGAAAATTAAAAAAATATTTGGAAAATTTGCAAAATTTATCCAAAATAAAAAATCTAGCTCTATCTAAGATATAACCGATGGAGATATGACAAAAAGTACCAGGACCAAACTTGTGGATCTCGCCAAATCCGTGGCTATTGGTGCAATCCGTTTTTTGATAGGTCTTACCGTTTAGCCACAAGAGACTTCCAAAGAAAGGTCCGCACCTACTTTATAGTTGCTACGGCATTTTGAATTTTTTTCGGGTGTTAAAAATTAAGATTTCTAACTTTTTGGAATTTTTCCGTCGGTTACAGGCTATAATCTATAGGTTTGCCAAATTTAAAGTTTCTAGCTCATCTGGAAGTGGGTAAACATTACTGTCAGTGAGTGAGTGAGTGAGTCAGCCATGTGGCTTTATAGTAGTATAATTAAATGATATTAAATTATGCAATAGCTAGCACTATTTTTTATCATAGTGTATTACTACCCGTTTGGTTTATACGCTAATGTACTAATTACTCTGCTGGTTTTAGGAATTGATAAAGTTATATTTCAAGGAAGTATACCCACATTTGCGTGTGGAGAGATAGTGGAAAACAATTTAAAAAAATCCTCAATACACCACTGATCTTGATTCGTACCTCTTATCTCCCAGACATCGGCAGACTAGTCTACTGCGAGAGTAGCGCGTTAGACCATGTGGCCACTGAAGCGGATCAATGTGTTTTAAATTGTACTTATGCCACTCTTATACTTAGAGACCTATTTACTAACGGAGTGAAGACAGAGGACTACAAAGTTGTGGGTTGCAAAGTACACAACTTAATTTACAAACAAAGGGTAGAGAGGATGGTCCAGAATCCAAAGGAGGGATGCTCACGATGTCCATTGGCAGAGAAGACACGAACCTTAAATTAAGTTGATACAGCTAAGAGACCTTCAAAGGGTTTTTTTTTTGGAGTACAAAACACCCTACCCTAGAAAATATTACTATTAATAACGATACATTTTTTTTCTTAATGCTTAGGTTGGTAGTTTTTTTTTAATGTTTAAAACGCTTTGAAGCTTTAACCCTAATTTTAGAAATAATATAAATTACTTCAATTACTCGATAAATAAAAAAAACATTTAAGTGGCCGCAAGGTCTAACTCACTACTCTCGCAGTAGGCTAGACCACCGATGACGGGGAGACCAAGGTTCGAATCTTGGTCGGGTGTGCTGAAGATGATTTTTCAAATTGTTTTTTCACTCACTTTATCCACAAATTCGGGTACACTTCTTGTAAATATCACCTTACTAATAACATTTAGCGTCATTAGTACATAAACGTATAATGTAGGCTTGTGTGGCCTAATGATCATCCTTCCTGGCTATAGATCCAGAGGTCTCGGGTTCAATTTCTGAGGCTTCCAGTTTCATTTTGGCTGGTATGGCTTTTGTGGGCTGACGCTATAAATTTTCTTTTTAAAATATAAACTTCTTATTTCCAAGTGATATTTTAACGCCCAGCGTATTGAGACGATTTCTGTTATAAAATAATCATCTTCAGCACATTCCTTTTAGATACGAGCCTGTACCTGCCACATCTCCAACTTGTCCTACGGTTCGAGGGACGAAATAAGTTGAAGCATACAGCATTGGGAGCTCTAAATAGGACGTCTGGCTCACCTGGACTGATCTGTCGATTACTTTGAGACTATGGGCTTGAATCTCAGATGCGTGTGTTACGAGGGTTTTTCTTAAATTTTCTCACAGCCTCCATCCAATGAAATTCTGCTACATTTCCTATAACCTTATGCCTTTCTCATATATACATCTTTAGTGTTTTTTTTAGCACCACGTCTTACTACTCGTTCGAGTTATACGCTTATATCATAATTACAATAATGGTTTAAGGGATTAGGAACATTATATTTATAGGAAGTGTACTAACATTTGCGTGGAGGGAGAGTAGGAAACAATTTTGTAAAAACCCCTCTCAGTACCCCCGATCCCAGATTATAATATCGATCCCTACCCGTAATCTACAGAATATTCCACTGCTATAGTAGTGCCTTAGACCATGCGACCACCAAAGCGGCTTATTTAATGCTGATATCCCAGCCCGGTGTTAAAACGCCGAGACACATTAACATAATTTTAACGCGTTTCTACCTGCTTTGGTGATCAAGTGGTCACTCTCTCAAAATACTGGCTTACCAATGAGGGGGATGGGGTTCACATCCTCTTTGGGTATCTGGGTGTTGTTTTCCCTAAATGATTTTACACTACCTTTATTTACACAAATGTGGGTACATTTTCTCCAATATTATACTTTTGGAGTAAATATGTGTATAGCGAAATGAGTAGTAAGACCTAGCGCAGGGTAAAGACAACGTGCTTCAATTAAATAAGGGATGATTTACCTGGGGGTGGAATGGGTGCGCTGGGCTGGTAATTGTTACGATACCTCCGTCCCATGGTGACGGTACTCCTCGTAAGCGTCGCTGTGATGGTCAACCCGTTGAGAGCCAGAGTACGCGTGGTCGTTCCGTGACCTTGAGGAGCTGTAAGCGCCATTCTAGCGTCCGGAAGGGGAATCCCGTGTCAAAAGTTTCACCCTTTTTCTACCACTGAACTTATATCAACGTATTCTTTCTTTTTCCACCCCACCCCCCCTCTGAGGACATACGCCCGTTCTACACACGCAAATGTTCATTCATTTTATTGATTGGATGAGTCGATTATTCATTTGAAACGGTCTTGAAATTGTGTTATTTTTGTTAAAAGGAGAACTTAATTAAAAACGATTAAAATGAAAGTATATACTTGAATATGTCTTATTTTATTTGTTGTTAAGGCAGCACTATTTTTACACAACCACGTGGTTTCTAAGATTTTATATTTTGTTGAATAAAGGAGGACATAATTTATTTTGGTACACACCCTCACTAAAATATTACCATGCAACAATTTGAAGCAGCATAGTCGCCAACAAAATATAATAATTAACAAAGCCACAGAGCAATTAAAATATCGACGAAAGCAATTTCAATAAAATAAAAATAAAAAAATTGTAAATATATTTGCTGTAATAATCTAACTTTTTATTATTTTGTAAATACAAATTATTACTTGAAAGTTTAATTGATATAATTAAAGATACGTTGTTTATTTATCTATGTTTATTAATGAGTCACACTTACTGACATTTTTGTTTTCCTCATCCCCATTTTTTTTTAAAAAAATAGTTTATTTGTTGTTGTTTTTATTCGACGCACGTTTAAGCGTAAATGACGCGTAAGTTCCCGCTATCGCGAGCTGGCGTGGTGAGATCGTACCGCTCTCTACCAGCTGTTCGGTGAATATGTGGAGCAGCGCCGCGGCGCGAGGGAGTTCTCGGCGCTCGGGCATCTACAACTCCCTCTATCAGGCTACCGTAGTAGTTGGGTAGGCAAGGGGTTGGAGGGGAGGCAGAGGAGGGGTGCTTCAAGCGCACCCGAATGGCAACACTGCGCACTCAGACTCTTCTTTCATTAAATAGATGTCTTCGTCACCGTTTGTTGGTACTCTACGGTTCCAATCTTGCGTGGTGCATATTCATTGTGTATTTATATATATTTAAGTGTTATTAACAATATACTCCAATAGGTATGGACGAAAAGAGTATCAGCGTTGAGGGAGGTTTGGAAAATAAAATGATTGGTAAATAAAATTACACATGTAAGATTAAAACTTTGATAAAACCTTGATATCAGTAATTATGTATAACTATTGGCTTAGAAACCTCAACCCCCCGATGTTATTGGATTATTTTATTTTATTTTAAGTATTTAGTGTGCACTTTCTAAACCGACTATTTATATCAACACACGACTTATAAACTAACTTAAATATAGAACTGACACAACACCCAGCCCCCGAACATAAATTCATCACTACGAAAGAGAAAATCCACATTTCGCCAATGAGAAATTTTAGACGATGCTGGGAATTGAGCTCGGGTCCATTAGATCGGTAGGAAAAAACAATACCAACTTAGATAATGTGTTGAACCTTTTGTATAATAATATTTTAATCCGTCTTTAATTATAAAGAAACAGTTTCACCCAAATAATTACACATAATTAAGTAAGTAAAACATCTCAGACTAAACGTCACAAAATAGTGATGTTTTATCTAATATTCTTAGAAACCCGAGGAGTTGAACACAGTGAAACAATTTCACTACATTTTTAAAAATATTTAAAAAAAATTATCGCCACCTCTTACTACCCATTCAAATTATATGCTTATGAACTAATTACGCTTATGATTTTATGAGGAAGGTTATATTCACGGGAATTGTACCCATATTTTCGTGGAGGGAGAGTGGAAAAACATTTAGGAAATACCACACTCAGTAAATCTGACCGAGATTTGAACCTCGATCTCCCTGTCATCGGCAGTCTAGTCTACTGCAAGAGTAGTTATTTAAACCATGAAACCAACGAAGCTGGTAACAATAATTATTTTATACTAAATATTTATTTCAGCGTTTTCAAAATTAAGAATATATAAAACCGCATGAGTTTTTTGTATCAAGCTTAATCGTGTATCCAACTTAATGGTCCTTTAAATGATCTCTTGAAATTTTTCTAAACTATCTAGTTGATTAATCATGCGCTAATTTAATAAGGTGTTTAGGAAATGTAGACTAAAATTATTACGTAATAAAAAGGTAGTCTATATAATATTGAAAAAAAGTATCCTTAGATTAATTTGAAAACGTGAGATAGCATGTAATTTCATGTATTATGATTATTTAATATAACTAAAATATTTATAAATTACATTTAAAATAAAAATTGTGTTATTATAAGTTTAAAAATAAGTCTTATCAGACGAGTAGGTTTATGAAAGGCGTTTAATTTTGTACCAATAGTTGCACATTAAACTATTGGAATAGTTTAGTAATCATTTCTCACTTTTCTCCTTCATTGATTTCAACACTCACAAGTTGGCAACTCTGCCTCTTTCAACACGTGTTTAATCCTTCTCCTTCCTCTTCTGACCGAGTTTTCTTCGACGAGTTACATCTGTAGAAGCTTCTCTCTGGCACGTATCCATTGTAGAGCATGTGTCTGACAGAACACATCCCCAGACAACAACTTTATAGTAAAATTGTATTATTTCCTCGAAAGGGGACGTCGATTCAATTATTATACTGTCAGTACTGTTTTGTTTTTGATTCGCTCTACAACCTCCCCCCTCTCCCCTCCCCACCACATATCCTTTGTGCATTTCTTAGCATAGGTAAACCTTTACATTCATCTTAATTAACAGCTCGAAGTGGTATCTATATTAAATAAAAAAACAAATAGTTTGGTTCTTAATATGTACCCAATATTCATATAAGCGGACAAAATATTTTACAATATAGTATCAATGTCTGTTGATTTATTTCATAATTAAATTAGCTATGCCACGGTTGTGAGGATAGAATGTTGTTTATTTGGGAAACTTTTTGAAATTATTTTATTCTAATTATAATATTTAATCATTTTTAATCATTTTTTTATCGTCAACCACTAAAATATTGGAAATATATATATCTTTTGTGTACATTTTCTAAAAATATTGAGTGTTTTTTTTACTTACTATGTACTCTTAGATACATTTTCCCGAAAATTTGAAGGTGGACCAAATAAGGAGAATGATTACATGTATATGACCCATTTTCAATTTATTTTAACGCTCTATTATCTATTTGGAAGAACAACTATGTCATTACATATTTTTGATCTATTGGTACCCGAATATCTGAATTAAGACAGTTATATGTTGTTTAATAATTATTATTATTATTAAAATGGAGTGAACAAATTCTTTAAACTTGAACTTTATTCGGTACAGGTACCTTATAAAATATTAAGGTGAGTCGGAAGGCAACGTGAGAACCATATATATAGCATCATATTTTTAATAACCCATATTACCAATAACCATTACCGATAACTAGAGCCCCGTAAAAATGGTGAGATGCGATAAAGCGAGAAGTACCATACAAAGATGGAATAAAGTACATTTTCCTTTGATAGTTTTTAGATATGATTTACAATGTTTTTAAAAAGCGAAATACAACGAAATTGTCTTGTTACAGGAAATACTCCTATAAAACGAAATTAACACCGCTTTTACAATAATATATATTTAAATAAACATGAAAATAAGAATAAATTAAGCAGAAATATTGACGATGCTGTAATTTGATTAGTATTTTGTTGTAATGTAAGCAAACTTTAGGCAGCAAAATGTATATGCAATGTATATGCATTTTCTACACTTAAACTTTTTTTTTTTTTCCAAAGGTCCCGACACATACTTTATGAAACCATGATTTGCAGGTTTGACACTGAATTCAGTCTCCTTTTCAAATTGAAGTTTTGTCAAGAAAAGTGAATTTACAAAAACCACATGGCGTATTTTCTTCTTCTTCATATTTAGATTTATGACCGACTTCATAATCTTCATCTGAATGGCTGGGTGTGGCCAACTCAGATAAAATACGTCTTTTAGGCTTTTTAGGGACTCAGTATTTGAAGGTCCCACCAGTATTAGTACAGGTCTGTCGAAACTACAACTTACTTATATAGCACATCCAAAATATTATAAACAAGACAAAAATACCTTTAAAACTTAACTAGAGCTATTCTTCAAGCTTTGAGTGCCAGTGAGAAATATCGTGTAGTAGTTAATTAGTTTAATTTGATTTAAAATTAAATTCAATATTTTTTATTTTTAAATCCAACAAAGTGTAAAAAGCGATAGATAATTAATTTTATATTCTAAAATTAAATAATAACTTTAACAAAATATTGATCTAAATATACCCTTAAAAAGAGATTCAAACTGCCCCAGAAGCAAACTTTATTCAATATAAACTACTCTATTATTTCCAGATATACGTTCAAACCTCTTGGTGATGAGCCCAGAAGATATAACTATATGTTTAAAAAAATTACTTCAAAATCTAGTATAAAACCTTACGATGCAAAGACGATTATTTACACAATTAGGAAAAGTATGTCAATCTCACTTAGATCGATTTCGTAAAACAATTTTTACAGCTACTCAAACGTTCAAAAATTATATTTTTTTCATACCAATCTACAGCCAGTAGATCATTCAATAAATTATAGGAACTAAACACCAACCAATTTGTACAGAACTGCTGCGCAGTATATTGAATACTTATTTTGATTCAAATAGACCCTTGATCCAAATTACCCCACCCTACCATACTAGCATGTGGCCGCGGGTTCACTCTACTTAAACCATACCCCGACACATTCGACCAATTCAAATGCTAGAAAATAAACTTATTCAAGAGCGGTGTTTTATGTTAGCACGAAGATTCACTAATAAACATGGATGTACCTCCATCCCTTCCCCTCCATACGCCTGTTTATATCACTTGCCATAATCTGTACCCGCAATACCAGCTGCGACAAATGTTCACTGCCTACACTCAATTTCTTCGACATTATTTCACTCGCTGTTGGAAGAGCGTGACGGAATATAGCTTTCTCTGTTACCTGAAAAAATGAGGCGTACAACTGAAGAAGTCATGTCTCGATTAGATGAGTACTTTTTAGGTTTACTGAAAACAAAACAAACGGAAGGAATAGAACGTATAGAGCAAGAGTTTTTTATGTAGGCCTATTGATATAGAAACAACCCTAAATAAATTCTGAAAATTGAAAAATGACACCTGGACACGGGAATCGAACCCGGGACCTTTGGCTTAGTACGCCAATGCTCTAACCACTGAGCTATCCAGGATTCGTCCCGTGCCCATGGTCATTCTTCACTCATATTTTAAGGCAGAGTCTATGATGGACAATGATAAATATGAGTGAAGAATGACCATGGGCACGGGACGAATCCTGGATAACTCAGTGGTTAGAGCATTGGCGTACTAAGCCAAAGGTCCCGGGTTCGATTCCCGTGTCCAGGTGTCATTTTTCTATTTTCAGAATGATATCTAACTGAACCAACTACCATTAATATAGCTTCGGCTATTAACACTTAATAAACCCTAAATAAAGATAAAATAAAATAATAAAATCACAAAAAATGTTTATACATTAAAACTTCTTCAATTTGGTTATAAAGTTATCTAGATTTTTGATTAAAATAGCACCCTTTTACTTTCAGGAGATGTACTTTATTTTAAAACAATGTAAATTACTAACTCTGTTAAAAATTATTTCAATTAAATTTGTAATTAATTATGCTTAAAATATCTCTCTAATCAAAGGAGGTGAATAAAAAGCAAACGTTAATTACAAAACTTGAACATTTCACGCTAATAATTGGAGAGAAAAAAGTTGGGAAACGAGAAAAATATATTATTAATTTTCAACTCCCTTAAATTCAATACAATAAAAATAATAAATAAATAAATAAAACCTTTATCCATGAACCTATTATATGTTAATATTTACTAGAAATAATGAAAATCCATTAATTTATGATAAACTATAGATACTAATATATATTGTAAGTGTATACTCCTAATTTATCTTAATATGCTTTATTCTTTTAAATATGGTTTCAAGTGCTAGATTTCTAGGTTTGTGCTTACATTTCTCACTACTAATCTGATCTTGAGTATATAGAAAATACAATGTCTCTCCATACAAGGCAGCTTGATAAATGATTATATATTAATCTTATTTAATCCACGGCCTTAAAATTAAAATTAAATACATACGGCAAATAACTATCCAAAGAGAAAAAAGATTGAAGAGCATTGATCAAAAATATTAATGTACTTTAAAACTAAATTCAAACGTTGTTAATATACTGGTTGAGAGATCTTAATATTGGATGCAGAATAACATATTTAACATAAAACTAAAAGACCAATAGCTCACAATCCAGCAGAGCCTAAAAAGATATATGGAAATACAGATATAGATGTTATTTGTATTCTTATTTTTTTAACACATAATAAATAATATTCCCTTTCACTTTGAAAGAGAAGAAGAAGGAGGAAAATAAAAATCGTATCAAAAGAAATTACATCTCATTTTTTAAGCATTTTTATCTTTTAATTTTTATGTACATAATTTATCATTCAAAATATGTTAAAAAGAGCCTATTCGAATAATATGAAAGATGGTTATAATAAAAAAGTTTTTTTATGCTTAAACAGATTTATATACTTACTGGACTTACTGGCTATCACTCGTTAAATTAGCTTATTACTTAGGACTCCTTTTTGTTAAAATTGAAAATTGTATCAATTATAAATGATTTTTAAATGCCTTTAATTGAAACAAGATAAAAATATTTAGCTCACCTCATGGTTTTATCTTACACACAGATTTTATGCTCGTCATTTTATACATTAAAATTAACATCTATAGTTAGTTCCATACACAAAATAAAAATATATTCACTAGTTAAGGTTCAAGTTATTAATAAAAACAGAGTATGGTGGGATCTATTTTTTTCTGATATTGTTTTGCTATCATAAAAAATATTCCAATGCATCAAACCGCAGGCGACCACCGCATGTTGGCAAAGATAGTGAATAATATAATGTTTTGATATAATACCAAACAAAATTTATCAAAAAACATATGTGAACATTATAAGAGTTATTTCATTGAATTAAATAAGATTTTAAATAATCAATATAATTTAATATTGGTTGATTGTCTGATCAAATCGAAGTTGAAAAAACATAATTTATTTGTAATATTTTTGTATATATTTTAAATATTTTATAATATACTTAAATAACTAAATTGTGTAGGTCATAGTTTCAAGTAATAAATAAAAATTCCATATTTATGTTTAGAGTTTAGTTTAGCTTTAATGCATTTCAATGTCTTTGATGTATGTTTCACTGCCAAACTCCTTTAATAAATATCAAGCTACTCTTATTTTTTAAACATATTTTGATAAAAGATGAAAATATATTACGTGCTCCGAGATACATTTCGAAGCCACATTTGAATTTTAAAAAACCACGTACAAAATATATAAACAATGCTATCCCTTTTCACCTAAAATATATATATTACATACGGAATAAAAAATATCCTAAGATGTTGAGTCAGAAATCACTACTAGACAACAATCGGTTTCCGTACAAGAGAGGAAAATATCAGCTCAATAATAGGGATGAGTTCAGCATGGAAATAGGGCAGAAAGTGTGTCAACATATATAAAAAGGAGGTCGTTACTTCACGGTCAAATTGCGATATCGACAACCTGAAGTATAAACGGTAACATCAAATGGGTTATATGATAAATCTCTGTGCACGCATTTTCTATGCCTTATTTATGGGAGTTGATATTTCGCTTGGGACTATGTGAAAATGAAAACATATAGGCTATTTTACAACGTAGTACTTCAAAAGCTTAATTTTATGTATTTCTTTCGTGGAAAATATTATTAATATAGTATATGTAACGTTTGAAACCGTATTTATTGTAAATTTTATTTCTTAAAGTGGTTAAAGTGGTATTGGAAAAAAAAATTGAAGGTTTTGAGTTTTTAGCAATCTATACAATTAAATAAATATGCATATCCATGATTTTTTTTTTGCTTTACCCATTTCATGCAGAATGTAATGTAAAAATCAATGCTAGTACTTGACATTTTCATTAAAATTTCTTAATTAAAATACGTTTTTGTATTAATTAAATTAAAAAACTATTATTTGTTTTTTATTGAATCAAATGTAAAGCCTCCACTGCACCTAACCTCAACTACTTTAATATACGTGTAAAATTTACCGCTTCGGCATCATTGAATTTACTCTATCTCAAACAAGATGAATTAATTTTAACTTTCAATCCCTCACATATGCTAAAAATATTCTACTCTTAAAGCAAAATGGCAACGAGCACCCAAATAAAGCATCATAAAAAGATAGCCTATAAAATATAAATAAATAGATCTTTATAAATCAAATTTTGCAAAACTGCACAGTATTATGCCTATCACATAATGTCTTCAAACAATTAAGTGTTGCACGATGATGAAATTAACATCACATGTTGCATCAATGCTAGTTATACAAGATTTAGGACCAAGAGGTGGTTAAAGGAACTATTCAATGAGTAATCAGCCATTGTCATAGTTCCAACGCATTCTGATTACCATTTTGAAAAAAGCTTGGTTTAGATCTCCGTTGTGTCAAATAGTTAGCTGGAGGCTAAATTAAATTAAATAGTAACTATTCATATTTCAATTGGTGTAAAATAACCTTAATAATTTTTTTTATCACCACGTCTTACTACCCGTTCGAATATGTACTAAACGTTAATGGTCTTAGGGATTAGGAAGGTTATATTTAGAGGACGTATACACTCATTTGCGTAGAGGAAGAGTGGAAAACCATTTTTGATAAACGGCCCTCATTACCCCCAATCAAGGTTCGAACCTCAATCTACCCGTAATCCGCAGTCCAGTCCACTGAGATAGTAGCGCATTCGACCATGCGACCAGCGAATCGGGTTACTCAAAATTTAAACACTACACTAGCTTAAAACTACTATTATCCAACCAGAAAGTGCCCATCTAAGAAAATCCAAATCTCAATACACCCGAGTGGGACCTAAGCCCTGACCTTCCCATCACAAGAACCTGAACCTGACAATATTAATTTACTCAATGTCGATATATATGTGTGATGTCCATATTCGAAAAACACAAAAGTGGTTTTAAATAAGCTTTCAAAACTCAATTTTTAATAGTGAGATATTTCAAAGGTTAAATATGTATTCGTGTAAATAGGTCGTGTAAATATAAACGCTGTATGGTTACACTAGCACTTGCCGATATATATTTATAAGTACACAGCCAATATAATATAAACTCAGAAATATTTACAAGTTCATTTTTATGTGGAAAATAACATACCTAATTTTATCAATTCTAAAAAGAGAAATTTCAACATCAAAACATTGAAAGCTCTAGACCGTCTAAATAAGATAGAAATACCAGAGATAATATAATTTCCATACTATCAACACAATTCAAAGTTACGAAACCCCCTCCTACATCCATTTCCCCCCTTTCCACGCCCCAAACATTTGCATAGAATATGTCTCCAAACGTCAGAGTAGAGTCGACTTCATTCCTCTAATGAATTGGTCCGAGCCTATGCTCTTTGTTGGCCTCTGGCTCTCATCTGCATTTCATTTCATCTCTCATGGAACATATATATCAACACACGCATATAATATATAGACACGCACGCTCTTCATGTAGGTCAGATTGTGTTCAGCCAGGGGTGAAATGTTAATTCAACATCAACAACACGTTACCCTATAACGGCTTTCCTAGCTTCTAAACCATTCTTCGGCTTATACAAATATATAGATAGCTATTCTGTGTTATTTTGATGTAATTCCAGAGTATTCTATACTTTGAGGATAGTATTGTCATCCGTGTAAATAATGTCACCTACTGAACCTGAATATCTGGGTTTGATTATGCCTCGCTGCACAAAACATGGTTATAGGCTTTGTCTTTCAAATTCCTCTTTTAAGAAAAAACCTCTGCCGATTTTTTACTTATGATCCTAATTTATTATTGGCATTATTGTATCATTAATGCCAAAATTGTGTTGAAGCATATACCATTCTGAATTTTATTGCAACATTAATAACACAATATTGATAAAACATATACAATTCTAAGATTTTGTTTTGATACATGAATTTTTATCCATTGAATTTCATTATATAAAGAAGTTTTAGTTAAATTTTACTACTAAATTTGGTTTGGATCATAAAGAATTAATTAATATATAACTTTCGAAATTATTAAACAATAATTTATCTTGGAATAAGTATTAAAATTTCAGGTACTATAAATTTTGATGAAAATCAGCCGTCTTATTTTTTTAAGGTTGAAAAATTTGTTGGGTGATTATTTTAAGGAAAGTTATTATAATTTGTGTATCAAATTTTGTAGGGTAGGCTATATATTTGTCAATATTGATCAATATTATACCAATTTTCCTATTTTAAAATTATCTAAGTGATTTACGAGAGATTAATTTTAATGCGTAGTGTCTTTAGAAATCAAACTAAAATCCATTTCGAATATAAGAGATATATTTTACTTTATAGGCAAAAACATATCAAAATAGTTGATTTGATTTCATCTCTAGCCTAAAAGGAGTATCCCGAAATAAAAAAAATCCTACTAATTCAGATAAACAGACAAATTTTCAATGAATGCAACAGTGGCACAACTCAAAAAATTGAATTTTTGAGTTAGCACGTGTTTCGTGTTGTACATTATACCTACGACATAATACAATATCGGCACAGTTCGAAAGTTTTAACTACGCTCTTTTACATGACACCTGTGTCTTTGTAGCAAGATCCCATCTGTGAATAATTCGTAAAACAAAACTGGCATAACCTTAGTGTGCCTTCAACTCTCTTGGCGTGTCAAAGTTAAATATTTGTTCAATAGTGGCATTATTTGTTTTATGTCGATATTTGCAGTAAATTTTGAAGTCATAACGTAAGATGTTTGTGTAAAAGTGGCATTATTTGATTTATGTCAAATTGCAGAAACATTTGAAGTTATAACGTTTAATAGGTTTGTGTAAAACTGGCATATTTTGATTTGTGTTGATATTGAAGTCATAACGTGTAGAATGTTTGTTTAAAAGTGGCATATTTTGATTATTTCACTATTAGAGTAACATTTGTTGATAATTATGAATTAATGCCATTGAACTAAAAATAGTACATTTTTTAACTAATTTTTTAAACTTTTTATTCATCATGGACAAGAATATGTCTGTTACCGGTAAAGCAGCAAGAATGCTAGCCAGTATAGGAATACGGTAAGTAAATTTATATTAAATTACATTTCAACCCCTACGCAAAAAGAGGGGTGCTATGAGTTTGAGCCATATGTTTGTATGTCTATCTGTGGCTTTGCTACACAAAAACGGCTGGACCAATTGTAAAGAAGTTTTCTTTAGAAAGTAGAGTGATTTGTCGAGCAGGCTCTTAGCTAATTAACCTCGTGATAGCTTTTTAGAAAGCTAAGCATTAACAAATTAATGTAGGTTTTTTAAAAGTATTTTTAATTTTAGTTATAATAACTAGGTATTATGTTAATGTTTGTTTATTAAACAATTTTTTTACATCTTTAGATTATATAGAAGTGAGGATGGACATGCATAAACGGTAACACAGGTATAAACTAAACAAATAGTGGTACCTTTACAACAAGTTCTGAATTAACGCAAGATCATCAAGGTTTTGCATGTGTAGCCGCACTATCTTATGAAACAAATTTAATGGATCAATTTGATACTGTCACTCCAACAAAAGATCAACTAGCACTTTATCTTCTACAACCTTCACCATTACAAGTGCACAAAATTATACATGAACCTCAGGGTGTTTTCGATTTATTTCTTCAGTCTGATGGAAAATATCAGTGGTGCAATATGAGAATGTTACTCCACCAGACAATAAAGTAGCACCCACACCTCCACAACATTTACCACAATCAGATGTTCAAGAAGTGCTACAGCAACCTTCCCCGTCTACAGCACCAAAAAGGTGTGCTTGCTGATTTCGTCAATTTGGAGAACTATTTTATACCAGCACAAGGAATTAGTCTGTCAAGTGAATCTTCTGAATTTGACGATTCCGAAGAAGATTTAAATTATTTATCTTCTTCAGACAGTTCCACTTACTCAAGCAACTCTACATTTACAGTGGGTGGGATTGGACTTACCATGGCCTAGCCGATGCGGTGGTAGTTTTATGTGATCGTCGTTGATGGGCCAATTTTACTCTACTGGAATGGTAACTCACATAAAAATAATGAAATAGATTATTTCTAGTTTTGGTTCTCTCATCACCTGCTCTTCGCGCATGCGCCGATACCCGCTTCAGGCATCCACCTCTCCGAGCGCTGTCGTTCCAAGACGTGATTGGTTGACCCCCCTTATCTTCCTATCCTAGTCGGCAGTCAATCGGGGAGCCTATTTAACATGATGTATCGCCTAAAATAGAACAAATCTATATTCATCTCCCAGCAGAACATATTAAAAGCTGTATGTTTCTCCGTTTATACTATTAGAAATGAGAGTATCAACTCCATAGGATGCTATGGCGTTGGACACAGCGGTGGCCAGGATCAGCGCCAGGCAGTATCCTACCCCTTGGAGTAAATTCAACCAGAGTACTATGTGGTCTGTCTACTCAGTTTAGAGTTAATTATCACACAAGTATTACAATCCCTCTAGGGATTTTAGGATTATTACTACTAGTCACATTCTGACTAAGATTAGTTTACCCTAGCCAAAAATTTCGCTTTACTTTGCTATGTAGTTATCCATCTCTTAACGACACCGCTACGTATATATTTTGTTATATTGCTATTTATATTTAATAGTTCTTTATGTCTAAGTGTATCTATAGCATAATGCGGGTCATTTGTTTCCCTCCGAACAAAACATGTTTGTAAATAACAGTGTACACCTTGTAGGTCTGGTTAGACCTGATCGGCTTCGTGCCGCTTCATGACTCGGCTAGTGCTATTAGGATGAACAGTTAACTGTATATTGTGTAGACACAGTTAACTAACTTTGGATACCCCTCATAATGACTCGGCCATTACTTAATAGTCGCTTAGCGACTCTTTGTTGATTGTTTTATCGTATACTAACCCTAGCCACTCTAAAGATGTATTTATAATAGAATAAGACTCTCGGTTTCCCTTTTTACTGGGGGAACGTCAGCACCAGGAAATTAGGAGTATCTGATAGGATTTTATGGCCTAATGAGGCCTTTGCCCAAGTCAATAGCGTCGTAATCTATTAGTTTATGAACATCCCTATTTTACCTATTTGCCAGATATGTCCAAGCTTAGCTCTCAAGGCTCTTGTAAATGCCTGTATTTAAAACCACTTGGACTGGTTCCTTAAGATACTTGGAAAAAATGCGACCGCGTTCTATGTATACATTTCTTTCAAGTTTTGATAGGAGCCATTATGATTTTGTCAGTGCTGTCCTAGTTGGGACATATTCTTCCTTAGTGTGTGAGATATTGCTTGCCGCCCCTACAGTTATATTGACGTTCTCGCAGTATCTAGACGAACTTATAGGGGCTAGTAATATCATGTTGGTAGCCACCTGGTCCTCAGGATATTTATATATAGAAGAATTAGAGCTATATGAGTTTTCATTCGAATTAACAGGATGGTGAATAGACTTTTAGTGGCGATCTACTTACAACCTTGTTTTTATAAGCATAAGCTAAATAAGTTAACTTATTAGCTGAGTTATAGCTGCCAGTTTAAAACCTTTGAAACTATGCAAGTAACCTTGTTCCCCTTGTTGTAGTTTTTTACTAATCTATATTGACCGTATAATGTTGTTTATTATATTGATTCTAATTTTACCTCATGAAGCTCCATTAATAAGTATTTACTTAATAAGGCAATTTGTGTTGAGCCTGATAATTGTTCATCATAGCTTACCTTCTCTACAACTTGCTCTATTTATTGTCTTATGTTGTATAATCAGAGAATACACCACGACACCCACTAATGGGTAACTTCATTTATATGTTACCTGTTATCTGTTAAATAATACTGTCGCATGTACTGTTCTCTAAAACACACCCCAAGGAGGTGTGTGTCAATAATTATATTAATTTATAAGTCGATATTCATAAATTTAATATCATTTAATGTATTACTCAAATGTTTTAAAATAATGTAAATCTGAAAACATCTCGTAGTATTTTTACTCTGGTATATTCACATAATATGAATAAACAGTTACTTTTGCGTAGTATTAATGTTTGATAAAAAACATGAACTCAGAATGAAACATTTATTTGAAATATTAAGAGTTCTTTTGATTCGTTTATTATAATTTAGTTATAATCTTGGTAAAAGTTTGCATCATAGAGAAACCTTTTACCCACCTTTCTTTGACTTAATGGGATTATGTTTGAACAGCTCAGAGACATACAATAGTCCACACTTTATTCTGTTAAAAGCTTTTAAAAGATGTCCTACTTTTCAAAAGAATTAAATTATTTCTCTTTGTGATGTAATAATATATAAAACTAAAAAACGACATTTTAATAAATTAATCTCAATGAATTAAGACGATTAATATTAGTTACAATAATTATAGTAATTCGATATATTTAAAACACACACATTCTATTGAACATTAAAATAATTACAGAATTTTTAAATAGAATTCTAAATAAACTGTTTTTGCACCTGTACTTACTTTATTATTAAAAATGTATGTATTATTTGCAAAGAACACCTCAGCTATTTCTTCGATGCGGGGCCTGTGAGTAAGACAGATGAGCCCAGCATAGTCAGCTGGGGCAGTTTTCCTGGAGCTTGGGCATTTCCTGGCAACAAAAATCTACCGTGAGTTAATGTCTGCCACACATTATTATAATATATCAGTTCTTGCATTAATTTGGTTAGTAATATTTATGGTATTTTTACTGTATATATTAAACAGCCGGTTAAACATGCTACAATCAAACAATATACAAAAATCTATACGTAAAATAAGTAAAAACCTAGATGATTTGATTTCAATAATCCAAACAAAACACACCTGGACATAAAAATAAAAGTTGATTTATTTTTCCCACAGGTGAAATTACGTTGCTCCAAACAGATCTAAAATTCTCCTCAGCATCCCCCAATTTTTATATCTTTCTTTCTGGTTCTTTCTCCCCCCCCCCCTTCCCATGATGTTCTTAACCCTGATTTACAACTCTACTAAGTCCTCCTTAGTTCCAACGTAAGAATAGTACTCAAACTCTTAAGAAAGCACACCTTTATGGCGTGAGAATCATATTTCTCCTCTCCGCTAACGTGTCGTACTTTCAGTCCATTTGGCAAGAACGAGGGCGCCTACTTAAAGAGAGATTCACTCCACCCTCCTCCTCCACAAAACATAGTAAAAAAACCCAAAGACCTCCAACCTTTACAGCGTTTATATAATATATCAACTCGAAAATAAAACATACCTCTTTTAGAATTCTAGTCGTAAAAGAAATTTTGGAAAATGCCTATTTTCATGGGTTTATAAAATGTTATTAGAAAAAAAATTAATAAAATTTATTTTTTGCTTTAATGTTAATTTTATGAGAACGTGTTAATTAAAATTAATACTGTAGTAGTTAAGATGGTTTATATTTTAATATTATTGGATATATCTGTTCAAAAAACTTAGCTATACATTTCCTAAATTTAGAAACAAAAATATTTTACGTTGAAATAAATATGTAACCCAGATAAATAGAAATACGTATAAAATTATTTTGTAACAGTAATTTTAAAATTGGAAATATTATATTTCCGTTGGCAAATGGTGCTATTTATTCTAAAACAAAATATATTTTATGTTTTAATTAATTTTAATACATGTACTCTATGCCCTAAATTGTTCATTTTTTCCTAATGTTATTTGAATTTTTTAAGTAAAAATACTTTGTCAAAAAGGAAAGACACTCAAATTGTTTTCATATTTTAATTTTATATGTACACCTTAAAAAAATGCTAATTGATAACGATTCTTCGCTATTACAATGACATTGCTTTTTTTTTTCTACTAGAAAATGAGAGTTTAATCCCTAAACCAAACACACCTTTTTGGTGTATTCACATATTGCGTTTACCTCTTCTCTTCAGACAAATTATGATGCGTTTTCTTAAGACTTACTCGCATCAATAAGTTATATTTACATAGTTTGTTTGAAAGTTTTGTTTTCTTATCGTAAGCCACCAGTGTTTGTCAGCCAGACATTCATGGCCCTCTACCATATTTTAAGGTTAACTCACCAGTTAGATGTGTTACTTAAATAATATAATATAATAATAATATTTAGCACCGCGTCTTACTACCCGTTCGGGTTATACGCTTTAAGTACTAATTACTCTAATGGATTGGGAATTGGGAGGGTTGAATTTAGAGGAGGTGAACCCGCATTTGCGTGGAGGGAGAGTGGAAAACCATTTAGGAAAAACCACCCCCAGTTCACCCGACCGAGATTCGAACCTCGATCTCCCCGTCCTCGGTGGTCGAGCTCAACACGACTAGCGCGTTAGCCAACTACGCTGTTACTTAAACTCGATTAGATATGATGATAATGATGATGATGATGATGATGAAAATGTGGTGAAAGTAGAGATTTTAAAACCAATTTTCCAAACCACGGACAACATTGGAACAATTCTCCTTCTAGAAAAATACATATGATACCACTGAGAATTGAGTCCGGTCCCTCTAGAGTAGTAGCTATGAACGATGACTATTAGACCAATAAACCGATCATTGTTTGAGTGGCTGTTGAACTCTATTTGAAACTACAATTAATAATAAACTAGCAATAATAACATCTACATGATAATTCTCAACGCTTAAGATCCACTGACAGCCGTTGCACTTCTGTCAATCTAAAATTTTGGTAGAGATTAACTTTTAGAAAAGAGAAAGAAAATTCTAAAAGAAATTGCTGACCGCAATTATAACATTTAGCCATGTTTTAAATGTTATTTTACAAGTACTGTAGTGATAATATCTATCAAAGTAACAGCCACACGCTTCGGTGGACACATGATCTAATACGTCACTCCCGCGGTAGACTAGACTACGAGGACAGGGATATTGAAGTTTGAATCTCGGTTGGGTGTAAAATGTGTGCTTTTTAATATAGATTTTCCACTCTCTCTCCACGCAAATGAGGTTTCACGTTCTATAGATTTAACCTCCCTCATCCCTAAGGTAATTAGCATAACTAATAAATAAGCATGTAATCCGAACGGGTAGTAAATCACTGTGCTAAGAAAGCTGAAGATCGCATGGCTTAATGTATGAACACGTGAAAATAAACTGAGTATCTTTTCTAGTTTTTTTCACCCGCCTCGGTGGCGTAGTTGGCTAACGCGCTATTCATGTTGTGCTCGACCGCCGGGAGGACGGGGAAGATCGAGGTTGAATCTCGGTCGGGTGAACATGGTGGTGTTTTTATTAATAGTTTTCCACTCTCCCTCCACGCAAATGCGGGTTCACTTCTCTAAATTCATCCCTCCCAATTTCTAATCCATTAGCGTAATTAGTACTTAAGCGTTAACCTGAAGGGTAGTAAGAAGTGGTGCTTAATATTATTATTATTTTTCTAGTTTTTTTATATTCTCATATTGGACTTTCACTTCATAGGCTTAAAGGGTTGGCCAGCTTAAGTGAATCGATAAACTTGGTCACTTTGACATGGAAGGTCGGACCTCAGTTCTAATCCAGTGGCTGCAGTGAATGGATTTCCACGTTGGGATATATATTATTTGATCTTTACATCCTTTCATCATGATAACTATATTAAAATTATCTACAGTTCCAGTTATCAAAAGTTTTTTTTAAAATCACCCCGTCTTACTACGTGTTCAAGCTATACGCATTTGTGGTAATATCAGGGGTAGGAATGAGAGAAGAAAGGTTTTAGAGGTAATCTGTCTGACTTTGCGTGGAAGGAGAGTGGTAAACCATTAAGTGAAAAACAAAACTCCGTGGACTCAACAAGATTTGAGCTCAAATCTCTTTATCATCAGCAGGCAAGTCTTACACGAGAGTAACGTTTTAGACCATGCAGACATCGAAACGAATGTATCAATGTTAAGTATGAGACCAAATTGGAAAGTATGATGAGCACACAATTAAATACAAACGATACGACACAATTGCAATATTTTCTCATAAAGTCTATTAGAAATTATGACAACATTTTCTAAATTCGGATAACAGTAATATACCCTTTAATAAGTTATCATCAGGGAAAAAACAAAAATTATACTCTCTTCATAAATACATTTTATAAAAGTGCTATTGCCGTTTTACTAAAAAATCACATTAAAGAATTAATAACATTTTTATAATTTCGAGCATTCAATCTTATTTATCATATAAAACATTCTTTAGATATTCATTTCCAAGAAAATATATTACAGCCATTTGAAAAATATGTCATCTCTTTAGGTTTGAATAAATCTTTATTAAAAAAAAACTAGTATAAAACTTTATTTATAATTTAAACACTCCAAAGATATTCACTTGGAAAAAAATCTTTTGAGCCATTAAAAAAAATACAATAATTTTTTAGTAATATTCTCTTAATTTTAGATCTAGAGTAAAAGAACACGAATCTCTTTCAAACTATGACAAGAAAACACCTAATATTCAAATTTCACCAAATTTACTAAATCATTTTGTCTGTAGCTCAAGTACAGAGAGAAACAATCAGACAAGGAGACGAACAGACTTAAGAATCAAAGTTTTTTAATATCTACAAAGGGGAAGGGGAAGAACTTATAGAACGTCAAAAAGTATTATGGTCAAAATTTAAAATTTGAAATGATAGCAATATTTTATCCACACTATATAGTAAAACACATTCATCGAATAAGCTATTTAAAATTTGTATAACACTGTATATAATAGATTGGTGAAATAATAGAATTTTTTTTCGTTCAATAATTCTAAACTCTGCAACAGGTTGCAATATCGGGTTGAAGCGATAGAGCAAAGGTCATGTCCACGTAACCTCCTCACCCCCTTCAGTTCCCCTTCTTTCTTCCTATACCTCAAACATATAGCTGTTTGGGGAAAGAGTATAGAAAAAAGGGTGGGAGTTAATTTCAGGGGGGGGGGGGAGGAAAGGGGGAACAAACGACTAAAGGATTACCAAATATCCCGAGGGCAATATTGCTTCCCGAAGCGTTAATACTGAATCGATTCTAAAAGAGTGGCGGAGTTGCGTGATTGGGGGAAGGGGGTGGGTGCGGGAGGGGAGAGGTTGCTATTTCCTTTTCAACGAACGAGGACGAGTAATTTTAGAATCCCCCCCCCCCCACTCCCTCTTTGGAATAGGAAATAAAATCTGAGGACTGTATTCAACAGATAATAATTGGAAAAACAACTTCTTCATAAAATATGTATTTGACAGTGTCCTTTTGGAAAATATTATGACCAGAATTAGTTTTTTAAAGATTTAAAAATAATATAAAAGAGGTTCCCAAACCTTTTTGAACGAAGAAGCTATTTCAAACACTAAAAAAAACACATTATAGCGCTTATAAAATATTTTATTAATTCTAATATTTTGAACATGCAAAAATGTCAGTTAAATTTTACGAATAGCAAACATCACATATTCAGGCTGCGTCTATGACAAAAAAATGTTCTTTATTCAGATTTGAATAAAATTGGCAATCCTAATCACTGATGTTATTTTATACTGTTGAAAAAACACAAATGAATATTCTAAAACTACCTTACGGTGCCTGAAATAATCAAGGTGTAATCCAAGGTCTCCAAGGAGCCCGGTTTGAAAATAAAACACTTGTCTATATGATCTAGAATGTAGTAATAATATTGATTCTTTTAGGAAAATATCATATTAATATGCTTTTATTATGCTTTTAAAAATAAATGCAATAATTATTTTTAGAGATATTTCAGTCTTCTATGTGTGTGTGAGTGCGCGTACGTATATTATATATACTGTATTTATTATTATTATTATTACTAGCACCGCGTCTTACTACCCGTTTAGACTATACACACTTACGCTAATATGTAATGGTAGGGTGATTGTGAGATGATATGGAGGACCTACAGTTTAATGTGGGATCCGAACCACGGTGGAGGCCTGGCATACCACACATTCACAAATTGTGATTAATACACGTCTTGCCAGAGGTGAAGCAAGGGTTTGGCAATTTGATAAACCTGTGCCGGGACCGAGAATTGAACCCCAGATCCCCAGATTTATACTGTAACTTCTTTGAAAGGAATCCTAGGGATTACAAGTCTATTAAGGAGACTTTTAATATATGTATTTGTTTACTATTATTTAATATTAGCAGTAGTAACAAATATTGCCCAGGGTAGCCACGTAATGCATTTCGTGGCTACCCCAGGATTTGTTTCGAACAGCCAGAAAAAATATATCATCATTTGATTTCTTTCGACCCAGTTTTAAATGAATTATATATATATATATATACAAACATTAAAATTCTAACTTTGAAAATCACATATTCGTGCACCCTGGTTACTAGTTTTAAAATTTTAGACCTGGGTGTGTTAGATATTGCGTAAAACTCAAGACGGACAAACAATTTTATTCATATAGATAGTATTAAAGTTGATTTTTAATTCTAATGGCTTAGTCTCGTTCTTGATTTACTATTTCCCTTTAAAATATTTGTTTTGGTTTCTATGTTTTGATAAGCATTTACTGAGATCTGATTAACAAAATTATTATAATAAAATCCTTAGGGATTCTTCCCGTTTGAAATATACATTATTTTAGAATATATATTTTTAAATAAAATTATAGTTATATTCCTTCCAAATTATTACAATTCAGCTTTTTTAATAGAGTTGATAGACTTTTAATTAAATCTTTTAACACCTCTCAAATTTAACTAATGTTAAATAATTATTAGGAACAAACATCCTCAAATTGTTTAAAAATTAACATTAAATTTATGTGCCGGATAAAAAAGGGGAAATATCATCGTTATTAGAGATAATTAAGATTTGTGTAATCTATATTTGGTATTATTAATATTATTAAAAATTAAATATATTAACTCTTTAATTCTAAGTGTGGTCAGTCTACCCTATATTTAAAGCATTCGTAATCAATCCAATGTGATACCGAAAAATATCTCTCGATACCTCTGTCTTATCATAATATACATTGAAATATTGATATATTTTTATATTATCAACTACATTTGCCAAAAGTGTCGATAGCTGTTGCCATCTAGTGGCGAAACATTGAACTTCCTCTGCTTTCTAGTTACGATCCCACTTCATAGAGGGGGTTTGAGTATACGTTCAAGAAATTCAAATAGAGAAATGGGTATATCAATTACGCTGCTATTAAAACATTTTTTTTATTTACCATATCTGAGTTTTTTTCACTCAAAGTGTTTCAAATTTATAAACTGTGTAGTGTGGTCACAATATACGGATCTACGTTCAGCGCTGGCAACGATTTAATTTTCTATCAAAAGAAGTCCAAGAAAAGAAATAACTATTCATTTATTAAATATCGCTGGTGGCCATATTCGACTCCATCCTCAGCTTCAAACCCAACACGCTTTGCAATTTTTGCCCCTTCCCTTGGTTTCTCTAGGTGTGCATGCTTAAAGTTGGTTCTAGAGCCCCCCCCCCCCCCCCCCCCATTTCCCAAACTGAGAAGGGGGAAATTTTGTGTCTATATGTCATGTTACTAATTGATTCTAGCCCAAAGGGCCATTATGTGTCATGGACAGTTTTTTTAATATCTCCTGCCCCGATCCGAGATGTTGACTTAATCATCCTGAAATGTCCTAAATGTTTAACGTTCAAGAGCCCCTTGGGGCTGGTGTCCCTTTTATTCAATATAATACTATAGTGTTACAACTGTTTATGGATGTGTCAAATAAATAATATACTAATAAGCAAAACAACCTATTCATTTTTATACTTTTACTAAAAGATGTGTGTTTATTCTATTCACAATGTTTTATTATATTTTCGCCATGTTTCACAACTCCGTATACATATAATTATCTATATATTATATATAAATATTTATAATGTATAGTATATTATATATAATATATATAGTATATATACTATATATATTATATATAAATATACATAATATATATACTATATATGTATATAAATATATATAATATATGTATATAAATATACGGTATTTATATTATATATTTAATATATTATATATAATTATATATATAATTCTAAAATGAACTCAATGTTACTAAACAACTTGCGGTTTCCAATGGTTACACCCATTCATAAGTCTACAGAATTCTTAAAAAACAAATATCACAACTTACCAACACATACACTTTCAACAATTCTAATGCTAACTCATAAAACAAGATTAAATGGATCAAATTCAACTACACTGAAAAAGAAATTAATAGAATCACCAACATTTAAATAAATGGTACGGCACACCGCACAGACTTTCTCTCTCTTTCTATAAACTCGTAAGATTTCTGAACGGAATAATGTACATTGTATCATCACCACTCCACATAAGAACACGCATAAAATAATATACAATGATATAGAATCAATGAGAAAAGAGGCGCATCTTTGTCCACCTAAGAACATTTCAAACAGTTTAATGTCTTCCACAAGGGTCAACACTTCGTATTAAAATTTCGATTTCTGGTTAAAATTTTAACATTTTAAAAGATGTTGCAGATCTTCAAGTCATCGCATTGATATTTAATTATTCATTTATACATTTTGACCAATAAAAGATGTAAATATTGACTATTGAGTCTAAAATGGAGATAGATCATTTCTATGCAAACATTTCTCCTAAGAGATTTAAGGAAAAATAACATACTTTTTTTAGATACTTACTTATATTTAATTACTCTATGGCATTGGAGTATTATTGCGTTAAGACTTAAGTAGTATATGTTTACAACTAAAGCTCACAAAATTGTATTAATATATTTGCAAATATCTCAGAAACTGCTGTTTTTATAAAAATATATGTCAAATAAAAGTTTTTTATTTCTAATAGTCCTACAATTTTGCAATGATAAGTTGTTTAGTTTCTCCAATAGTTGTGGAGATACGGAAATTAACGCTTCTGTAATGTACCCTAAAAATCATTTTCATAGGAAAATGAAAATAGCCAGTTTATTTATAATCTTAATCAACGCCTAGATACGAATTTTAATCAAAATCGTTTAAGCAGATTTTGAGAAAACCAAATTTTTCTCTTTTCGTCCTTCAGTAAACTACCCTTAATTTTAAGTTTTTATAGACACACAGACAGACGGCATTGCAAAGACTATTTTTTAGGGTTCGGGGGGGTCATGAGACGTCGACATCCATCAACATTTCAGGTTAGTTTTTTTTTTACGGTCGCAATACTTAAACTTTAATGTCCAAAAAGTTAAAAAAAATTCATATAATTGCGTATATATTGAAAGTTATTGATTTTATAAAAATATGTTTCGGATAAAATATCTGTATTATAAATATATATACATATTTGTAATGCTAAGTAATTTCATATCTCAAATAGTTTCGGAGCTATTTAAAAAAATGTTAATTTACGCATCAGACCGGAGCCCTTAAAGCCATTTTGCCGAAAAATTGAGGGTAGCCATTTTGTTTGGAATATTTATTAATGTTTATAAATGAAATTTAATCAAAATCGTTGGAGCCGATTTTGAGAAAATCGACTTTTTCTCTTTTTGCCATTCAGTAAACTACCCTTAATTTTAAGTTTTAATAGACACACAGACAGACGGCATTGCAAAGACTATTTTTAAGGGTTCGGGGGGTCATGAGACGTCGACATCCATCAACATTTCAGGTTAGTTTTTCTTACGGTCGCAATACTTAAGCTTTAATGCCCAAAAAGTTAAAATATATATATAATTGCGTATATATTGAAAGTTATTGATTTTATAAAAATATGTTTCGAATAAAATATTTGTATTATAAATATATATACATATTTGTAATGCTAAGTAATTTCATATCTCAAATAGTTTCGGAGCTATTATAAAAAATGTTAATTTACGCATCAGACTGGAGCCCTTAAAACGATTTTGCCGAAATATTGAGAGTAGCCATTTTGTTTGGAATATTTATTTATGTTCATAAATGAAATTTAATCAAAATCGTTAGAGCCGATTTTGAGAAAATCGACTTTTTCTCTTTTTGCCCTTCAGTAAACTACCCTTAATTTTAGGGTAGATATCCAATTCCAAAAAAATCCCTCGGGGCAACCCTATGAAAACCCTAGTTATCAAGTTTCAGCTCAATAGGTAAAATAGTTTAGGCTCTAGTTGGAGGTACAGACAGACAGACAGACAGACAGACAGACGGAAATTCAAAAACCACTTTTTCGGATTCAGGAAGTCATGAAACGTCAAAATTCATCAAAATCTCGAGTTCGAATTTTTTGACGATCACAATACTTTCTCTACCTGTAAGATAGAGAGAAAGTAAAAAACACACAACTAAGGGTTGCCTTCAGCACTAATAATAACATAAAAAATATATCAACAACCAACAAATATGAAAAAAAAGTTGAATGAATCAACTCACCTGTGATTGTAATAGCATATACATAGACAAATCTGGGCGACAAATTTTTGCCAGATTTTATGAACACATGAGTAATTTCAAACATGATAGAAATAAATCTAAATTTTTCGAACACTTCAGTCAGGACGTCAACCGAACCCAATGAAAATAAGTATGAAACTAATTTACAACGCCTCAAAAGGCACAACTATGAATACAGCTGAAAATATTTTTATTCACACTGTCTTATTAAATAATAAAAAAATATTGAATGAACAAACAGCTTTTAAGAATCAGATACTCACCAATACCCTAAGAAAACTACTCCCTCAAAACACCAAAATCAAAAATAACCCTCCAACTATGTCTGCATCCATCCATCCTTCCATAGTAGTAAATTACCTTTTCAGGCAAGTGTCGAGAAGACTTTTACCTTTTTTTCATGTCCTTTTTTTGGTCATTTTCTTTTTCCAAACCTGATAGCATATTAATTATAATTAAATTCAAAAATCTATCTATCTACTATTTTATTTCATAATATCTCAGTACATAGTATCATCCTATATACATAATATCTTTGACTTCGCAGTATATTGTTCCAGAATGATCTTTTCTCGCTTTATTTATACACGTTAATTATAATTCTCATATCAATTTCGTACATTAAGAACAGGGAACACTCAACTACATAGATTTAAACTCTGTTATATATGCTAGTTCATCATTATCAATTCTAGATATAATAATTTATTAACCTTCACTAATTTTGCATGTTATACCACATTGGCTAACGCATTGTGTTTTAACCATGATATCATTTGGTGTTTTTTTTTCTTTTTCTTATTCATCAGACCTGAGGATGATGCTGTTGTAGCATCAAAACATGTCGTAGTATATATAACGTTGCAGAATTTGCAGCAGTATCCAAGGAACAGGGAATTCAGATAAGAAACGAATTAAATTTTTATATATTCTTTATATTATCTCAAATTTGATCATTTGTTCTGTTTACTCTCAATATAATACAGAAATACGAAATATATGCATGATAACATCATCATTTGTTTTTAAAAACATAGTTTTAAATGCAATTTGACTCAAAATTCTACAATTTTAAAATGTACTGAACTTTTTAGATTATTGTTATAATTTCAAGATTTCTATATTATAATGTGTCATAATTTGTAATCATTATTACTAATCTATCCAAATATTAATTAAATACTGTGCATTTATATTATCATACTACATTACACACTTATGTTTTTCACATTAAATTAATATAATTTGTACAAACAAACTTGACTAAAAATTGAATTTTTTTTTTATAAACAATAACCTGATGTTTTAGAGAGTGGCCTACGCCTATAAATTATGCATCTATTATATTTCGTGCCCTTTATCCAGCATGACCTAGATAAACTTTTTTTTACTTAAGGCACTGGTGTAGGGAACACGAGTTAAGAAACGTTTTTGTCATTCCTTTTAACAAAACTTTTTTTTTTTGCCAAAATAAAGAAAAAATGCTACAATTGACGTATAAAGTGTGTAATTTTATCAACATAATGATATTGACAGTTGTTGAATTTCAGTCGTGATCATAATGGCATTAAGTGACAAACTTTTTAAAATGAAAAGAAAAAGTTGTCGTTGAATTGCAGATCACCCTTGACAAATATTCAATAACTATTGATATCACCATGTGAAGAAAATTAAACTATTATTATACTTAAACCATTATTTAGTTTATTTTGAACAAAAAAAAGTTTTGCTATAAAAAAGTTAAACACTCACTCTCTCTACTTCCGCACCTAAACTTTAATGTGTGGCTTGAAACTAAAACCTTCCATTATTTATATTACAAAGTTTCGTATGGTAACCAAGTGTTTGTATTAAAATAAATAGATTTTCCCTTAATTCTAAAAAATTTGGTTGGTTCTATCTGTTGTATACATTTATTACTTTTATTGTGGCATTGTTTAATGTTTTGTATTAAATTACAAATTTGTTAGTCAAAACTGTGCATTTGTTTATAAATACTGTTTATTATTCCCATTAATTAAACTATTTTATAAACTAGAAATATTATTAATTTTACTACTAAAATTATTATTAATTAAAATCTTAATAAAAAATTATTAAACATGTAATTGAAGGAGCGTTTTGAAAATAACTCTCAATTACAAAACAACAGTCTCTAGATATACCTTGTAAATATATTATTTACACTGGTAAGTTAACGATGAGGAAGATACAAATTAAAATAAATTTAGCAGAATTTTCACGGAAGAAGATTGGAAAACTTTTTGGGAAAAATTCAACTCTCAGAATACGTGACCAGGACTCGAACCATGATCTAATGATCAGCGGGGAACTTGAATAAATGATATTAACATTTATAGCATGTGCCAAATTAAGCGGTTGTATGGCTTAAAACCAACAATGATAGGTTACTGTCTTATAAAGATCAAAAGTAAGTATAAAAAGATTTATGTGAGTACCTCTCTCTCTAGTTTTGAAAGGATATACTGGGTTTCAATTCTCATTCAGGATAGTTTCTCATCAACATTGAGTCCAACCTTTCTTTCTGTGCATAGTTTATGATGAAGTACATTTTAGTTTACCCTTATTGTCAACAAACTAGAAATATAAAATAAAGTAAGTAACTAAATGGAATTTTAAAAGTAAATAGATAGCTATAGATACAACTAGGCTGTATAGATCTGTGTCCCAAGTCACAATCTCTGAGCAAGTGGCGTCCCGAAAAGGGGACCATACCAGCTTTTACTAACACCTTAGCTGCGTCTGAAGAATTGAACAAGTACATTTTACTGCACCTTGAGTTGCGTCCAAAGAGTGAAGTATTAAAACATAAAATAATATTGAAAGTATACACAAAAGTATGTTCAGAATGAGACATAAAGCTTTAAATCAGTCAATTCTATAGTCAAATGATATACATTAAACCAATTAACCTAACCTAACCTAACCTAATAAGAGAGCAAACAGCAGAGTTAATTTAAATAGAGATCGAATGCATTTTATATTATTACACCAGAACCTTGTTAATCGGAACTAATTGGGTCCAAAACTTGTTTGGATTTACTGAATAAGAAACTATTGACCATTGTTCTTATATTAGAGTTAGATAGTGTGAGACAAGGCCGTAGCCAGCCAATAATTTGAGGGGGGTTTGGTGGGCCCATCCCCCAATTGACAGAGGCTAGAAAAAATTCTAAATAAAAACTGTTCTAAAAGCTATCTGAAGTGTTTTTTATGGCAACACTACCCCCAACTATCGGAGGCTAGGACAAATTATAATTATTAAACAGATCTATAAGCTTTCTTAAGTGCTTTTTTATTGGTACCATAACCCTTTAAATACCGGAGGCTATAGGAATAATCTCCATATCTAAACAATTCTAGAAGCTCTTTAAAGGGTCTTTATGGTAACATGACCCCCTAACTGCCGGAGGCTAGGAAAATTATCTATATTTAAACACCTCTAGATGCTCTCTAAACATTTTTTTATAGTAGCATAGCTGTTGAAGTTAAGGAAAAATTATAAATATTAAACACCTCTAGAAACTATCTGAAATTTTTTTTTACCACAACATAACACCATAACTGCTGAAGGCTAGAAAAAATTATAAATAATAAACACCTCTGGAAGCTCTTTGAAGTGCTCTTTATGGTAACACAGCCCCCTAATTTGTACTTGTACCTTAATTTTGATATTGTTTGAACCATAAATAAAGCCATATGTATTTTGTTCATAAAATTTCGGGGGGGGGGGGTTTGAACCCCGAACCCCCCCCCCCCCCCGACTACGGCCTTGGTGTGAGATGTGTTTGGACACAACTCGTTACCCCTCGCATGGATTGGCCTGGTTGTCTATACCCTGATCTTGGTAGGAAGGTCTTCATTGGAGGCCTTATTTCGTACCAGAATCCTATTGTATAGTAGTATTTTAGTAGAATAAAGGACCTTACAGAACGGACTTTCTACTACAGTTATGAATTATCTTTTATCCTAAGCAAATACTTCTATATAAACGGATTGTGGTGCGAAATAAGGCATTCAATAACGGTATTCATACCAAAATCAGGTATATCATGCACCTATAATGATCCAAACACCCTTTTATACATGAGATTTGATCTCCCCAATACAATTTCCTTAAAAGAATTCCGGTGAAATTGAAACATTTGGAATTAAACAATTGAACTTTTTACATTCAACCCAGATACACACTAGCATCGCCCCTTTGATGTTATAATGCTTGCGATACAAAGCTGTACGACTGGTTATCTACGCATCTCATTTCACGGCGCTCAAGTAGTTTTGACATATCAGCGAGGAATGGTTTACTAGTTAGTCCACGTTCTCGTTCAAATTTTTGTTAGGAAATGTCACGTGAGGTTTTATAAGTTGCAGAGGATTTGTATCCTGTTATGAATAATAAGAATAAAATATCCAAAGATATTATTCATGCTTTTAGTGAGGGTTAATCCGTCTAGATATCATATTCATATTAGGAAAATTTAAAAATGAAACCTGGGCACGGGAATCGAACCCGGGACCGTTAACTTAGTATACCAATGCTCTAACCACTGAGCTATTCAGAAATCATCCCATACTCAGCGTCATTCTTCACTCATATTTTAAGGCAGAGTGTATGATGGACGTGCGGAAATCGTCGGCTACAAATGTGTGATTTAATTAAGATCACAGGCTATCAGATAACGCAGCCATCTTCGACTCGGTAGTTGGCTTATTACTGGATATCTCAGTGGTAGAGCATTGGTGTACTTAGCCAAAGGTCTCGGGTTCGATTCCCGTGTCCAGGTGTCATTTTTCAATTTTCAGGATAGGATACATAGATGGAGTAATTCTAACTAAAAGCATAAATAATAGCTTTGGCTATTTTATTCTTAATATGCAATCCCTTACAACTATAATAGTTGTATATATGGCAGTAATAAGCCAACTACCTAGTCGAAGGTGGTTGCGTTATCTGATAAAATCACACATCTGTAGCAGACTATTTCTAGATTTGAATGTAGCTGGTACATGTACCTTGAACAAAAAAAAGGAGAAGGAATATTTGTGAAACTTTGAGTTGTGGTGTTGGAAAAGAACCGAGAGAATAAAGTGGCTAGACCATGTGACTAATAACAATTTTCTAAGGAGAATATGTGAAAATAGAAGCATTATGCAGGTGATTCTACGAAGAAAGGTTAACTTTATGGATAAAATGTATTACTAATGAGAATTATGAGAAGAAACGGCCTAATGAGTGAGTTAATAGAAGACAAGGTAGAGGGAAGGAGGGGACCAGGATTACGTCGAATGCTACCGATAAAAATACATGCTAGAGAACAAAACATAGCCAAGGAAACTGACCTGTTTAAAGACGGAACATGTAAAATTAATAATCTGTGCGACGCAGGGCTTCTAGTGAGGCTACTTAGTAAAGTTAACCTTACAAGCTACCAGATAAATAATTGCTTATGGCAATCACATTATAATGGACCTGTCGAGAGACAGAACCTTAAAAATTAATGTTTTGCAGGATATAAGGCATGGGGTTTGATTACCTTAGAAAAGGTAACGTTTAGATCTGTCGAATAGGGAATAATTTGTTTCGATGATCCTACTATAATCTATTCAAAAGAATATGGTTTATTTTTTAATCTTTTCCTCGGCTGAAACCTCCTTATATTCCCTGCTACCCTGGTCGACTTTCGCGTAGTGAGCTGTTAGGTAGGTGTGTGGTGGATATTAGCAAGCTAGTCATGCTCGCGGTTAAGGATCTCTCCATCCTCCCCTCACAACCCTCTCTCTCAATCCACCATTACCACTCAGGGCGACCTGTCAGGAGACGTGGCGTTACCCCCCAAGCCGTCCGTCAGAGCTACAATCCCCCTCAACCCCTTCATCCTAGTCCCGTGTTAACATCCCATAGGACAAGCCCCCTGTCGAGTGCGACAACATGGCAACTACCAGCCAGGCAGACAACTGCGTCGGATGTGACTTAGGAGGCCATCTTTAGAATTGAAATATTGTTATCTTTGACAGTCTCACTATTTCTAACCGTAGATATGTTGACCAAAGGGATTCTGATGTCAAAGCAACAGACATAGAAATAAATGTTTGTAGATACAAGTTATCTAAATAATAGATAAACAAATATTATTTAGAACTTTGGTATAATTTTCATAGGAAAAACCATGATAGTTATAAAAGCTACTAGAATAGGGTTCGCAAACTCATGGCCCGTGAGACGCATCCGGACCAACCCGTCGGTCTAAGATACTTGTATAGGGTGTAGCCGAAACAATTAGAGGTTTAGCTACTTGAAAATTAACACTTTATTCAAACAAATATTCACTAGCTAAATAAAGTAAAACTAATACTACAATATTTTAATTTTTCAAGATAATTTCACTCTGGGGACGTCAGTAAAACCTCAGCACGTTGTCCCTCACTTTCGTCAGCACAGACCGTCTAATTGTTTCCACCCCACCCTGTATATTACTATTAAACCTATAGCCATTAACGCAAACAATTAATAATAGTTTGTGTTTACATAATTTTGAACTATAGAAAAATACTTAAAAGTTATTTCAAACAGTGTTATATTTTTATTACTTTAAATATTTGAGTGTGGGAATTATTACTAGCGTAGTTTAACAAATACTACTTCGATTATTTCGCTAACCCACATACATATTTGGGGGAATAAACATTTTGAAATATTTTAAATATACATTAATGATTTTTAGATTCATATAGCTAATATAGACCTACATTTGTGGGCACGCAGATTAAACGTCAGACTTTTCTGGTCTAGTTTTCCAGGTTCCAGAGAGTTCGAGGGTTCGAATTCCAAACTGATGTACAGAGGGTGGTTTCTCCTACATGATTTATTACATACATTTCATCCTAATTTTGTCACATTTATTCTAAATTGCTTCTTTCTCATCTCCTACACACAATATTTATTAAAATGTGTATAGTATGGACGGGTAGTAAGACACGCTGTAAGAGAATAGAATATACTCAACCAAACATGTGTGTATAGTCTGAGGCCCGCAAATCTGCTAGTTTTGCTCTTCAATTAATTTTAGTTTGTGACCACCGTACTAGATCTACTTACACGTATTCATACGTCAGGTCATGTTATCTGAAATAGCCAGTCTTGAAATATATTATAAAGATCTATAAAAATCACACTAACAATATAGAGAGATTTTGTTAGTGACTTTTTTAATATGTACAGTATAATATAATAAAACTCAGATTTGTTGACTAAAGGAATGCTGCTTTTAAGGTATAAGCTTAGACAACCCGAGATAATAGCAGTATTTTTAGAGTTTTTATATAAAAATATTGTTTTGGTCAAAATAAATTAAATAGTTCTTCAATAAAATACATATGAGTTTAAATTTATTCACACAGTGATATCAAGTTGTTGAATATCTATCAAGGGTGCCCTGGCACACTTAATGAAAACATTTACTTCATTTAAAAAGTGTTTCATGTAATGCTAATATGTTAGTGACATATTTATCAACAGTTGATATCACCATGTGTATAAAATTAAACTCATGTATTTCTACAGTAAAAATATTTTATTCGTTTTTAACAAAATAAAGAAATTCTAAAAAAAAAAAGAAGCAAAAACAATACCCCTAGCTAATGTTCCTTACCCTCTCACTTTAAGGAAATAACATATAAATGTTTATAGATCCTCATTAAATTTTTTTTAAATATATCAGAGCTTTAGACGGTTAAATTTTCATGTGAAGATCGATATTCTACAGCTAGAAAAGCTGATAGATCTAACTAATGTCAGGTGATGTTGTTCTCTTTTGATATATACTATAAAAATAGGTTAAAATAAAATATATCATATTCATTCTCAGCTTTATTGAGATAAATAAAACCAAATAGTGGTGTTGTGAATATTTTATCTCTGTTCTGTTTGACCAAAAGTTTGTCCACATTAATATGGTAACACATTTTGACTTTGTATAATAGTCGAGATAGTAAGGATTTTCAAGAGGTCTACGACCAGAGAATGATATTCAAATTGTCATTTAATTTGTATCAACTTATCTTGAGCTACCACTAATCGCTTACCGCCAATTTGCTTATTTTAATGGCATTTTTTTAAACTAGAGTATTTAAAAAATAGTTACCATTTAATGAGTACCAAACTGTTTAAAATACCTTTTAACGGCTTTGAATTTGTTATGAATATTTTAGATACAAACTTTTAAAAGTAGTTCGTCAAATTATATAGTAACAATAAAAATATTAATATTCAAGGAGCTAAAACTGTGGCAAAATAAAAGTTAAGACAAATAAAATAATTAAAGTTAAGACTTAGATAGAAAATTCAGGAATAGCTATAATAAAATATTTAGATTTAAAATTTAATGAATTAGTTTTAAAATTGGTAGATGAATTGAGTGACTATAATATTCAAAATATTGATTATATTTTGCTTTTAATGAGCAACAAAATGTAATATATAAATGATTATTTTAATAAATTGATATAACATCATCAACTGAATTAAAATATTGATTGATAACAAGTCTAAAATACACATATAACATATTAAAATATTAGTTAAAAAACTTGTATACAATAAATTGATGACAAAAATAAAATTTAAAGATCAACAGTGTTGTAAAATAGATTATAAAAATTAGAATTAGGAAGTTATCATCTCTCGATGAAGTTTGAAATGTCGGGCGCGTAATATTCTTGGGTGGGTTATTCTAAGAAGGCCAGATAATAAATTCGGTCGTGTATTTAAAAGATTAAGGGCAGTTATTAACCCTATATTTTTCATGTAAGGAGAAGTAGTTATAATGTAAGTTGTAGGTTTTACCTACGGTAACTCATGATACAATCCTGTCACAAGAACTGTCGAGGAATGTCTTTAACATTGAAGACCTCTTGAAGAAATTTAAAGTTTGTTTCAAACACATTGAAGTTCTCGACGTTATCTATTTTATAAGACGACAGTAAGCTATTATTAAAGATTAAGGAGGTTTTTGTTTGTTTGACCTGTGTTTTAATACCCATCTGGGTTGCACGCATATATACCAATTACAGTCATGTGTTAGGGATAAGGGAGGCTTAATTTATAGGAAGTATACCACCATTTTCTTGGAGAGTTTAAACACGTTTAGGAAAAACCACCCTCAGTACATCTGACCAGGATTCGAACCCCCAATCTTCCTGTCATCGGCAGTCTAGTCTATTGCAAGAGTGACGCCTTAGACCATGCAGCCTCCGAAGCAGGTAAGAGAGAATGTTAAATGTGTGAACGTTATTTTGAAAGGGTTGTTGATAATTTTTTTTGGCTCTAGTATCACTATCTTGTAACTGTTCTAGTCTTGTGCTGTATATTTACATCAAAATTAATAAAATGTTTGAATTGTAGCTGTGCTTTACTACACACTTTGTGAATTACAGAATCAAGGAAGTTGTCTTAAGCGATGGTTTCATCTGGGTAATACAATGGTTTTTATATAAATATTTCTTTCTACAGTTGTATGAATGTAAAATGACCCCTTAGACACCATTCCAGGCAAGGCCTTCAAGAAATTACCAAACGTAGACTCTTGGTCCATTATTACACTCACGTTTGTAATTCGCGTCTCTTACATGGCCATCAGTAGGCAAAGTCAAAATACGTGAACGCTTTACCATGGACGCCGTCCAAGATTAATCTCGTAAAAACGCCTGGATCAGCATCTTCACCACGAATGGACCACGTCTGACTGTAACCATCTAGAACCATCCCAGGAGAGCTCACAAGTCACCTCCTTTGATGCCTTTGTTCAAGCCGACGACCATCAACGGAGCAGATCCTCCTAAGTCTTACAATTTTCTTATGATATAAAAGCACTCCATATCTTTCTAAAGCGAAAATGAAATTATGAATTCGTGTTCAGAAACATCTGGTCTATTCTGATCAAAGCCGAAGATGAGCTAGAACGGTTGAAACTTAATTAAAACATGGCCGAGATTCCGTTAAAACATAGCGAACGGGGGGGAAAAAAGTGTTGGAACGTTTTACTGGCGGATGCCTGGGATTATTGCTCTTTCAAATTCTTGGCATTGCCCCCTTTTAGTGGAATGAACGACATTTAAAGGTTGACGGAATTTGATTAATTTTTAAATGCTCTTCAGTTTAAACACGACAATATAAAATATTTATAAAATGTCGAGTTATTTCGAGTGTATTTAGATTTGATTTAAAGGTCATTGTTTACGACCAAACACCAGTCTTTCCTTGTAATACATTTGTACTACATTGAGTAAGGGAATTAAATATTTTATTTAGTAAATAGTTATGATAAATAATGATTAATATACTCAACCAGCATGCATAGGTTGTCACGAGGTATAAGACACTACACTTGCAATTGGATGGTCTGCTGTGGAATGGGGTGTATCAGGGTTTGAAATATGAATGGGTGTTATTTCCTAAATGTTTCTCCAATCTCTACCCACGCAGATGGGGGTACATTTACTCTAGATACAGCCTAATTCATCTATATCCTATCAATGTAATTTAATGCAAATATTTTAACTTGATATTAAGACGAAGTGAAAAAAAACTCATCAATTTAATGTCGTCCTGAAGATTTATTTTAACAAGTGTGATCTTTATTGTGTATCGTCTCTCACAGATAAAAATAAATGGTACGGAACCCCGTTTAGATTTTATCACTCCCTTGTTTAAAAATGGAGATATTCAATCAAATCTCGTAAGATATGTGATACGAAATAATATAAACTTGCAAACCCGAGCAAAAATTACATTAGACTTAAGCTGAATATTTTTTGAATCCTGGATTTAAAATTTATGATTTTCTTTTTAAAGAATTAAAGTCCTCAATAGTATATTTGGACAAAGTAAAAAAAAATTATATGAGGTACACAAGGTACAATACTTGGTATTAAAATTTCAATTTCAAGTTAAAAGTTTTGACATTTTATTAGAGGTTGCACATCTAATTGCTATCGCATTTTTATTTAATTCCTAATTTATAAACTCAGACCAATAAAAAGGGTAGATATTGAATATTGAATCTAAAATGATACAGACAGATCATTGATTTACAAACATTTCCCCTATTAGGTTAAAGGAAAAAGAACATCAACATTTGGAGAGAATTACTTATCTACTTATTCTATAGAATTATAGAATTATTGCATTAAAACTTAAGTTAGTATCTCTGTACAACTAAAGCTCAAAAAATGATATTAATATATTTGCAATAACTAAGAAACTATTGGTTGTATAAAGATATAATTTAAATACAATTTTTTCATTTTAAATAGTACCACAATTTTGCAATGATAAGTTATTTTGTATCTCAAATAGTTGTGGAGATACGGAAATTTCCGCTTCTGTAAAGTACACTAAAAGTCATTTTCATAGGAAAATGAAAATAGTAATTTTATTTATAATCTTAATCAACGCCTGGATACAAGTTTTAATCAGAATCTTTAGAGCATATTTTGAGAAAATCGATTATTTTCTCTCTTCGCTTTTTATTAATCTACAAAATTTTAGGGTTAAAAGAACACACAGTCTGACGGCATTGCAAAACCACTTTTTAGGGTTTGGGTGGTCATGAGACGTCGACATCCATCAACACTTCGGTTAGATTTTTTTTTACGGACGCAAAGTTTGAAAAGTGTTCAAAAAGTATATATATATATATTATATATATAATATATATATATATGCGTATATCTTGAAAGTTATTGGTTTTATAAAAATAAGCTTCAATTAAAAGATTTCTAGTATAAATATATCTACATATGTGAACTATAAGTAAATTTACATCTCAAAGAGTTACGGAAATGTGATAAAAAAAATTGAAATTAACGCATCAGACCGGAACCCTTAAAGCTACTTTGCCCAAATATTGAGCGTAGCCATTTTATTTGGAATATCTATAAATGTTTAGAAATGATATTTAATCAAAATCATTAGAGCCAATTTTGAGAAAATCGACTTTTTCTCTTCTCACCGTTCAGTAAGTTAGCCTTAATTTTAGTGTTAGATATCCAACATCAAAAATACCTTGGAGCAAACCTATGAAAACCTTAGATACCAGGCTCAATCCCGATAGTTTAAATAGTTTAGGCTCAATTCGGAGGTACATACAGAATGAGAGAAGAAAATAAAAAAACAACTTTTTTTGGTTTCACTGGGTCATGAAACGTCGATATTTATCAAAATCTCGAGTTAGATTTTTTTTGACGTTTACAAGAATATCTCTACCTGTAAGAAAGTGATAAAGTAAAAAACTCTAAATATGCTAGCCCTTCAAAAAAGTTCATAGATAATTTATACAGGTGTATATTTCGCACTGGCAGTAAGTTAGACGTTGAGCTAAGTAAACAAAACCAAAAATATTAACATTAGGATATATAACGGATGACAAAACTTTCTTTGAATAAAAAAAATTCACAAACAATTTCAACCAGTAGGTATTTGAATCTGCCAAGAGTTATTTTAATGATTTTGATTACTTGTACCTGTGGTCACGTGAACAAAGGCATAAGTCTTTGTCAGCCGGACTTGTTATACCAGACAAGTTTTTGATACTGTTTTTCAAAAATTTTCTCTCCCTCTCTTTACCTCCTGTCAAATGCGAGTGCATTTAATATATATTATACCTCTCTCATAGCCTCCATTACTTGTCTAAATATTTTTTTAAACGAACGGTAAGTAATAAGCAGCGCATCGAAAAAAATATGTATCTATTATTCAAAGCCCCTTCTGTAAAATGTGACATGGGGTGAAAAGAGAAAACTCACCTCCATTGGTCTGAAGATAGGTTGGGGAATGGATTGAAACTTTGGTTTATCTGATCTGATTACGGGACACATTCCCCATGAATCAAACCCTAATAATTCAATTAGTAATTATTGCATTTTAGCATCATTAACGTCATCGTCAGCCTTCTAAGTTCAACCACCTCTTTAATAAACCTTAATGACACATGTCTCTTACAAATATTTAAATATTTACATTTTAATTCTTCCATGAAAGGTCCTGGAAATCCCCCATGCCTCCAGTTGTTAAACTTGCCCCTTCAGTTACTAGGGCATATGCAAAACATTTTTGTAAAAGTAACAACAGAATCACCCACTTCAGTGGCCACGTGGTCTAACGCGCTAATATCGTGTTGGACTGGACTGCTGACAGTGGTGAGATCAAGGCTCGATACCAGTCGGGTGCTTGGGGGCAATTTTTTTCTAAATTGTTCCCCACTCTTCCTCCAAGAAAACATGGAGGCATTTCCTCTAAATTAATCCATCATAATCCCTAACCCATTAGTGTAGTTAGTAGGCTCCTACATAGGTGTATAACTGGAATGGGTATTAATACGCAGTGTTAAAAACAAAACTTAGTCCTGAGATTATCTGAGATGCTAAGACAAAAAAAAAAAAATTAAAAAAATTACAGTGTTGTGTATAAGAAAATTGAAATTGCGGTAAGACTTGACCAGAACGACCGCTTTCTTTAAGGTGTGGCTTCAAACACGCCAAGCCGGAAAGGCAAAAGAAAGCATGATAAATTTTTATTTTCGAATAAAAAAATATATATAAAGAGATTGGAGAGGGATAAAAAAAAAGGGGGGTATATGTCGTTCATGAAGGATACGAGGCAGCTGGATGTGACGTAAAGTTCCTCTCCCCAGCCCGCCACTCTCCCCGTACAAACAACCTTTTACCCCTTTTGTAGAATGCAGTAACGCGTAAAATCTTCAAAGATGGACAACGTGGTAGAAACATGTACGAATAGACTAGGAGACGACTCGTTGAACCACCATCTGTAAGCTACCCTCAATACGACCAACGTGGATTCAAACACCGATCTCTCCATCATGGTCAGTCTGGTCAGTCTTGTTCGGTCTTCTAAATTCTTCATTTAGCAACAGTAAAATTGGGATAGGTTGTCAGGATGGGTTTTAGCCCAAGATGGGGAAAGTGACTGGGTTCTGATGGTTTGGGCTCGTAATTGACGTCCGGCTTGTGTTTTTAGAAATTTTTATTGTAATACTATGTTCTATTACAAAATTTGATGTTGATAAGAAATATTAGAGAACATGGGAAAACTTGATAGATTACTTAGAAGCTCGTGACAGAACAAAGTATGCAAGAAATGCTTAATCAATGGCCTGACTGACCTCTAGGTGATCCTACACGGTTTATGAACCTCCAATACAGATACTTACTAATCCGGAGTCCCCAAAAAGTCAGAGTGACCCCCTAGACTTGATAGGGATTAGTCAGCCCTGTTAGCTGGAATATATAGTTTTTTTATACTGGTAAATAGCCTGATTTACCGTGAGGAATTCTGGCACTTTGTTTATATTGTCAGCGCATATGTTCTATTTGTATACTAGCTAATCAAAACACCGTTCAATGCTAGTTTTGACATTCACAATCCAGAACACTACAAATGTTAAACAAAGACACGCCTCAATTAAGGCCATGTCGATTACATTACATTTAAAAAATTTGATAAAATGGTTTTCAATCTTTTCTCATGTAGAATACATAAAACCACGCAAATATACAATGTCTGGTTTAATCTGTATTGCCTACATAATTTAGGTGTTATCTGTGGGGTGAGACTGGCTCTTAAGACCTTTTATCAGCATCCTCAAATAAAATTTTGAATCCATTTAATGGGACTTAACAAATTTCAGGAGATTTTAATCAATCCAGTAAATAACTGAAGATATATTATAATATCTTTGTAGGGTCATTTATTAACAACTTAACTTTCAATGACTGCGTAGTACTTTTAAAAATGTGTGCATGATTTGCTAAAGACCTTTGAGATATCTCAATATTAATTATTTAACTTAATATGACTAATATAGCGTTTTCAGTGGAATTTATGAGTTTCCAAAATAGCTCAGTTTTTTAAAAGAGGTATTTTCTAGTAGTATATCACTATAATCTTCATTGATGTTAACTAGTGCCACTAGATCAATTATACTCCAAACTTCCTAACAAAGGACACACTTAAACGAAAAAAAAAAGTTTTAATTATTTTATTTCTAACATTGCACTGTCTGTTAGGGTTATGCGCTTATGTAATAATTACGTTAGTGGTTTTATGGTTTACGAAGGTTATATTTAAAGGAAGTGTGCCCTCAACCGTGTAGGGAGAGTTTAGAAAAAATACCCTCATTACACCCAACTGATATTCAAACCTATATCTCCCCCGTTATCGGTGGTAAAATCTACTGTGAGTAGCGCGTTAGACCACGTGGCTACAGAAGTGGATTGAATAAAGTTACAAGATATATTCTGTAACGAATTATTATGATATACAACTTTGAATTTTGATTTATTTCAATACTTATAAAATAAGACTAATGATAGAGTCAAGAGAAATGATATCAATATTGACAGCAAAAAAAATGGTTTTTTTTATAACAGTCTGGTTGTACCATTATTTGGAAATATATTACATTCAGAATGTAGTGAGTGTTTTCTTATAAATTTTTTGTATTTCCCACTCTATATTCACGTCTACTCTTGTAAAATTATTAATTTAATCAAAGTTATCTTACTCTTCCTTTTATAATTAATGTTATTAAATGCGTATGGACCAAAAGGCTAGAAAATTGAAAAATAAATTGATAAATTTTGCATGTATAAATTTATAACAAGAGATTCAAACATTTTTTTCTTAGGATTCTGTAATGAAGAACAATTTAAATAAATAAATATATATTTCATAGTAATTGTTACTATGTACTCATAGTGACATACTAGGGATTAGATTACTTTAAGTAATAATATATGAAAATGAAATGTGAAATTAATTTAACTAAATATGACTGTAAATACGACTAATTAGTTTCTACTAATGTTTTAGTTTAATAGCAAATATAGTTGTATTAATATTATTACTTTGGGTCAAAATCCTCACCAACACAATGATTACTATCCACCTTATCGTTAAATTCAAAAACAACATAATAAGATAAATATAATCAAAAATTAAAACGATACCTTTACAAATTTCATTGAAAGATAAAGCGCTACTTTTAGTTTTATCAACATATTTATATTTACTGAACATAACTATAGAAATAATGAATTTACATATGTGAAGTTTTATTTAAAGAACTAATATAATAAATTTAGAATAGAACTGTGCAGACTTTAAAAAAAAAGAAAAAAAAATGCACATTTTCGTTAGAATAGAATATAGTTTTTTTTAAAGGTACTAGCACTTGAAAAAATCTTCTTTGAAACTTAGAAATGAACCCAAAAAAATTGTAGCATTTGACCAACAAATAAATACTAAAGCAACGGTTCTGCTGTAAACGGTTTTATGTATATTTACTAGATAGATTTTAATTTTAATATTAAAACAATTATTGTTCCTATGCAATATATTTTAAATTGATAAATTGTAAATTATGATACTTTATTGGAATGTATATTGCGTTAATCTTAAGGATGAACTAAAAAATAAAAATACATCCCCAGTTAGAATCAATGCCAATGTTTGAATTGTAGAGCATGTGGGTTTTGAAATATATTAGTGAGAGTTGAATAAAAAAAATCTTATATCATGGGGAAACACACACATAAATTTGTTTACTGTGTGTATTAAAAGAACTAATATAAATTATTAATAATTGTTTAATGCCAAGTCAATGTAATATTGTGATATTAAATATCAGCACTAGTTCGCATTACATCCATATGATACTTCATAATTTCAATATGATGTGTAGAATATTCACTGGTCACTAACATGGAACTCACAAATTTGTATCATTTATTAACACAGCATGACTTAATTTAAATTAGTTTGTAGAAAATTTATTATAACTTAATGTGGTTTAGGTTTTAAGTCATTAAACACTTCTTTATTATTAACATCGTCTAAGATTTTTTTTTATTATGAAGGTCAAACCATTTTAACTTACGCATTATTATTATTATATATTTTTTATGCACCGTGTCTTACTACTCGTTTGGGTTATACGCCTATGTACTAATTACGCTAATAGTTTAGGGATTAGGAAGGTTTAATTGAGATGAAAAGAACCCACATTTGCGTGGAAGAAGAGTGAATAACCATTTAGGAAAAAATCCTCTCTAGACCCGACCGAGATTAAACCCCGATCTCTCCGTCTTCGGCAGTCTAGTCCAACATGAGAGTGGTGCGTTAGACCACGTGGCCACCAAAGTGGGTACGAATTAGTTTAATAGGTAAGAACGAGAAAGTTTTTTTTTAAAAAAAGCATTTAAATTAGTATTTAAAAGAAATATGGAAAAAGTGTGTGTAAAAACCATACCATTTAATTCTTACCTTAGCTTTCAGTCACAGGCAATATAATTTATTGTGACCTTGATGACAACAGTAGCCCCATGGCTTCTTTGGTGCTGACTGACAGCTGATGGCTTTGAAAAGCTACCAGACCAAATTATGTATCTCTACGCCGAACCATATGATCTGCAAAAAAACATGTGTTTAGCAGCTGGCACTTCTGACAGTCAAAATTTAGGTATATACCTATATATATATACCTATATATGTATATACCTAGGTATTTACCTTAGGTATATACCTAAATTTTGACAATCAGAAGTTAGCTGTAAACTGTCAGTCAGCACCAAAGAAGCCATGGGGCTACTGTAAGATCATATGACCACCTACGTGGCTACATTCTAAATAAAACTCCAAAATCACTCGTACATCTAATAAATTCATCGTTTAGAAATTTTTCGCTCCAAACGATAATTAAAGAGCTCGTTTGTATTTCATTTAGCCACGTTTATCTGGTTCCTCCCTTCCTATCGCTTTTACCTCAAGCAAACAGTCCGGTCTATTTACATTTTCCCACGGTCGAGAACACGATGGTACTCTCTTCTACGTCTATGAACCTTTTCACGCGATTCCAGAGTTGACTTAGCACTCTCGAGAGAAAGGGACAGTGATATCTTTGGGTGTCGAGGAGAAAGGCGAGGGTGAAAGTCTGGGCGTTTATCACGTCTCGGTGAAAGTGAGAGGTCGGATAGTGGTTTGTGAGCAGAAGGGGGGAAGGGGGGGGGGATACTTTTTGAGGGTAAGACAGCGTATTAGTTCTCTCAACAAAAGATGGGACGGAAGGTCTTTCTTTTCTCTTATTTTTCTCCTTTTCACCGGAGCATTTTTTTTTACTTCCCCCTCCCTTTTTTTGTGTGTGTGCTAAACTAGTGGTATTACGAGATGCTAGCAAAACAGAAAGTCTCTTGCCTAAGACCTTGGTTTGTGTATTTCTTTCCGAGATTTCTTTCTCTTCTGAAGGACGTAAAGAGAGAGACAGAGGTGATACGGATTACAAAAGTGAAAAGAGAATTTTCTTCCCCCTCCCCCTCCCCCCTTTCAAAAGTGATATTCTTTGTACTATTAGATCAAATGACTTCCGAATGAGCTCCTTAGTATGATCTATGAATAGAAATAAATTAAAAAGTGTTGACGAATTTGTGTAGTTTTAAATGTAATATTTCTAATTTTGAGGGGTGAATAGTAAAATAAATTAAAGGAGGAAGAGGGGTGGAAGGTTATAGGAGGATAGAGGCATTTTAATAAACTGAACATTGCTGGGTGAGATTGGCTCCGTGGGAAGAGTTGCACGGCCAGCACGGGCCTAGACTCGACTCGACTCGACTCGACTAGACTCGACTAGACTCGACTAGACTCGACTAGACTCGACTAGACTCGACTAGACTCGACTAGACTCGACTAGACTCGACTAGACTCGACTAGACTCGACTAGACTCGACTAGACTCGACTAGACTCGACTAGACTCGACTAGACTCGACTAGACTCGACTAGACTCGACTAGACTCGACTAGACTCGACTAGACTCGACTAGACTCGACTAGACTCGACTAGACTCGACTAGACTCGACTAGACTCGACTAGACTCGACTAGACTCGACTAGACTCGACTAGACTCGACTAGACTCGACTAGACTCGACTAGACTCGACTAGACTCGACTAGACTCGACTAGACTCGACTAGACTCGACTAGACTCGACTAGACTCGACTAGACTCAACTCGACTAGACCTCAAGTGTACTGAGCGGGTTTTAACTAGTCGCGAGGGTGTGGTACGTCATCGCCAGGTGCCTACGGGCTTGACCAAACGCCGAAAAGGGTATCTAACACCCCCTCCCCCCCTTGTTCGTCAGTTCAACTTGTATAAAACGTCCGCTCGTCCGCTGGGTACAAAAACACGGTTCCAATCTTGAATTCGACGACTGACGTCTCTTGTCTCAGTTCAAACAGTACAGCAACCAAGAGAATATCGAGGTCACGATGATGGTGACGTCAGACTCACCAAACAGATGGAAAAAAACTTGTCGTTAACTATAAAGGGTGACCTGGTGGTGTAGGGGTAAGGTGTCGGACCTCTATGCTTGGGGTCCGGGGTTCAATCCTCGGTCCCGGCACAGATTTATCTGATTGCCGATCCCTTCCTCCACCTCTGACAAGACGTGCATTAATCACAACTTGTGAATGTGACGAATGCCAGGCCTCCACCGTGGTTCGGATCCCACGTTAAACTGTAGGTCCTCCATTTCATCTCACAATCACCCTACCATTACACATCAGTGTAAGTGCGTACAATCCGAACGGGTAGTAAGACGCGGTGCTAATAATAATAATAATAATAATAATAATAATAATAATGATAATAATAATTATAAACTATAAAGTCTTATTTACATTAGAAAGAGCAGGAGGATCTACGTTCAAAGTCATGTAATTTAGTTAGAATTATTCTTATAAGCTAAGAGTGTTTGTCACTATAAAGTTTGTCGACTATATGATGTATAATTAGGTTAGGTTTTGATAGTCGAAGTCATGTTGACCACGTCATTTGGTATCTTTCATATATCTTGTTCAATCTACTCGGTCCTTAAGACCAGTAGTTTCATTGGAGTGTATCTCACTCCCTGGCCTGTATGACCATGTTCTGCTCTCCAGTGCCTTCTGATAGGAAAGGAGGAATTTAGGTTGTTCAATGCCCTTTATTGAGAACTAGTTAGGTAATTGTTTGTAGTTCTTGTGAACCAATGTGCATTGTTATTTACCTGTTTTGTGGTGCGCAACTTGTGGGTTTGTCACTGCCCTTATGGTTGAGGCCCACGTCCTGTTAGATGTTCATGTTTGACTCCCTTCTGGGGCTGCATGATAACTTGCTGATTGTCACTAACCTTTATTTGATATATAGGTTGTGCCTATGTTTGTGTGTGATTAAATTCATGATATATGGAAATACTAATTAGTAACAAGCCAGCCTCTACTTTATAGAGGCCTAGAATCCTGAATGACCACTTTTTTAAGATATAATCCCGGTGTTTCTATGGCTGGGACAGATAGACAGTTCTCTGTAACTTATGTAACCATTATAGACGGTTAACATTTCAATGCGAGCTTCACTCTCACAAATCGTTCTCACCTCTTAAAATAGGTTTATTTAGTCTTAAACGTTGTGTGGGTTCTGGCTATGCCTTGCTGGTCAGTAGTTATGCTTCAAATGATTGTTGCAACAAATTCACTATTGCAACTTTATTGTGTTTGTAGAATTTATCTTCCAATCGGGGAGTAACTTAAATTAGCCTTAGTTTTGTCTTTAGTTCTAGAAAGTGTAATTATACCCCTTTTAAGAGTGAGACAATAGTTAATAAAACCAGCTAAGTTTTGTAGTCTGGTTGAGGGATTAGACCCATAGTTCTTCACGCTGAGCTTACTCAATGAGTGTATCAGTTACTAAACTTATTGTTATACTTGGTACTTTGGCCCATTTGGCCAGTCAACATTGGAAATGACGGATTGTATTTTGGTCAATGCTTTGTAAATGTTTGTTTTGTTTGATAAATTAAACTCTTATGTCAACATAAATTTTAATCTTATGCTTTAAAGTATTAACCTATCATGTTTAATATCACTATAAGTGTAGTCGGCGTATTTAGTGCTCACTAAAACGTCGCTACATGAGGATTTCTACTAATATAATCCACGTAGTACTAATAATTTTTTTTATTTTACTAATATATATACCTACCTTAATTTACTTTATTTTCCATTGATGGATCCTAGCCTCTGCGCAAAGTTAGTTTTTTGGCCAATCTTTCATATCCACGTTTCTTTATTTGATAGGACCAAACACGTTTATAATTTTGGGATAAGTTTACAATTTTGGTGTAAAAGAGATTGCGAAGCGACTTTTATGGCATATCCTATCCAAATACCATCCTCAGCTTCCAGTGATATGCCCTAAATCAGCTGGGAGCACGTCGGTTAGCCTAAATACATTGGCCCAAATTAGTTTAGCCAAAAGTTTACTGATATTCTCTAAGGCTAATTTTTAGGCTAAATTACTCCAGGCCAAATGATTCCAGGCCAAATGACTCCAGGCCAAATGACTCCAGACCAAATGACTCCAGACCAAATGACTCCAGACCAAATGACTCCAGACCAAATGACTCCAGACCAAATGACTCCAGGCCTAATTATTACAGGCCAAATTACTCTAGGCCAAATTACTCCAGGCCTAATTATTCCAGGCCAAATGACTTTAGGCCAAATGACTCCACGCCAAATGACTCTAGGCCAAATGACTCCAGACCAAATGACTCCAGACCAAATGACTCCAGGCCTAATTATTACAGGCCAAATTACTCTAGGCCAAATTACTCCAGACCAAATTACTCCAGGCCAAGTGACTTTAGACCATATTACTTTAAGGATACTGCTACGTCCCTTTCTCATTGACGAGTTTTCTCATATAATATACAATTAACTGAGTTTGAATATTCATTCTTTAATCATACTGCTATGACACTTATAAAGATAGAACAGGTACATAATTCGTTCTAAAAAAAAACCTTAGTTTTTTCGATTACTGTTTTGCCATTTGAAGACTTTTGGAAAGTTTCGCCTCATCAATTTCTGGCGTTGGAACCTCCCCCCCCCCTTTGGATTAAAAGAGTCCTGACTCCCTCCCTTCTTCCACTACTCATTCCCCCGAATTCCCCCCCCCCCAACCCTTCTTCCAACCCAACTTACCCCTTCGCTTTTATCATCTTGGCCCCGGGAGTGGAAATGAATGGGGTGGCCAAGGTTGCCCGCATTAACCACTGTAAGTGGCGTAGGGGGTGTTGGACTTGGGTGGAAAGGGGTAGGTTTAGAAAGGGGAGGGGATGGTTTTAGGGGGTTAAGGGGGTCTCAGATAAACTACGTCGTAAATCCTAGTGACTCGGGAGATCAATTATCTAACTACCAACTTACACAAAGTTCTACTTTTTTTATATACATACAAGCTTCTTTATTATTATATTTTGATCACATTGTCAATTTTAATATCTATGGATTAAAGAAGATGGAGATGTGAGGACTTGTTGCAATTGAATCATTGTGTATTGTTTTTGAATGTATTATAGATCAACGTGTGAATTTGGAATATACTGCTGGTCTTAATTGACTCGTACCTACAGGATTCGTTTTGTTAGCTGAATTGTAAAATTGCTACGAGTTTTGTAAAAAGCAAACTCGATAGAACTGTGAGAGAATGATACTCTTTTAATTATATACTAATTAAAAACAGAGCCATGGTAATTATTTCCATATTGAATATTAGTTAGACGATTGAATAATTTAATTTTAGACTAAAGGCAAGTCTCAATAATATTAAGCAATAAAATATTTTTTTCAACAATATTTTTATATTATTTAATATTTACCGTTGAAGCCTTGAGCAATAGTATAATTATATTACCTAATAATCTTTCAGTAAATAAAATATAAATCATTTTTCAAAACCTTTCCTATGTTTTTTTTTAGGTAATAGTAGAGTGGGGACGAATATTAGGCCACTTAGAAAAAAAAATTGGTGAGTGAATTGGCAGTAAGAAACACAATATAAATTCGGGCTCGGCCTCAACCGTAAGAAGAATTGTTGGACTTCAAATGCTGCCCGAGCCACTATGAAGACACCATGGAATAATTCCAGAAGAGGTTAAATATTAATACTCACATGGTGATGATGGTTAAATTGGAGTGATTCTGAAATAATTAAGAGTGAGTAACAGGGAAATTATTAATATACTGACCTAATATTACAAATAAGGGTAATATTCCCCAATATAATTGTTGTTTGATCCATATGTAAGTCACACACAATACAATTATTACAATTATTTAATTTAAGGTGAGATGGAAGGAAACGTGAGAAAAGGCCAGTGGTTTTGTATTTTTTATGGCAAAACATATTTTGGCTAAAATAAATAAAATATTGCTCTAGTGCAAACCAATAGGTTATTTTTCTTCACATATCACATCAATAATCTGCAGAGAAGAGTTAGCTCACTCTTGAACTCCGGTTGTAAATTACCTCAAAAAGGGGATATCTAATAAAATGTTATACAGTATAGAGGGAAGGCATATGAAGTAATCTTTTAGATGACTCCTACACTCAACTTTCGCACCATAATAACACGTTATGAAGAAAAAAAAAAAAGATAGAAAGCAGAGAAAAAAAAACCTTAAAAAAAACTCTGATGAATTACGTCAATGCCAAAGAATAGGCCAACGTAATGAATACTTTTTCACGCGTAGAGGTTTAAACAATCTTAAAGAAGGTGTTGAAAACGTCGGCGCCCTTTGAAGGAACGACGTCTTAGCAAACTTCTCCTCCCCCCCGTGCTCCCCACCCTCCCTTCCCACGAATCTTCATCGTCCGTCTTGGCGCGTAGGGACAGAAAGTCAACATGGGCCTCTATATCATCATCCTCTTTGCGTCTAAGACAGATCTCCATGGATAAACATGAAATAAGATATGTTAAGAATTAAATATAAATTATCTAACTATTACAATAATAATAGAAACTTTCAGTTAGGGTGAAAGGGGATACGTGTTAAAGTTACTTTTTTTTTTTAAAGCAAAAGCCTAATTTTGGCCAGAATAAATAAGAACCTTTCTTAGGTAAATATATTCAGATTAATTTTATACACATACTAGTCTCAACCTTTCTTGAATCTTAATCACGTGAATCTCAGAGATTGACCGGGAATTTCGCTCTTCATTTTAAAAGTTCATTTCCAAATACCGCAATGCTTATGAAAAGTAACCAAAAACTGTTGAGATTACAATGTGTAGAATACCAAAACAAAATATATTCTGGCCTAAATATGTTTATTGTTGTAAAAACTGCAAAAGTATTAACCTTAATTCTTTTCCCCACTCACGCCAACCATAAAAAATTATGTAAATCGTAATACAAAGCAATTTTTATTGCATACAGAAAATAAAATGGCATACATTAACAATAAGGTGTCAACATTGGCAGAATCTTTCAAGAGAAACAAATGAACACAATATGACTGGTTTAAATATAATATGAAGTAAGCATTAAAAGATAATATTCTAGTGTTTATTTGGGGAAAATATTACTTGAAACTAAATACCTTACTTATGATATGGCATTATGAACTTGAAAGTTCATTGCAGTTCTTAAAAAATTATGCCCATATCCATATCTTGAGCTGGTTCTATCCAGTCCACTTCATTACATTCTATCCATATCTTGAGCTGGTTACATCCAGTCCACCTCATTACATTCTATTCATATCTTTAGCTAGTTCTATCCAGTCCACCCCATTACACCCTATATCTCTTTCAGGTATATTCAAATGTTATCCTCCATCTTCTTCTAGGTCTTCCCACTGGTCAATCCCCTTTGGGTTTGCCAGCCAACACCTTCTAGATTCTCCAATTCGCCCTGAATTTTCTGCCCACTGTAATGTTAGAATCTTACTCCATCAAATATGTCCAATAATGTAGTAAATGGTTCTAGATCACTCGGTGGCTCAAGCATTTATATTATTAGCACACTAACGAGAAATTTAGCTAAACACTCAATTGGAAATGAAATACCATTATCTCGCACTTCTCTGAGTGCGTTGCCACTTGTACATGTGAAATACAGAGTCCCCTAATCACTTATGTGTTCAGTTGCTTCTGTAGAAACAATTTACCTTGATTGTATCATATTTACCAGACCTATGAACATTGATTTAATCTTTCCATATAATAATAAAAGAAAATGTGTGTCTGTGTGTGTGTTTGTTTGTTTGTGTGCGATACCCAGCAAAATCTACGGCACCCAGAGATATGAAATGTTTAACATAGGTGGACAGAAGGGGGTCCGAATGCACCTTGAAGCCGGATTTTTAAATAGCTTTTTAACTAGGCTATTTTTAACAAATGTTTAAAGATTTTTTTAAATGGCTTATAATCACGTTTCCGAGATAATGTTTCAAATTTATATCAGGCACCATGGGGAAGAGGGAGGCTTATATAATTCTTATACCATAGTGGGTCACGGGCAGTGCCATGCGGAATTCCTAGTTATTAATAAATTAAAGCAAACTCTAAATGCGTAGTTATATAGTTTATGTAGTATCCAGGTACTGAACTCTCGACTTTACATCTGTATCCCTATCTACCCACATCAGTTGACATGGTGGTTAAACGCCATCTTGATGGTTTGATTTCTGGTGACAGATATATTGGAGTTCAGACATCAGCCAAAGAAATTGAATACATATTTTTCCAAAAATTATTTCCCACTATCCCTTCATACAAATGTGGACATTTTATTCCTAAATTCTCTACATTGTGACATAAGAGACCATTACCCTAGGGATTATAATAACTTTCTCGTAAGCTCTATGCGTAAATATTTTTCAAATACGAGCATATGGAGTTTGGAACGTTAGCTAAGAATTACGTATTTCTATAACGTTTATTTTATAAAAACAAACACGGCATCTGAACGTTCCCCAAATATAAAGGACATGGAAATATACATACACAATCGGAGGTAATTTACTGGACAATTATCAGTGTGAGTTAATTAATACTTTCAATTTTCTTCGAAATGGACAATATTTACAGTGTTTCACGTAAGGGCTGATCTACATAGAGTCGTACCCGTTTGTCGGAAGTCAGATTAGTAACGTGTCGGTTGTCGTATCGTATTGTAGTTCCTTACTATAAAAGGGAATGTCTACAATGAAATGTCGTAGCACGTGATTTCAACCAATAGGAATTTAAAAATATACAAGCAGTTGAAAACTAATAAATATTCCAGAATGTTACAGTCTATACAACTACTTAGTTAGAGCTATCTTCAATAAAACGATTCTTTTCTTTCGTTCAAAGGAGGATAAATACTGACGGACTCAATAAAGGTATCGTCAAAATACATTACCGCTAGTGTTTAACGATCGAAAGTCAACAAAAAAACAAGCCAGAGACCAGCATGGACTATGAATTAATAACCAACGTCATAATATTAATTCTTTCAAATAATTAAAAAATATATATGTTTAAACAACAATTATCTTTAATTAAAAAATGCAGTTTATATTTATAAAGATTTACATGATGTAGGTTATCATCCTAGATTAAATAAATATTAACTCTACATGATTTTAGTAGTGCAACCATATTTGTTTTTGATTGGCTGAATGCAACGTGTCGCAGCGCAAGAGATGGACAGAGTTCATCTCCTTCCGACAAGCTATTCCGACAATTCCGACTTACCACTGCGATTGCGACATTCAATGTAGACAGTCAATATTACGACTCCGACTCCCGACAAGCGGGTACTACTCTATGTAGACGGGCCATTAGGAGGCCATTGTTTTTGTTGTGTTCACGCTGACGCCCCTAGTAGCAATCAGGAGAACTAGCGTGTGAGAGAAAAAAAAGACACACCAAACCAAAGAGAGGGAAGCTTGTTTACATTTTAAAAGTCGCAAGCTTTGATTTACATTATCTGTTAATTTAAGAAAAAAAGTTAATATCTTATATTGATTCAATTGTATTTTCAGACTTTTTTACATAATTATTTCTTATATATACATTTTAATATCATCAGTTTAAATCAACGTTTTGGGAAGTTGTATTTCTTTGGTAAGAACTCACCTCTTCAACTCCAATATGGAACTTTTCTTTTAACTATCACCGTTTGGAGTGAGATGGCCCATTTCAAATTTTGATCGAGGTTCTATATCTTGGCGACGTTTTAAAGGTGTCATAAATCCACAGTTGTGAATTTTATCACAAGAATAAATATTATAAAAATGGTCTTAATGTTGAAATTAAATGTGTCAACAGTTATTACTATATCCCAACTGGTACTTGGAATGTTTGTTAAGAGAGTTCTTAAATATTAACTGTAGTCTATTATGAAAATTTTCAATCTTCAATAATGTTTTTAATATTTTTTTTCAACAGAAGATCAACTCAATGGGTGAGATGTTACTATTTTTATCTGAGATTTATCTCTTCATATTTCAGGCCATCTAAGAACATCTATTGGTCTGAGATATTCTACAAAAACTGAACTACTATCATTAAAGCTATTTTTCTACATAATGATATTAACAAGTTAATAGTTTTAATTATTTCACTATATTCAACTTTCATTTTCATTGTTATAAAAGTTTCAAAATTTTTATTTTCTCAATCAAAATTATTTAATAAAAATCACTAAGAACATACTTAATTTTGGTTTGTTTGTAAATATAATTGAGTTTTTATTCATTCATTTGCATTAATTTTTTTAAATAAGTTTTTTCTAAGAAAAGTAAAATTGAACATTGTTCCTAGATTGAAAATTTAACAAAATACTTTGACATAAATTCATTTTACATTTAAAGTATATTCATATTACCTTAGAACTTAAGTCATCGGGGATCTAAAGGCCCTAACCCAAGATTGCATGGATGATCCAACAAATTATATAAAGTATTATTTTAATTGATTTCGTGACTATCATCATACATTTACCACATTGATATTGTGAAATTTATGTGTTTCCCCTAAGTATTGTGGCTGTCAAACTTCCAGTGTAAATCATAATGTTTCAAGTTGTTATGACAGCAAGGTGAGCTCGATGAGGTTGTTCTTAGCATACAGATTCCCAGTAATCCGGATATCGTAAGAGTTTCGTATACCTGGGCAATAACTTTGTTTTAACCCCCTCCCTTAGTCATAAGTCAATATAATACTACTTTTTTTAAATATAGGGAATATATGTGAAAGTCTGTATTTAGTTTTATTACGGTATAGAAGCTATTATTTTCACAACATATTCTGGCACATCAGTTGGTAAAATTAAATGTAGATATTTCCAACGGGAATCAAGATTCAACGCAAAAATTAAAAAAAAAAAAATACTTAGCTTGAAAAAATCAGTAGAGTAAGTTCTTTTTTCTTAGCTATCCATGATGTCTTCACTTTAATAAAAAAAAACACACACACACAGAGAGAAAGAAGCGAACTCTCCTCGTTGTGGAGGATGTGTGATGATAAATAGGTTGGAACACGACGAGATTGCAATGTCGTCTCGGTGTGAAGCTATTTATAAGATCAACATAAGCTTCTTCAAGACGTCATGAAAAGTTGATGCCTGCTAGGGGTGAAAATTGGGTCGCTCCATGGAAAACATTGTGAGTCGCGGTAGAGAAAGAACGAGGGTAAGAAAAGGGAGGGGAGGGGGGTCTTATTTCATGGATGATTTAGATCATTATTCGACTTTTATATAATTTTTTCCTTAAAGGTTGTATTATGTAATTCTATAGATACAAAATAGAACTGCTGTATTATGGCACGTCTATAAATAGCCTAGAGAAAAGTTTGCCAATGTTACCAGAGCTTGACTTCATTTTTGCTATTTATTTAATTTTTTTAAAATTTTTATTTTAGATGAATGTGATAGCTCTAGGCTATGGATTCATTCAGTTTTTCATCTGTCTATTAATGAAATGAAGCCCATTAGTCAAATTTTATAAAACTTAGTGAATACATCTAATTTCGTTGGAAAAGTTTTGTTAGAATTTTTCCCCCCCAAAAAAGGGTATCCATTCAGCCTTAAAATTATGACCCTTAAAAACATTATTGAGGATAATTTTTGGTATTAAAATTTTAAATACCTCATAGAGATTTAAATTATTGCTTACAGAATTTGTGGACAGGTAAAATGAATGTCAAGTTCATAATTATGATATGCTGTTTACAGAAATATCAGGGCTAAATTTTTCGCCAGATACTTTAGTATCGCTAATAGTTGGTGTCAGCTCTTCATGAATGAAGAAGTGGTTATTTGTCACAGCTTGGTTAAATGGGTTAAGTAGTTCATGTTTAATAATCCAATAAAAAATGGATAAACCAATAATTGAATCGTAGTACAACTGTCATTAGATTGTGTAATTTTTTATATTACCAAATAATTAAAATATATTATACAGCACAATTTATATAGATCTATCTCAACGCTGTCATTCATTTTATGCACAATGAAAAGATACTTGCTTCAAATTTTATATAGCAATGTTTTTACACTGTATAAAGACAGGTCTGAAACCTTAGAACCCCAAAATACTGAAAATATGTTTTTAAACAAAACCCCCTATTTTTAAACGCACATTTATATATAAATGTTTGCTGAAATTTCAATCATATGTACCGTTATGGCTATGACATTCACAACCTACATATTTGTAAGAGAAAACACATATATTAAAAAAAAATCATATTGTTTTTCTTTTGATACATATTGTTAGAATTTAATTATTTAGTCATAATAATGAGGTACAATGGTTAATAAATGTTACTAAGATTTTAAACACAAGTTTAATTAAACTAATCTTTAATATGTTTTAAGATATTTTAAATACGTGACTGTCAATCAATATTAATTAATCAGTTCCACACTAACTCTCATACACATTTATACATACATTTCAACCCCGAAATTATCTCGTTTAGAGATAAATAGAATCGTAATTCATAGCATATTTGCCAAATTATTGGGTAATACACTGCACACAAATCGCAATTATTTATCACAGTGGTTTTTAAAGTGTTATTTTGAATAATTTACCGACGGTATATTTCTACCTCTCGAATATTTGGTTGGTGGGGTGAGGTGGGGGTAGGTTTTGGATGATGAGGGGAAGGAGGGGTGAGAAGGCGGGGTGGGTGGTTGCAGGCTCTTCGAAATGTGTGTAGCAGTCACACATTGGGAATTACACGCCTGGCCGATCGATATGACGCAGATGAAACATTAAAAGGGTCCAGTAATTTTTTGTTTGTTTTAGCACCGCATCCTACTACCCAATCGGGTTATACGCTTACATATACTAATAACGCTAAGGGTTTTAGGGAATAGGAAGGATTTATAGTAGATGAAGTATACCGTATTTGCGTGGAGGGAGAGTGGAAAAATATTTAAGAAAAAACTTTATTACACCCAAATGAGGTTCAAGCCTCGATCTACCCGTCATTGGCAGTCTAATCTATTGCGGGAGTAGCGGTCTAGACAATGTGACTGCCTAGGCGATTCAGTCGATTGTTGATAGCAGTCACAATCGTATGACCTATAGTATATACAGTAGAAGCAAAGAAATCTGTTTAGAAGCACGCCTTAGTAATCTATACTATTATTTCCACTTTTTCATCACGTCGCACTATATATTTGGGTTGTATGCATATGAACTAATTAACTAATTTGTTAAAGTGGGGATGTAGTTGACGTGAGAAAAGACTAGTGATTTCACAGTAAAACAATTTTTTGTTCAAGATGAATAATATATTATTTAAATATAAAAATAACACCTGGACACAGGAGTGGAACTTTGGACCTTTTGACTCGGTACACCAATGTTCTACCACTGAGCTATCTAGGAATCATCCCGTACTAGGGGTTATTCTCCATTAATATTAGAATATAGTGTGACCCACTTCGGTGGCCACACAGTCTAGGGCGTCTCTCTCACAATAGACTAGACTGTCAGTAACAGGACTGGAGTTTGAGTCCCGGTTGGTTGTACTGAGGGGTGGCTTTACTAAATGGTTTTACAAACTCCCTCCTACGCTAATGTGGGTACACTTTCTTTAAATTCAACCTTTATTATATCTAATTCATAAACGTAAATAGTAGTCTATATATGCGTATATCCTGAATAAATAGTAAGACGTGGTGCTAAAATAAAGTATGTAAATAGTGTTCAATTTATAAAATAACTACCCGTTTTGAAAGTCAATATTTTTGCTATATTCTTTTTAATTGTAATAAGGAGAACTATGAATTTATAATATAAGGAACGTACTTATATTAATTGGTACATCTTCTTTGGTCAATTAAACAATATAAACTAAGAAACATAACATGAAATAATTTATTCCAAGAGAAATCAATATAACAAGAATTTAAGTCAAATAAAATAGTAGAATAACATTAATAAAAAAAATCATCATTGAGATTATTAAATAGTAAAAAATCTGAAATTAATTAGCATAAAACAAGGAAAAAATATAAATATGTGCTAAACACTATTAAAATAGTAGCATATTAAAGGACTAGCTGATAAGCAATGAAAAGTGTAAACTAGAAAATTGACCAGATTAGAGTTATTAATATTATAAATTAAAGACTCTAAAATCTTGAATACTTGAGATAAAGATTATAGGTTTCTATGAAGGTTATGACTTAACAAAAAAAAAAAAGGTAAATTAGTATGCCAACAATAAAGCACTTATTAGTAGAACAATTAATTACACTAGTAAATAGTTAGAAAATATGTTGACAAGGAATACATGTTCTGTAATGTTTAGGATATTTAAACAGTGACAATAGAAATATGATAGATAAAAGGTTTAAACTATTTAACTAGGTTATTCTTCATGAAACTTATACATGTAAAATAATTAACAGTATAAAATCAACATGAAACATATTAAAATGAAAGTTAAGAAGTAATAAGTAATCTATTACACAAAATTAGTAAATGAGTGAAAAGTATTTAATGCTAAGACTTTTTATTAGAGTCAAATGGTTTCTAAAATTGGCTTGTGATAACTATCGAGACAAGATTAATTGGAGATTTACTGGAAATAACAGATTTGTCATCCAGGTCAAGCTATGAATCATTTATGATATATTATAAATACAAGATCATATAAATAAGTAATGGATTGTTATGAAAGAAATGTAAACAAATAGGAAAACTTTTTGACGTTTTGAAAAGTTTGAATTAAATTAACGTTCCTTATCTGTAAATTTTAATTCCTTTCCTAATATAATTTGTTGTTGCTCTTGGCTGGGTGACGAAATGTTTCGGCGATTACGCCATCATCAGGTCTGAGACAAACTAATGCTAAAATGTAAATAGTAAAGATATGATATATTAACAGACTTAATTAGTGCCAATCTGAAAGCAGGCTTGATAGTTCGAGTGTTTTTCATAGTTAATAACTTTACATATTTATAATTTTCTTTCTCTCATTTTATTTTTACAACTTGATTACATTTTAAACGTCAGTTTTTGGTTAATGTCTCTGTATTTCCTCATATTACTAATTTGATTTTTATCAGAATATGTTTAGTTTGTTACTTTAGCATAGCTTAAATATGTATTATTTTTTTATTGGTTTTGTCTCAGACGTGATGATGGCGTAATCGCCGAAACATGTCACCCAGCCAAGAGTAACAACAAATTATATAAGGAGAGGAATTAAAACCACACAGATGAGGAACGTTAATTTATTTCAAACTTTTCAAAACGTCAACGACTTTTTTAATGTGGTTAAGCTATCCTAGTTTTAACAATCATTTTAATTCGTGATTATTTCAGTCGTATTAATAAAATATAATGTCGGTCTATGTGTTTGTGGGTTGGTTTTCACAAATGTTTAAAATAAATTGTGTACAGTGGACCGCACAGAATTTAACATTTATCTTAAAATAGAGATTGTGAATCTTGTGAGATTTGTGAAAAAATAAATACATTGTTGAAGGAACTCACCACCAAATAAAAATAATAACACACATTGTTACAGTTACAGAAACATTGAGAAAATAGCATTATCTCTGTCCACTAAGAAGCATAACAAATTAAATTTCAAATACCTCAATAAAAATAACACAATTGGCTTATGGCCTGGAAATTATTAGTTTTATAAAAAAATTCTTTAAAATTAAAGATGTTTATTTATAAGAGTATTAGTCCTACATCTTTAGAATAATAAGTTATTTAATATCCCAAATAGTGGCGGACATCTAATCAAAATTATAAACCACTGATAATGTGAAATAGACTCAAATTAGTTTTCATTGGAAAACAAAAGTTTCCATTTCGTTTGTAATGTTAATCAATGCCTAGATACAAAATTTAATTAAAACCGTTTGATCGGTTTCAAGAATTTTGATTATTGATCATTTTGCACATCAGTAAACTACCCTTAATTTTATAGTTGGATGTATAATTCCAAACCATTTCTTCAGGGGCACTTTATGAAAGACCTAAACTAAGTTGAGTAAAATAGCTTGTATATTATTTTTGCTAGTTACGGTTATAGCCACATCTAGATTTTATGTTCACTACAATGAAAAATGACACCTGGACATGGGAATCGAGCCTAAATACCAAGTTTTATACTGGTTGGTAAAATGGTGTTTCGTCTCCAGGCCGAGATACAGACAGACAGACAGACAGACAGACGGCATCATGAAAATAACCTTTTTACTTTAATGGTTCATGAAATGTCGACATTGATCAGAAACTCAAGTTCGATTTTGTGGATGAGCATAATAATTCTCTCTCCGATGTTTAGAGAGAAAGTAAAACTGGTTATTTTATTATTGTAAGGATTTATTTTCACAGAACTGCTATTGCATAGTACTCACTCGCTTTGCTCGTTGGGGGTTCCACCCCTAAACCCTCAATGCCGAAACTTGTGGATCTCGCAAATCCGTAGCTGCTGGATCAATCCGTTTTTGCATTGGTCTTACCGTTTAGCCACAAGAGACCTCCAAAGAAAGGTCCGCACTGACTTTAAAGTTGCTCCGCCATTTTGAATTTTTTTTTCGGGGCTTAGAAATTTGTTTTCTAACTTTTTGGAATTTTCCCGTCGGCTACAAGCTATAAGCTATAAGTTTGCCAAATTTAAAGTTTCTAGCTCATCTGGAAGTGGGTAAACACTAATGTCAGTGAGTGAGTGAGTCAGCCATGTGGTTTTATAGTATTATTATTATTAGCACCGCGTCTTACTACCCGTTCGGGTTATACGCTCTTACGCTAATGTGTAATGGTAGGGTGATTGTGAGACGAAATGGAGGACCTACAGTTTAACGTGGAATCCGAATCACGGTGGAGGCCTAGCATTCCACACATTCACAAGTTGTGATTAATACACGTCTTGTCAGAGGTGAAGGAAGGGTTTAGGCAATCAGATAAATCTGTGCCGGGACCGAGGATTGAACCCCGGACCCTCAGCACAGAAGTCTGACACTTTACCCCTAGACCACCAGATAACCGAAGGTTTTTTATAGTAGTATAATATGTAGATAGTATATACATATTATTGCTGAATGGACGTGTCTTCACAAAGTATCGAATATAGTTTTATCTGACGAAAGACATTGAGATAAAGGAAGCACACCGACTTCATGGACCAGTTATTCTATTCGGTGGACATGTTCTTAAACCTCATACTCCCTTTTACCTCTCTGTACCCCATCCATGAGTAAATCGGCTCACCGCTCAATACTACCAATCTGAGAAAAGTCGAAAAATAAATTCAGTCACTGCGCTTTTCTCTCTCTCTCTTTCTCTTTAATGAACGTTTTGTGCCTTTTTTTTTTTCTAAACTTTTTTTCTATTTCATGAATTGATCTACCCCCTTCCATATCTCCCGTTTCTGCCTCTTCCCCACCCCCCAAAAAAGTCTTCCTATCCGTTGACTGGGAAACATGTTGGATTGAAATCAGATAAACAGACTGTAAAATTGAACTTTCAGTTGATTAGGTATCGGTTTATTTATAGTTTGTTAATTTGCAATATTGGAGACTTTGTGTTATGTTTATAGGGTATTTTATGAGAGGGTTGGAAGTAGGTAAATTACATAGTATTTATTGAACTAACTATAAAACACATAGATGACCTGGTGGTCTAGGGGTAAGGTGTCAGACTTCTGTGCTGAGGGTCCGGGGTTCAATCCTCGGTCCCGGCACTGATTTATCCTGCCAAACCCTTCCTTCACCTCTGACAAGACGTGTATTAATCACAGCTTGTGAATGTGTGGAATTCCAGGCATCCACCGTGGTTCGGATCCCACGTTAAACTGTAGGTCCTCCATTTCATCTCACTATCACCCTACCATTGCTAATTAGCGTAAGTGCGTATAACCCAAAAAGGTAGTAAGACTTGGTGCTAATAATGATGTAAAACATATACATTTAAATTATAATTGTTTGTAAACACAATATTATTAAAAATTAAATATACTATTGAGATTTTTAAACCTTGACTTGATATACTATATTTTTGTTTTCATTAGTTACCGAAGTTTTGAGCACTAAAACAAACGCGTTAGTATAGTTTTGTCTTGCTTGTAAGGGATTATACCCGCCTCGGTGGCGTAGTTGGCTAACGTCCCAGTCGTGTTGAGCTAGACCACAGAGGAGGGGGAGATCGAGGTTCGAATCTCGGTCGGGTGAACTGAGGTTGGTTTCTCCTAAATGGTTTTCCACTCTCCCTCCACGGAAATGCGGGTTCACTTCCTTTAAATTCAACCTTCCTAATTCCTAATCCATTAGTGTAATTAGAACTTAAGCGTATAAACCGAACGGGTAGTAAGACGCGGTGCTATTATATATTATATATATATATATATATGTAAGGGATTATCTGGTTTTTTTTAACATCGCGTTTTACTAGCCAGTTAGGTGATACTCGTATATACTGATTACGTTAATGGTTTTAAGAATTAGGTAGGCTATATTTAGAGGAAGTGTATCTGCGTTTGCGTAGAAAACTATTTGGGTAAAAAAAAACCTCAGTATACTCGACCGAGATATGAACCTCTATCTCCCCATCATCGTTGATCTTTACTGCGAGAGTATCGCGTTAGACCACGCGGCCACCGAAGCATGTAGTATCGACGTTCGAATCCTAGCAGTGTACACTGAGGGGTTTTATTTTACTAAATTGTCCTCAAATCTGAAATGATTCTAGTGAAAGCACAATTCCTCTAAGTTCTACCTCACTCATCTATACGTCATTATTGTAAATAAACGGATTGCAGGGATGGATAATTAATAGCGCGTGGAGTACATGCAAAATAATTGTTGTGTATGTTTAGCAAAACAAAAACGGTGAGATAAAATTCAGCAACGTGTTTCTAAATTTAACATTTTAACATATTATGTATTTTGGATACAACTTGGTGACATGTTCAATTACCTCTCTGTTGATTAGTGATTATAGTGGTTGACCACCAATTTAAGAGACCTTGTTTGGATTCCAGATACGGTAAATTAAATTAATATTATTATTAACAGTGCATCTTACTAATTGTCAAGGCTATACGCATGTATGATAATTACCCTAATTGAGTAAGAAAGAGGAATAACACGTTTTTAGAGGTAATCTATCCGCATTTGCATGAAAGTAGAGTGGAAAACCATTTAGAAAAAAACCACCTTCAGTAGACCGAAATGAGATTTGAACTACGATCTCCTCGTCATCAGTCGGCCAGTCTAGCACGATAGTGACGCCTTAAGCCACTCGGCCAATGAGGCGGGTCCCATATGATATATATATATATATATATAATTAGTATTTATACATGGGTATTTAACTTCCATACACTCCATATTCCTCTAAATGAAATGGTAAGAATAAAATAAACTAAGATAAGTTTTACTGAACAATAAAGGTTACGGTGCATCGCACAGACTCTCTCGCTCATTTATATAAATTATAATTATAGCTCCTAAGATATACGAAACGAAATAATACACATTGTTATGGATACATTATTATAGAGAAGGAACATATCATTTTACTAAATAGCATACGAAATAAAAAAAAATTGTTCAGAAATATTATCTCAAATAGAAGTTTAAATATCATTGTCTGTACAATATATTGTCAAAGTGATGCCTTAGACCATGCGGACACTAAAAGGGGTCTAATTGGTAGATAAACGTGTGTAAACTTACCGCAATATTCTTACTTAAAGTAACTAACCAGCTAGATTACAATTCGCACATTAATTTAAAGTATGTTGTACTCGTTTATAGGTGATTATTTAAATTAAATATGAATAAATTTGAGAATATAAAAAAGATGCTTATTTAAAAAAGTTTAAGAAAGCTAATTATTATTATTAATAGAACAATGAACTATCCAGTGCAAACAAATTGCTGAATAACTCACCAAAGCTCGGTAATACTCTTCCACGGGTAAAAATTAAATTCATCATGATTTTTCTCAAAATAGAAATTGGAGGTTAGGTTATGTTATGCAAGGTTAGGTTAGTTTAGGCTATATTAAAGGGTGCCAAGCTAGGTTAGTTAAGTTTAGGATAGATTAGGGGCTAGGAGTTAAATAGGATTACAGGTTGTTCCGCAATTTGTGTGAACTGTCTGGCAGATATACTTTATTCCGCAATTAAAGTGCACCCTAATTGAATGCCTGCTGACAGGTTGTACTTTATTCCGCAATTTTAGTGTGCCTGAACTATCCATATGGTTTTTTAAAAAACGTTTAGAAATAAAAAAATATTGATATTATAATTGACTAATATGTTTAATTTAAATTTTTTGGAATCTCAGACACTGAAGATAGACACAAGATTAAGCTGAAGTAACTTGATTTTTAATAGTAGTCTAACAGTAAGTAAATACTTCTATAATTTCCTCAATTTTCGAAACAAGCAATCGAGATTTAAAAACTAATAGAACCAGCTAAATCATTCTTTACTGTGCACCCAATGGAATTACAGAGTTTTCTTTTGTTTAGATATTTTACACAACGACAGATTACACTTCCACCAAGCGTGTTTTCGCGATTTACCTGGTATCGCTGTATACGACCAAATAGTTTTAGCGGTCTTGGAATTGTGGCTGGTTACGAGTGTTTTATGACCGAGACAATACCAAACCTAGGTTTGGTGGTAACACTTTTCTTCTTTCTTTCTATGGTTTGATGAGATGTTCATTCAAATAAACAGTTATCCTTTTAGCTGTGTTCCAACACGCCTGGAAACATTGTAGTTGGAGCTAGATAATTTTTTTTTTAATTTTCTCTCAGCTTATTTTTTCTCATAATTTGATGATTCGTCAGATTTTTTTAATCGTGTTATTATATTTGTTTACAAGGAACAGAATCAAAGCTTTCTCATTTGAAATGTACGATATTAATCTCTTAGCAGACATCTTTAAAAGGTAACATTAAAGTTTCGCCAAAACTTATAGTTAGACATGGGACGATCCCAGTTTTTTAAATTCCAATTCTCGATTCAGATTCTTAAATTTTTACCGCGATTCCTCGATACTCGATTATTACTGGATTAGGCCTACAATATAAAATTAAAAACTACTTTTAATTAATTATACATTTGAAACATTTTTGTCTTTACAAATTACAGTGATGATTATAATTTTGGCTTTAAAACTTTAAATTAAACTTCACCTAAATTATTATTATTATTATTATTATTATTATTATTATTATTATTATTATTATTATTATTATTATTATCACCTCGTCTTACTACCCGTTCGGGTTATACGCATATATTATATTATTATTATATTAACGTTGTGGCTGTAAATTTGCTAATAAATCGTAATATATTTCTTAAAACATTATTGATATCTGTTAATATGGAGGTTCGTTTTTATTTCTGGAATGCATTGGGATTAATATTTACAAAATGCAGCAAAACATCAAGATCTAGATTTATGAATGTGATTAATACTTTTATAAGTTTTATTCTAAAAATATATTGAATAAATATCGAAAATATATGTGACGTCTGATATTAATCCATTTCTTAACAAATAATTCACGATCATTTTCACGCATCTCTTAGGAATCGAGGCATCAAGAATCAAGGTAACTTCTCGATTCTTGTATTCTTTAGATAGCCTCAAGAATCGATAGGTATCAAAGAATCGTGGAGTAGAACGAACCATCTCTACAGTTATAATAAATGATGATCTCAGGCAAAACGCGCACTAAAACTCATTAAGATGGTAAAAAAAATATATTTTCAAACCAGGTTCAACCACACAACTTTGTCAAATATACTCTTTGCTAGTATAAAACACTTAGTCCTACCTAGCAAAGAGATTTCTGGCAGTCTCCTTTCTAATGACTATAGTAAGGCTTGGCAAGCTGATTCCAGGCAAGCTTCCAGGTAGAAGGATCACAAAGGTCTCCCTGGAAAGAAAACCTCCCCGACTACAGGATTAGCCCTTAAGACTGCCACCTTGGTCAGTGAGAAAGTATAAACTGCTGTCAGGCCACACGGGTTAAAATACAATGGTCTGTATGGTTTCCTGGAAATACTTTTTATTCTATCCAAGCTTATACTCAATTTATCCCTTAACCTGAAACCACCATTGGTCACGTCAAACCTTAAGCCTAGTAAAAGTTTAACCCAAACACTTGTGAGCATTGGGGTAGTTACCCTTTCGGGAAAAATACCCAAGGTACCAGCCGGGAATCGGACCTAGGACCACTAGACTCATAGCCAGGTGCACGACCACAACCCCACTGGCCAGTTATTACCAAAATGAACAATGAGAATAGAAGTAAAAGACTCTCACAACTAACACAACACAAATTGACATGTGCTGTAGTACAAAGCATGCCGGTACAAACCAAGGCACACCAGGGGTGTCGCAAAGTCACCATAACCCATTTTTCTCGTGGTTCCTTCCATATAATTACACACACACACACACACACACACAACACACACAGACATGGCACGGTGCGAAGAAAGAACCAAATTCTTCTCCAGAAACCCTGAGACTTCTGGCATTTGAGTTTCAACAAGCCGCTTCCACACTTTAGTGGACGTTGAACCATTTGATTTCATAGGAATCATATAACGGAGATCTCTTTTCAGTGGCACGCCTAAGTTAACGATAAGTATAAGTCCACAAGAATAGGGTTCTCCAAGCTTCTATAGAACATTATCGACTCATTGGATACTACTTCACTTCCTATTCCTGTTCATCCAACTTTTCCCTCAAGATAGTTTGTACGGTAAATTTTACAATAATAGTGATGCCAAATATGGCAATTACATCTATGTTACGAATGAAGCTGTATCAAAAATCATATTTGTAAGTTGAAAATTACAGTAGATCCACTTTTTGGGTAGTGACCCTACGAAACGTAGAGATTCATCATAAGCTTAATACCATACACTTTCACTATTACAATACTTTCTCTTTATATGGAAAAGTAAAAAAGAGTCCTTTTGATGTAGGATATCCACTAATCTATCTGTTTAGAATTCTAAAAAATAGCCCTACATCCTTCCACCTTCACAATATTTGTATACTCTCCACATACGTGGAATTTCAATTTTAAAATGAAATACACCCTCAAAAAATGTATTTCCAGTGATAATTATTCCAGCTATTCTGTTGAGAATCGATAAATATAATATTGTGTTTGAAAATAAATATTCTGTTTTGGATTGAAAGTTATAGAATTGAAGTTTATAAATACTTTAATTTTTTCTTATCAAATTCAAATAATCCTTTATATTTTAAAAGAAAAAGAATAAAGAATTTATATGATAAATATTTATAACGGTCATGTTAAAGACTGAAAGCCTTAATTCTATTATTAGATCTTTAAAGGATCTTTTATTTGAATCCCAGTTAAAGGATTTAGGTATAAATTTATCTTATGGGTTACTTATTTGCCACGCTATAATCCCCTGCAATGGTGAAAACAACAGATTAAACGTCAAGCTCATATATCCTGATTTTCCGATGATGGAAGGGTCTGGACTCATTTCCTGAACGGATATAACAAGGGCGATCTTTTCTAAATGTCTCCCCAACCTTCTTTTTGGCGAATGCAAGTACATTTTAAAATATTTCTCGTGCACACCCAATTAGTGAAATTAAGGTCAGATATCCCTAATGGGTAGATATATGTGTTGCCAATAAATTAGTTCTAATTAACACTAATAATAACGCAACCAAAGGCGTCTTTCTAATCTTGTTGGGTTTGAAAGTTATGTAAAGGTCGAGGTTCGAATTCCGACTGATGTACCGAATAGATTTTTCCAAAATTGTTCAACTTTCCTATCAAATTATACCTTCTTCAATAGTGTACTTATGATGATGGCCCGCACAGGTACGTTGTGCATGGAAAAATTATGTGAATAAAGAAAACCCTAACTAGATTTTAACCGTGCATATACATTTTTACCCACTTCGGTGGTCAAATGGTCTAAAAAATGTTCTAAAAAGTAAATACTTGACAGTTAAAGACGAGAAGATAGGGTTCCAATACCTGTCAGGTATACTCATGATGGTTTTTCCTAAATGTGTTTAGACTATTCCTACAAATCAAATCCTCTAAATTTAACCTTCCTTATCCTAACACATTAGAGTAATTATTACCAACCAATATAATAGCTGAGAGGATTTCCCGCCTAGTTATACTTTGTATAAATACACATTTATATTCATACTAGCTGTTACCCGTCGCGGCTTCACCCTACAAAAAGTTTAAACATTAGTATTGTAAAATTAATGTAAAATAAAAGGTTGAGAATAGTCCTATATGTTATTCCAGGACATACTCTACCTACGTACCAAGTTTCATTCGAATCCATTAAGCGGTTTCTGCGTGATTGAGTAACAAACATCCAAACACACAAACTTACGCATTTTATAATATTATTAAAATAAACATAATAATTTACACCGAGTATTTTGAAAAGTAGTTTCCAATAGTTTTTTTGAATTTTAGATTACATAGTAAAATAAAAAGTTGTATCCCATATACAACTTTAGAATATTTGTAGAACTGCAATCGTTAGTTTGTTGAATTTCAATCATCATAATACGTCACCAATCTTTCTATGGCAATGAGCTTGCTGCAGATATCCATATACTGCTGTATATTATCGTGGGCCCCTATCATCCATGGCACAGAGCGTCCTCAGGTGGCTGATAAAGGATACGGCCTTCCGATATGCAGGGTAACTGCGAATGTATTGCACTATCATTACAAACATACGGTAAGGGTGGCCTTCCAGCTTGTGATGAGCTCACACCATAAAAAACTAACACATAAAGAGACACCCGAAAGTTTGACAGGGTTGTTCCTGTGGTAAAATATTCTGGAGATAAACTAGTCCACTAATTGGATCTTCAGGCCTGGACTAATCTGAGGGAGTCGGTTACAGTTGATATACACGAGGTTAGATGGTCAGTATATAAATCCGAGTGTAGAGTCAGTCAAATAATTATTTTATTTATGGAGGAACGGGCATATATGAATTAGGCACAGGTTTTCTAATCTCAGAAAAGCTTTAAGATCATTAACGATAGGATTTCCAGTATAGTGGCAGCAGGTATTTGGCATAATACGGTCATTATTAATGATCACTGTCAAACAGACTTGGTGAATGATCGTTTTTATGAGCTAGAACACATGTTTGATTAGGTCCCAAACTTTCTCATGAAAATTATGATAATACAAAGATAGTTAAGGAAGAATTCGTTAGACCTACAATATGAAAATATATGAAAATTAATACTGGATTAGTATATTAGTAATGATAATGGAATAAGATCAATAAACATTACCAAATCAAATAACCTTAATGTGAAAAGTTCTTTCTTCAAACAAAAGGATATTCATAAATATATTAGGACCTCCTCAGATAGGAATACACATAATCAAATAGATCGCTTGATTATATATAAAGGACGTTATTCAACCTTTAATGAATTTCAGGTCATTCAGGAAACGTCAGCCATTGAAAAAAGAGGGAAATCTGTCGGGCAAGATGTAAATATATGATGTTAGGAAAATCACGGTTGAATAGTGTAGAAACATAATTATATCTAATTGAAATTTTGAATAAGTTTACTGACCTAGAGTGTTTGAAAGGATAGGAAGAAAAACTTGCATCCAGATAAATAGTGAGAAATTGTCAGGAATAATAATAAAGACCCAGCGAGGAGTAACTAAAGTATCTGAAAAAAAGAGTAAGAAGAAGACATGACTTTACAACGAAGAGATAGAATGTAATGAGGTGGACTGGATAGAACTAGCTCAAGATTGGTATAAGTAGCGTACTTTAGTAAGTGCGGCCATTAACGTTCGATTTCTAAATTCCATAGCTTAAGTGTTAATATGTTTTATTAATATTACTTAGTAATACTTAGCACCGCGTCCTACTAACCGTTCGAGTTGAACGTTATTGTAATTGTTATTAGCACCGCGTCTTACTTCTCGTTCGGTTTGTACGCACTACGCTAATGTGTAATGGTAGGGTGACTGTGAGATGAAATGGAGGACCTACAGTTTAACGTGGAATCCGAGCCACGGTGGAGGCCTGGCATTCCTCACATTCACAAGTTGTGATTAATACACATCTTGTCAGAGGTGAAGGAAGGATTTGGCAATCAGATAAATCTGTGCCGGGACCGAGGATTGAACCCCGGAGCCCCAGGACAGAAGTCTGACACCTTACCCTAGACCACCAGGTCACCTTTCGGGTTATACGATTAAGTAATAATAACGTTAATGGTTAGGAATTGGGAAGGCTAGTATAGAGAAAGGTCACCCGCATTTGAATGGAGGGAGAGTGGAAAACCATTTAGGAAAAGCCAGCCCCAATTCACCCGAGTGAGACTGGAGCCTTGATCTCCCCGTCCCTCAGAAGTGTTGCTCAAAACGAAACTAGTGCGTTAGCTAACTACGCCAACGAGACGGGTAATACCTATCATTATTTTCACCATCATCTTACGTTGTAAAATTAATGAATCCCATACTTGATATTACTCTTGCAATTTCTCTTTAATATATCCTTCTATAATATAAACTTCGTCAGACTTTAATGGCTGAGTACTCGGCCAATCATACTAACACTTGGTTTTCTAGGAATCAAAATATATCTGGAAATATTTAAAAATTGATACACAAAGATTTAAAACTTTTAATCAATTTATCAATTTTTAATCGTCTTCAAAGTATTTTTTAAATTATAACCTACCTAATATGTTTTTAATCAGTCCAAATAAGTACAGCATAGATTTTTTTTAAATCATTTCTCCCAGTAATACTCATTTATATATGGGATTTAATACAGGTTTCTCTGACTAGATGAATGGACCATTTTTTGTTTGTTTTAATTTAAGAATAACTCTTTTGTTTCCAATATTGTAGTCCTACAATACAAGCCAGTCTGAATCATTCTTTGGGTATCAAAGAGTCCATATGTTGCCTTCAGTATTCTATTTTCAAAATACGCAGACTTTTATTTTTTGTGAACGAGCTACTGGTATTAGTTTGTTCAAAAATTGATTCCTCTATCCCTTTCCTGTAAATATATTTCAACAAGATAACCGTATGTACTAAATATCTGTTTAAAAACAAGCGTTCTTCAACTTATTCTGCAGTTTAAATAATTTTTCTTAAGAATAGATAAAGTGTGCCACGAAATAAGATCATTTTATTTTACATTTGATGATATTTTATTTTTGAAGCATGAATAATTTCATCTGGTTATTCCAACCACAAAAATATATAAAGTTCATTGGATTTGAGGCTGTTTTCTTTACTAAGTTATTCGCCTAGTTAAAAAAGAATCCCTTATCAGTGAAATGCACACATATGCCTTTACACTAGGAATATTACTTTTTCACATTTATTAAAGAAGTGCTTTTTATTTCCTGTTACTGAGGTAGGAAGTCAACCCATCCATGAGGCTTCTGAAATAACTGGTAGGTACTATACAATTTATCAAGATCATTACTTCATTTTGGTAATGGTATCACGGGTTCAATGCCAATTATCTTTTGGTGCCAATTCATTTGATTCTAGTTAGTTGTGAGGGTTTATCAAACTCATCTATATGAATAATTAACACACATATTTCATAATCTTAATTAAAACATGGATGTATGCGGTGGTCTTACGCGATAATTCAATGGATGATTTTAAGCTTTTAACACTATACAGTTAATTTGAAGGATGTTTTTATTGGAAATAATATTTGGCCAATTGATTTGCTCTAACATATTATGAAAAACGAATTGTTAATACAGTTTATGTATTAATTAGTACAAAATGTATTTCTAAAAAAATTAGAATTTAATTAACCTATGTGTTGTTATTATTTGGAAAATAGCTTGTAATAAATAACCAAATTTTCATATTTATTATTAACCTAAATCTAAAATAATATATATAATCTCTACACAGATATATTACTTTTCAAATTTTAAAAACCACTATTATTAGAAAGTAAATAATAAAATGCTAACAACTTATTTGTGACTTAAAAAATTATTTCTGATAATAATAATAATAACACCTCTACGTATTTAAACTAAGTGAAGTTAACTTTCTTTTTCTAAATACAACGCAACTGTTTTTAATTTAGATTAAAATTAAGTTGCTAAAGCTTATTTTCTATCCGTAGTTTGGCAAACAAAAATTATTAAAACTATTTTTATACTTGTTTAATTTTCCTTTTCCATAAATAGAATACTACCTAAAAATGCCACAGTGCAAATTTATTACTTACAAAATAAAATAAATATAAATTAACAACAATATTTTAATTAATATATTCCTTTACTTGAAAACTGAGAACACAAGACCCATATTCATACCACACCCCACTACAAAGTACGTACTTAATATTCCAACCAGAAGCAATTAGTCCGACAAAGGTTCGGAAGACGGGGAGGAAAGTTTGGTATATAGAGTATGAATACTTCTCAGTCACTTATCACATCGTTTTCTCTATTTACACGTGACAATAGACCAACCTCTAATTTCCTCTCCAACCTCAGCACCTCCTTGACACTATTTCCTCAATACGCCACTGCACAAAGAAAGGTACCTTACAGTAGGGAGCCTTCAAAATTGATGTGAGCTGTAATGATATATTTGACAAGGAACCCAGCCACCGTCTGAGGTTCGTTTCTCAAACTAGACCCTCATTTATTTACAAAGAGAGAGGAGACAATTATTTCCTACCTTTCAAAACATATTCCTAAACAATATGGCCTAAGAACATTTTTGTTTTTTTTATCACAAAGCTTGTGCATGGAAAGGAAATAAGGTTGAGTAACGTTACATTTAAAAATAAATGGTACGGCACACCGCACAGACTTTCTCTCTCTTTCTATAAACTCGTAAGATTTCTGAACGGAATAATGTACATTGTATCATCACCACTCCACATAAGAACACGCATAAAATAATATACAATGATATAGAATCAATGAGAAAAGAGGCGCATCTTTGTCCACCTAAGAACATTTCAAACAGTTTAATGTCTTCCACAAGGGTCAACACTTCGTATTAAAATTTCGATTTCTGGTTAAAATTTTAACATTTTAAAAGATGTTGCAGATCTTCAAGTCATCGCATTGATATTTAATTATTCATTTATACATTTTGACCAATAAAAAATGTAAATATTGACTATTGAGTCTAAAATGGAGATAGATCATTGCTATGCAAACATTTCTCCTAAGAGATTTAAGGAAAAATAACATACTTTTTTTAGATACTTACTTATATTTAATTACTCTATGGCATTGGAGTATTATTGCGTTAAGACTTAAGTAGTATATGTTTACAACTAAAGCTCACAAAATTGTATTAATATATTTGCAAATATCTCAGAAACTGCTGTTTTTATAAAAATATATGTCAAATAAAAGTTTCTTATTTCTGATAGTCCTACAATTTTGCAATGATAAGTTGTTCAGTTTCTCCAATAGTTGTGGAGATACGGAAATTAACGCTTCTGTAATGTACCCTAAAAATCATTTTCATAGGAAAATGAAAATAGCCAGTTTATTTATAATCTTAATCAACGCCTAGATACGAATTTTAATCAAAATCGTTTAAGCAGATTTTGAGAAAACCAAATTTTTCTCTTTTCGTCCTTCAGTAAACTACCCTTAATTTTAAGTTTTTATAGACACACAGACAGACGGCATTGCAAAGACTATTTTTTAGGGTTCGGGTGGTCATGAGACGTCGACATCCATCAACATTTCAGGTTAGTTTTTTTTTTACGGTCGCAATACTTAACTTTAATGTCCAAAAAGTTAAAAAAATTCATATAATTGCGTATATATTGAAAGTTATTGATTTTATAAAAATATGTTTCGGATAAAATATCTGTATTATAAATATATATACATATTTGTAATGCTAAGTAATTTCATATCTCAAATAGTTTCGGAGCTATTTAAAAAAATGTTAATTTACGCATCAGACCGGAGCCCTTAAAGCCATTTTGCCGAAAAATTGAGGGTAGCCATTTTGTTTGGAATATTTATTAATGTTTATAAATGAAATTTAATCAAAATCGTTGGAGCCGATTTTGAGAAAATCGACTTTTTCTCTTTTTGCCCTTCAGTAAACTACCCTTAATTTTAAGTTTTAATAGACACACAGACAGACGGCATTGCAAAGACTATTTTTAAGGGTTCGGGGGGTCATGAGACGTCGACATCCATCAACATTTCAGGTTAGTTTTTCTTACGGTCGCAATACTTAAGCTTTAATGCCCAAAAAGTTAAAAATATATATATATATAATTGCGTATATATTGAAAGTTATTGATTTTATAAAAATATGTTTCGAATAAAATATTTGTATTATAAATATATATACATATTTGTAATGCTAAGTAATTTCATATCTCAAATAATTTCGGAGCTATTATAAAAAATGTTAATTTACGCATCAGACCGGAGCCCTTAAAACGATTTTGCCGAAATATTGAGAGTAGCCATTTTGTTTGGAATATTTATTTATGTTCATAAATGAAATTTAATCAAAATCATTAGAGCCGATTTTGAGAAAATCGACTTTTTCTCTTTTTGCCCTTCAGTAAACTACCCTTAATTTTAAGTTTTAATAGACACACAGACAGACGGCATTGCAAAGACTATTTTTAAGGGTTCGGGGGGTCATGATACGTCGACATCCATCAACATTTCAGGTTAGTTTTTCTTACGGTCGCAATACTTAAGCTTTAATGCCCAAAAAGTTAAAAATATATATATAATTGCGTATATATTGAAAGTTATTGATTTTATAAAAATATGTTTCGAATAAAATATTTGTATTATAAATATATATACATATTTGTAATGCTAAGTAATTTCATATCTCAAATAGTTTCGGAGCTATTATAAAAAATGTTAATTTACGCATCAGACCGGAGCCCTTAAAACGATTTTGCCGAAATATTGAGAGTAGCCATTTTGTTTGGAATATTTATTTATGTTCATAAATGAAATTTAATCAAAATCGTTAGAGCCGATTTTGAGAAAATCGACTTTTTCTCTTTTTGCCCTTCAGTAAACTACCCTTAATTTTAAGTTTTAATAGACACACAGAGAGACGGCATTGCAAAGACTATTTTTAAGGGTTCGGGGTGTCATGAGACGTCGATATCCATCAACATTTCAGGTTAGTTTTTCTTACGGTCGCAATACTTAAGCTTTAATGCCCAAAAAGTTAAAAATATATATATAATTGCGTATATATTGAAAGTTATTGATTTTATAAAAATATGTTTCGAATAAAATATTTGTATTATAAATATATATACATATTTGTAATGCTAAGTAATTTCATATCTCAAATAGTTTCGGAGCTATTATAAAAAATGTTAATTTACGCATCAGACCGGAGCCCTTAAAACGATTTTGCCGAAATATTGAGAGTAGCCATTTTGTTTGGAATATTTATTTATGTTCATAAATGAAATTTAATCAAAATCGTTAGAGCCGATTTTGAGAAAATCGACTTTTTCTCTTTTTGCCCTTCAGTAAACTACCCTTAATTTTAAGTTTTAATAGACACACAGAGAGACGGCATTGCAAAGACTATTTTTAAGGGTTCGGGGTGTCATGAGACGTCGATATCCATCAACATTTCAGGTTAGTTTTTCTTACGGTCGCAATACTTAAGCTTTAATGCCCAAAAAGTTAAAAATATATATATAATTGCGTATATATTGAAAGTTATTGATTTTATAAAAATATGTTTCGAATAAAATATTTGTATTATAAATATATATACATATTTGTAATGCTAAGTAATTTCATATCTCAAATAGTTTCGGAGCTATTATAAAAAATGTTAATTTACGCATCAGACCGGAGCCCTTAAAACGATTTTGCCGAAATATTGAGAGTAGCCATTTTGTTTGGAATATTTATTTATGTTCATAAATGAAATTTAATCAAAATCGTTAGAGCCGATTTTGAGAAAATCGACTTTTTCTCTTTTTGCCCTTCAGTAAACTACCCTTAATTTTAGGGGTAGATATCCAATTCCAAAAACCCCTCGGGGCAACCCTATGAAAACCCTAGATATCAAGTTTCAGCTCAATCGGTAAAATAGTTTAGGCTCTAGTTGGAGGTACAGACAGACAGACAGACAGACAGACAGACAGACAGACAGACAGACAGACAGACGGAAATTCAAAAACCACTTTTTCGGATTCAGGAAGTCATGAAACGTCAAAATTCATCAAAATCTCGAGTTCGATTTTTTTGACGATCACAATACTTTCTCTACCTGTAAGATAGAGAGAAAGTAAAAATGGGTGGTAACATCTTGTTTATTATTTAATTTTATATTATTTTATCCTTAATCTGCTTTTATTGGTATTGGGATTTCAACCCATACTTTTGAACTGGAACTATATATAACTTTGACATTAGATTAATCTAAAACTACTCCATTTTAAGAATATATTAAAATCTCACTCGTCTCAATTAAAGTTCTAAATTAATTGAATGAATTAAATAAGAAATATGTATTTTCAATCAAAATAGTATTTTGATATGCAATATCTGCATGTAGAGATTTTATCTGAAAGAAAACACGTAAAATTAGTTCAACTTAAATACTTTAATTTAAATGAATATCTATATTTTGTGAATTAAAATATTCACGCAGAGTATATGGGTAGCTCTATTTAATGGCAATTATAGTTTATGTTTTCATAATTTAAAATCAAATGGTTTGTTCATAAGTTGGAATTCTATTGAAATTAAGTTTATAATAATAATATAACATAATAATGCTTTTTTTGAGGTTTTTAACGTTCACTTTCTGAATCGATTGACTATAATCATAACAAGGCTAACTGATTATATTTAATCCATATCAGACACAATGGCCAGTCTCTTGGTCGTTAACTCATTAATTGAAAAGTGAAAGGAAAAAAACCATAACCTAATTAATGATACAGTTTAGTTGCAATATTGGATATCCTATCCACCTCACTACCCATCATCCCTTTCAGGTCCGTTCTAATGTTATCTTCCCATCAGCGTCTAGTTATTCCCAATGGTCTCTTCCCATAGGGCTTACCAGTCAATAGCTTGAACTTGGTCTAAGACTCTCCCATTCGTGCTGCATGCCCTGCCTACCGTAAACTACGAGACTTGATTATCCAAAAAATGTCTTGTGATGAGTACAGGCCATATAATTTATCATTATGTAACCTCCTCCACAACTTAGTAATCTCATTCCATTTTTGGCCCAAATATCTTGTTAAGCCCCTTTTTTTTTCAAACACCCTGAATTGGTTTCCGTCATGTAAGGTAAGAGATCATGTTTCACACTAATAGGGAACAACTGGTTAAAATTAATATTTTGAATATTCTAAGTTTTACATTCCTAGAAAGCAGGTGAGATGTCAATAACTTACTGACAAAATAATAGCATTCATGTCCCGACTTAATTTTTTCCAATTTTTTAAAATCTAGTTTCGTTATTGATATTAAAAATTGTATCTAAATATTTAAACTCACTAATCCTGTCCACTGATTATGTTGCTTGAAGTAATCTCTGAATTATCGTCCTCAAATTTTTCAAGTCTTATCGCTCACCTTAACATAGCCTTGTGACCTTCATTTCCAAAATCTTAAGGGGGGAGGAGGGGGAAGCTTGGGGTTCCCACGTGGTGGACCGTTTACCCGGATTCTGCGCAGTACGTTCCCTCCAGTTAAGGCACTTTACGGCCACGAAGGGTTGGAGTAGGAGAAAATGAGGGGTGAGGGGAAATAATCCTCCCTCCCTTTCATGGAACTTTTCCCGCGCGCCCAACAGAGTCAGTCCGATTCCGGTGAAGCTATACTCCGGGTTTTACCTTGCGAGCTCCGGGAGATAGTAGAATCACGAGGGTAAACGTATCCTATTTATTTTATATTATTGCTGCTATTTGTCTTTCGGTGAAGAAGCTTACAATGCTGAAATAGTAAAAAAAAAAAAAGTTATTTTTCGTTTTTGTTTCGGATGCGAGTTGATGCCCCCTAATATACCCCCCTCCCAGAACCAGAACTAACCCCCTTAGTGCAGGTGATGAGAGGGGATATCTGTCGTCGGCTGGACATGACATGAGACCCTTGCCGAAAATCCTCTTCAGATACGTGCCATGGTCGAGCTTCATGTGATAACGCCTTTGCTGATACTTCTTACTACGGCTTACGGTAGGAATAAAAAAGACATGTTACATTTTGGATTCCTAATCGAATAAAGTTACATCAATTTAAACGTGGCTATATATCTAACGTAGTATTTAGTAAGGAAGACACCTTCTTTTATATATACATATATAATTTTTAGATTATAATTTTAGATTTTTCTACTATATTATTAATTTTACTAGAACTAAATATTATAATATATATTATAACTTAAAACTAAGATTTACATGACTTGACATGTAAATAACGTCTTTGTGATCAAATTAAGTAACTTTTGTTGCTGTCAAATATGGTTTTTCCTGACAAAATCCTGAAATAAATATTTTAATTTCGCTGAATTTTACAACTTAAACTAATATTTTTATATGTTTTCCGGACTAATTAATAGGTTTTAAACATTAAATTATAAGAACACGCATTTATGGTCACAAATACTAAGACGTCAGTCTCGTATTATATGTTTTATCGGTGATGGGAAGATTAGAACTTTGATCCAGGATTATTTTACAGAATTTTTTTTCATATTAATGTTTATCTACTTTCCCTTTAAAAAATGAGGGCAAGCTTTCTCTAAATTTTTCCTACCTCATATTTAACTTATTTTCTTTAAAACGTAAGGCTGAACCGATGGTGAGAAAATCTAAATAAATAGTATTTTCATTTAAAGTAACTGTTAAAATGAGTCAAAATGAAACATTTTATTGTTGATGAGAATATAATTTTTTAGACCTGCTTGGTAGTAAAAGATAAAATAAGTTATTTCTTAACGAGAATAATTTTACTTTTATGAGTTTATCAGAACTATAGATTATTTATAAGGCCTATTGGTTTAGGTCTGAGTTTGAGCAAAGTGTAGGCCTTTAAATATAAATTAAAATTAATGATTCAGTCAACTTAAAACACTTTTCGGTGACCACATGTTCATAGCCAGAGGTTTCCAAATGGTGGCTCAGAATGCCATTTTTTTCTTTTTTGTGTAGTTCACAAAGTTTTTTGGAAGATAATCTACTGTGATCAAATTAATATTTCTAACCGTGAAACGGAAGGTTTTGACTTGCGTGGGGGAAAAAAAACCATAAAAACTCCAACTGATGTTAATGTTTAATTCTTTGTTACATCTGTTGTATTATATTAATGTATCAAAGATAAATTACAACTTATTAATTCATTCACAATAATTAAATACCACTCCTAGTTTTTTTAGCAAACTTGAAAAAAAGAAAGAGGCCGATTTTTATGCGACCCGTCCCGATGCGACTCGTGAATCCAATTGAAGTCCTAAGGCACTTTTTAAGTTGGAAACACCTGAGGTGTCAGTCTCACAATAGACAAGATTGTTGATAATATATATTTTAAGGTTAAAATCTCACTTGGTTGTCCTGTGCGTGGTTTTCCCTAAATTATTATCCACCCTTCCCCGTTCTACAACTGAGCAAATTTGGCTACACTTCTTCTAAACTTAACCTTCCTCATCCCTTACACAATAGCGCAGATAGCACACATTTGTATAACCTAAAAGGCTAGTAAGAATCTGTGGTAAAATGATCCTTATAAATAGGTTTGTATTTGTAGGGCTACAATTTTTTACGCCATCTTGGATGATGAGATTATTCGATTTTCTTTAAAGCTATTTTTTTTTAGCAAAACTTCTCGAGTTCCTTGCATAAGTAGGCCTACTAATTATTATAATATGTTAGAGATGAAAAAGGTTGGCTTAGAGGAAGTGTACCCGCATTTGCGTGAAGAGGGCAAAGAAGTAGTAAAGCCACCCTAAGTGCATTCGACCGAGATTCACAACCTGATTTCCCCCAAATGACACTCCATTCTACTGCGAGAATGATGCCTTAGGTCATGTGGCCACTGATGACAAAAAATGTGGGTAGGAAAAATGTATCAATAAATAATTTTTGTTTTCTAAAAGCTTTTAACTTGATTATATGAGGTTAGCTAGCTAGTCTTTCCCGTAGAATTTAAAGTACTGCTGGGGAAAACTTATCACAGTTAAGTTCATGAATACACAAATTTAAATTAGTATTAAAGTCTGTTTCGTTTCTTTATTTAACTAAGCTACTAATTTTGCTTATTTTACTATCAAACAACATCGTTACAGTATCAATGTTTATGAATAAATTTACTTTTAAATAAAGAAACATAATATTGATAATAATTATAAGTTATTTTCCTCAATACAAGAAAATAAAATTATTCTTAATAATACACACTTACGCAAACACTAATTATCAAAATAAAATACTTGATCTCATATTTATAAGATTAAAAATAATCCAACATAAAACGTAAAGTAAAAAAATATTTGATATTGATTACTCTTTAAGTAATATAAAAATTGGTATATTTAAGTAAATGTTTTTATTTTTTACAAATGAGATATCATTTGTGTTTTTGTTTGTATTTATAACCAATAAATGCTGCATTAAATTAAAAAAATTTAATTTATATATTTCTTATATTAAAAATAATATATGTATTGTAAAAACTTAACACATTTTCCTCACTCAATTAAAATAAATATGAGGAGCCCGTATTATTGATCCTACGCTTTATTTCGTGCTCTAGCAAAATACTGAATTATGTGGAGGAGAGTGTTCTAATCTCTCTCGGTGTATTAGGGATAGTTTTTCCTAAACATTTTCCCACTCTGCCTTCATGAAAATGCTAGTACATTGTCTGTAATCTAAGAATACCTCCATAATCCCTACTGTATTATTCTAAATATAGTTATGTAATGGGTGGCTAGTAAGAAGCAGTTATATAGTTATTTTTAGAAGTTGAGGACACGAAAGTCTATTGTCACTGTGAGATAAAATCTAAATGCAAATAAACATATTTAAGAATATACTTGGTTTGAGTATTCAATATCATCTTTTCCATCTTATCTTATAACACAGTATTAACACCAAGCTAAATCATTAAATAAGCTTATTGGTGATCTAATTGTACCCAAATCAATAATTTATGGTTCAAGAAAATCATTTTTAACCTAAAAATGTTTTTGTTTTTTCTCGTGATGCTACTAGATAGTTTTGTCATGTTTAGCTCATATATATAAGCCTTAAATAATAGATATATTTTAAGAATATTAACCTGCTTCTGTGGCCTCATGGTCTGAGGCATCACTCTCACAATATACTAAACTTATGATGACAAGGAGAATTGGGTTCAAATCCTGGTCGGGTGTAATTAAGGTGGCTTTCCTAAATGGTTTCCAACACTCCCGTCAGGCAATTGCTGGTAAACGTACTCTAAATCCACTCATTAGTGTAATTGTTACTTATGCCTAATAACATGATGCGGTGCTAAAAATTATATTATCACTATTATTATTATTACTTATTTATTTAGCTCTCATCAAATATAAAATGCACCAATGTCATCATCATCATCATCATCAACAACGGTTTTCAGCCTGTTGCTGTGTCAGTTTAGATAAATGCCTCCATCTTTTTCTTTATTTGCACCATTATTCCTCCTTTATTTGTTTCTTTTCTTTTCCTTCCAATCGCACACTTGCTGTTATCTGCTCCTCCCATCTATTTATTCAGTCTCCCATTGGTCTTTATCCTAAATACTTCATCTCAATCACTTAAAGATTATTTCCCTCCTCATTACATGTCCATACCATATCAGCCATGCCTCCTCTACTATATCGTATTCCCTGTACTCACCAAATTCTGGCCCAAAAAACTTCAGTTTGTATATTATTGTTTCTCATTGTGACAGCATGCATGCCCCTCAGAAACCTCATAACCATGGCCTACACTATCTTAGTCCCTTTCTTAATCTTCCCATCTAACAGTTTCTATCACCGCGTCTTACTACCCGTTTGGGTTATTCGGTTATATACTAATTACGCTTATGGTTTCAGGGATGAGGAGGGTTATATATAGATTATATTCAAAAGAAGTGTACCCGCATTTGCGTGGATTAAGAGCGGAATAACATTTGGGAAAAATAATCCTGAGTACACCTGACTAAGATTCAAACCTCGATCTCCCCGTTCATTGGCAGTTTAATCTACTTCAAAAGTAGCGCGTTAGACCACGTGGCCATGGAAGAGGGTAATAGTTTAGATTGTTTGTTTAAAATTTTAGCTTGTTGGTTGGTGCTATACAAGCATCGAATCTTATCTGTATTCAATAAATAGAAAGATAATGTGGCAAGTATTGATTGTTTCAATTATCTATACACAATATAATATCACCTGTTGGAACTGTTGACAAATGTTTGATATTATTTTAATATAATAAAAATACTAATTCCAGCTTTTAAGTTTACATTTTGTCAAGCCATGTAAACCATATAAACCATCATCCATAATTAATTGTTAACACGCGATTTCTTGGTGGCGTCATCCCTATTATTACTTTCTCGTGACCCCTTGAGTAGAGAAAGTGTTGTACTTGTAAAATATTGGAATCAAAATTTTGAAAGCTTACGATATTTATGAACCCACTGAAACCGAAAAGTGGTTTTCGCGATGCAGTCTGTCTATATATTTGTCTGTACTTATGAAAAAATTGAAAGTAAAAGTGATATTTTCTCAAGATCTGCACTAAAAATTTTGAATATAGGCACTGTTAAACGTTACAAACAAATTTAGAATACTCATTCCTCCATTAAAATTATTTAAAGGTTGCTTAAAGAAGAGGAACTATTCATATATGTTCATATATATCTTAGATACTATTTGAGATATGAAATAACTTATCATGGTAAATTTGTAGTAATATTAAAAATAAAATGGTTTTAATTTGAAATATGTTTTTTAAAGACCCATAATTTATGAACTATAAGTTATCATATATATTTTTTATGTGAAACTTTGAAATATGAAATTGATTGCTAGGCTCTTTTCTCAATATTTCTGTAATAATATATATTATTTCATTTATACCCTTTGGTGTAATGTTTCTGGTTTCTATTTTCACAAATCTTAAAAGTTCTTTAGTAGATTTCTCTATTTTAAGATAAACTAGATAAAAAGTTTTTTTGACAAAATGAGACTTACACCGACATCCCCTTACCCATCGATACAGGCTACTATGATTGTTAAACTTGTATCTTAAAACCTTATTAATTATCAACCAGTAAACCCTTGCGAATCTTTCGCATATTCAACTTTCTCCCCCTTTCCCCTAGAAAAAAGATTGTATTTTTTTGGTTTGTTGGGAATTAAATACTAAGTGAAGTGTTTACACAAAATAGCAAAGAGAGCTTCTTTTCGGTAATTGATACAAAAACATTGTTAAATTTTTTTTTTTAACTTAAATTTTAAACGAACAATCTGTTTTAACGTAAACTGATTATGCTCTGTCCAAAGTCTGTAGAGAATCCTATCCACTGATACCTTATTCATCGCTGTAGGTTTTGTATTAGTTGAGAAAAAGGGATGTTGACAGAAATATTAGATATGATCTAGTCCCAGCACCTTTTATTTATTTAAAAACGTGGAGTAATTATGGTGAATAGAATATTAATATTTACGAATATATATAAATTTCGAGTAACATGAACTTAAATGTAAATTTGAGCTCTCCTCATTATTTGTCACACAAAGTAATGGTAGTCAAGAACGCCACCTATTTGTAACTTTGTTTGACAAGACGGACGGCCAAGTTCCAGTCGATAAATTGTTTTATTCATGAACCTCAGGTCAACGGGTCGTGACTGAATAGTTAGAGAGGCCAATTAAATCTCTAACGGACCACGGTTCAATACCGACCATTGACCGATGATTAAATTATTCTACATTGATTTGATTGTATGATGTTAAGCTTAGTTTTCTAGTATTATGTTATGTTATTAAAATGGAGACTTCCAATGCAGAAAACATTTATATTTAGAACGTACACAAATACCTAGTCAACGGTTTCCAAGATTTTAAAGTTTATCATAAAGTGCATTAACTAATGAAACGACCCCAAGACCTTTTTTTATTCTCTTTTCTTCCTTTCAAGACGAAGTGTACATTCATATTTTATCAAGGAAAATATAACTTGTTTTTACTTCTCCATTTAAGAGGAAGGCATGTAATTGTAGAATATTTCGATATTGAGATTATGAGTATTTACGTTTTTTGTGTGTCCGAACCCAAAATATTGGATTATACCATTCTGTTTGTCCCATGTTTACCTCTCCTAGCGACAGATTTGAAATGGTTTGGTGGATTTTGTCTAAAATTGATATCTAGAAATTACATAGGCAATACTTCTGGACTTTTTTATTTTAGCCCAGTCTTCCAATTAAGGTAATTTACTGATATTTTTAATTCAAATTTTTTTGAAAATGGCTCTAAATATTTTTTTCGAAATGTTATCTAGGGAGTTTGACTTCCCCAATGGCACTGTATACTTTGTTTTTGGGTAAAAAAAAATTTAATAGTAGCTTACTGAAGAGTGATCTTTCGAAAATTCAATATATTTTGAAATATCTAAAGGATTTTTTTAAAATTATCTAGGGTGTGTTTAATGAAAAATAAAAGTCTATAATTGTTTTTGGGGAAATTTTTACAAAGGGGTAGTTAGTTAACTGATGATTTTTTTTAAACTGAATATTTTTAAAAAATGGCTCCAGTGCTTTGGTTTAAATTGATATTGTAAAAAATTCTACTTTAAAAAATAATGTGTTTCTGTAAAAAAAAATCATTTTATAGTAATTTACTAATAAATGGTTTTTGTAAAAAAAAAATTTTTACATTATTCTAGCGAATTTGTTCAAATTTGGTATCGGATATATTTTACATCATCAATAAAAATGTATGTTTTTTAATATAAATTAATTAAAGGATAGTAAACTTAAGAAAAGTTATAAAAACTGTGAAATTTTTAAATTGTTTTTAAGATTGAGTTCAAAATGTGTATATGAAATAGTTTTTAACTGTAAATACAATAAATTATTATCCATCAAATAAAAAATCATTAAAGGTAGTTTACAAGTAACTTATTTTTTGAAACTTAAATTGGTTACTCCGGGAGAGGTAAGTGTTAATAAGTGAGACCACAGGCCTAAATCTACTTGAAACCTTTTTGTCTAAATCTTTATTTTAAGGAATTATTTGGCAACTGCATCTTATTATCATCCAGACTATACCCTTAACGCGGGAAATGACGTAGTAAAGGAAGAATTTAAAGGAACTTAGCATAATTTGCGTGAGGGTACATTTTAAGAATATCACCATTTAGAAAATTAAACACCCAAAGTACACATTCCAGGCTTAAAACCCCAAACTCCATCACCCCTAAAATCCATTTATTATTCGAATTTGATGCATAAGATCTTGTAACTCGAGTGGGTTCTATTTAATTCATTATTTTAGAATAGTTTTATTTAACATTTTTTTCCCTTTTAATAATATGTTAACGACAAATATTTACAGCTTGAGTTTTTCTTGAGAAAATTACAGTGCATGTAAATTTAATATTCAAATCAATTGAATGTTTAAAATGTATTATCTGACCACTGTATTTTTCTGTTGTCACCTAAAAACTTTTTTTTTTTCTTCTATTATCATTTAAGAAGAACCATTAGGCTGTTGAATGGTTTTAAGGCAATGTCTGCCAAACCTTTTCCATATTTGAAAACCCCCTGAATAATTTATAGTTCATCACGCACCCACCCCCATAATCTTCACTGCCATACGAGGTAAAATTAAGAGGCTTAAGCACATATTTCAAATGTTCTAATAACCCATTTTATATAGATAAAAAAAATTGAATTAGTCGAAGGGTAATGAAAAATACCCACTGTTTAAGAAAATTGTAAACAGCAAAAACAATAATAATTAAATTTGAAAATTTAAATAAAAATAAATTAATATTTTTCGTGGACAGCCACAGGATTTTTGTGTGACTCCAATTTGGGAATCTCAGGTTGATCTTCACTTTAACAACAGTTTTACACTCCCACTATACGCAAGTGGGAGCACACTCCTTAAATTTAACATTACTCATCCCTAAGACACTATCGTAATTAATACATAATCATCAACTCAAACGGGCAGTAAAATATGTTATGATGTATTTTTACAAGATGACTTACAAACTAAATAGAACACAAAACCCTGAATATTGGCCGTTAAATCATCAATGATAATGATTATCAATTATACCTTTTTCATACTTATCAGAATGAAGCTTGAACCACTTCATCAATTTAAAAAAAATCACAACTAATGTGCTAATAAATGGGACAGCATAATTAAGATACTTCTTTTGAATACAGATTTAAATTAATACTAAACTACCGTTGGTTAATTAGCTTGAAAAGACTATTATGTTGTTTTTAAATCCATCACTAAGCTCTAGTCGAATGTAAATGAATAAAAAGTTTAAGGTGGGATAGAGACGCGCGAAAAGGGCCAATGTTTTTGCAGTTTTTTATATAAAAACTTTTTTGGTCAAAATATATAAATAAATATTGCCCAGTACAAACATACTTTAATTTTATTCACATGTTGAAATCAACAGTTCCTGATATCTGTCATGTGCATGGAGGCATTCATCTAACAAACTTTCTAAATGAAGAGAAAAATTGTATTAAATTCTAGGAAATGATTGACAGATATTCAAGAAATGTTGATATCATCATATGAAAAAATTAAATTCATATTTGTACTGGAGCAATATTTTTTTTTTTGACAAAAAAAATGTTTTGCCATAAAAACTGCAAAGACACTTGTTTTCTCGCCCCCCTTTCATTCCACTTAATTTGAAAAATTATATGTTTTAATGAGTGCTTATAAAAGGAGTTTAACCTGATTTTTTGTAGTAGTCTCGTTCTGATTGGATGTAAATTGAGGTCTGGGTCAAATCTCTGTCGAGGTACTAAGGCTATTTTTCATGGCAAGAACATTTGGGCCACAGGACCCCTCGTACCAAACATTCGTGGCATGGTTGGGCCACGTTCCTGAACAGTAGGATTAACATCGTAGATTAGTTGGGCCACGATCGCCAACAAGGAGGATTATCCTAATAGCTTAGTTGGTTTACGATCACTGATTAGGAGTATTATCGTCTTAGCCTAGTTGGGTTACGATCACTGATCAGGAGGATTCTCGTCTTAGCTTAGTTGAGTACGAAACACTGATCAGGAGGATTCTCGTCGTAGATTAGTTGGGCTATGACACTGATCGGAGGATATAACAGTAATAGTTATTGGCATCAGATTATGAATACAGATGCAGCGAAATTGTATTCCTTCATTAGGTATCCTTTCGGGTAGTTATTGTAATAATGTATTTTTTGTGTAAATATCATGAATTGTATTCCACTTGAAATTATTACAACATCCTGAATCTAACCCCAAAACAGCCATACCGAGTTTGTACATCAAACGCTTTGTGTGAAAATTCCCTGGAACTATGTCACTAATGTGGACTAATATACCACTTTAAGCCGGAAACGTACTACTCGGAATGTACCATCGATAGTTTTTAAATAAACTGCGTTTTTGTAAAATCTGAATTTGTAACCTCCAAATGTAAATAATATCACCAAATACCGGAATGTAACCCTCAGAAAATAGTGCAACATTCGAATTTGTAATAAACTGCTTTTGTGAAAATCCTGAATGTATCCACTGGAATTATATCCCCCAAAACCTGAATCGTACCCCCTCGGAATGGTATCCATTCCGATAGTTTTGTAATAAACTGCTTTGTGAAAATCCTGAATTGTATCCACAAATGGCCGACTTGAGTTTTAACAGAAGGAACGTTTAACGTAAAAGCTTTGTCACAATTCTGGTAGAGGGCAGCAGGATGGAATCTTCTTAAACTTACTACTTGTATACTAGAGTGCAGACAAATCCAATCAAATTATTTAAATAAGTTTAAGTAATTATTTGAAATTCGTAGACTCATATAAGGCTGCCAACATTACATAGAAATTAAAAAGCATAGCGTTATAAATTATTTATGATTTCCAATTAAGAGGATATTCGTATCCTAAATCAGCCAGTCCTGCTCGATTATACACTTTAGGCCAGGGAACAGAAGTTAAACGTATGGACATTAGGAGCACCTTTAGAAAATATAAACAAATAGTTTGCAGTCATCATTGATAAGATTTTACTCTATTTCACTGTTATTTATAGATATTGACTATCTTTGTATTAATATTATCACTGTTCACCATAGTTTTTATTTTGTTTCCTTGAAGATGATTCAAAAATTCATTTGTAATCAAATCGATATATGAGAATTTAAAATAACTTTGTCATTAGTGCTCTAATTATCTTTTCAAGTGGCCTGTTTAAGTATTTTCTTAAAAACGAAGTATTCATTCTCTTTAAGGATTGCAGTGCATATTAGAAAATTAATTTGCAACCTTTTTTAACATGTAAGATTTTTTTTCGGGTCAATATATTTTAGAGCATGTATTGACTTCTATAATTTTAAAGAGAGAAATCTTTTATTTTATTTGGCAACAGACTTTAGCCACTATGTTAAAAAATAATTATTCAAAATCTAGCTTTAATTTATTCAAATCTAGTAAGAAATGAGACGGTTTTGATAAATTCTGGCAAGAATTTTATTAATGTAAATGGCAGCAATGCTTTACTCGCTCATTTATAATCAAAATAAAAAAGTTTCTACAAGACAACGTTTTCATATTTTCCTATAAACATTTTAAGAGGTATGGAAGTTATTCAATTGTTTCAAATCCCATGTAAGATTTTGCAGGTGATGTTCACCACAATTATTACAACCACCATAAAATTACTGTCTTTGCCACACTAGTGAAAATATACTTATGGCGTGATATTTATATGTGACTTTTAAAGCTAAGGAACAATGTTAATCTTCATAATTTGGTGAAAAATGTGGTTTAAGAATTGGTTTTTTTAGTATATATATTGCGTTCACTAGATGCATCAGTGAATTTTTTTATAATACATTATGGGTGATTATTTCGTATGAGTAATTGTCTTCATTTTTAAGCTATATAATTGCACCTCCTCTGGTTAAAAAAAGGATAGCGTTAACGAGGAAACCAATGAGATAGAAAGAGACGTAGGTGTCTATAAGCGCATCTACTGCAATTTAAGAGCGAGACGACCTATCGCTATTTATTATTTGCTCCATAAATTTATAAAGGTATTTTAGTAACCATTCATCACACAAAATTTAATATAGCCTGACATATATTAATAATTCGCATAAAATAGTAAAGTATATCACAATGTCTTATCAAGTATTAAGAGAAAAAGAAATACCCGAAGGGTTTTCTCTTTCTCACGCAATGTAAAACAGACGACAGCTCGAAAATTTCAGACACAGACATCCAAATCCAATTGATCATTGGCTGTTTTGATCTGTGTTAGGCTAGGCTTAATGAAAGCTCAGGTTTTCATTCATAGCTTAAATAATAGTTTGACCATGGCTAATTGTCGAGAATTATCTACAACGACGATCAAGCCACATTTTAAAATCTCCTAGCCATAAAATATATTGATAAATGATAACATCCATCACTAACATTTTGATGAGTATGACTAGGAAAATACCCAATTCACTTGTATAATTCGAACACTTACGTGTGGGTGAAATGCGAGTTTAGTTCAGTGGTTTCCAAATTAAGCCAGGTTTGAAATCAATGTTGGTCTTTGAAACCATCGCGACCCCTTGATGGCCTACAAGTATTAATATCCTGGTTTTTAAATTTTAATTTTATAATATTCTTATTAATCAGGGCTATAAAAAATTTAGCACCACATCTTACTATGCGTTTGGGTTATAAACATGTGTACTAATTTCGCTAATGTGTTATGGACGAAAAAGGTTGAATTAAGATTAAGTTTACCCGGAGTTGCAAGGAGGGAGAGTGGAAAATTATTTAGGGAAAATCAATCCCAGAACCGCCAGTCAGAATATGAATCCTGACCTCATCAGTTAAACCAAACTAGCGTGCCGTTAAGCCCACGTGTTTGATAAAATTCCTATAAACTATATTATCCTATATTATTTATATGAATGCGACTAAGATGTTTCAAAAGTTAATCAACGAGCCTAGTGGGTATTTTGAAAGCTATGATAGCAGCGCCTCTCGCCTAAACACGAGACTCCTCCAGCAAACTAAGTAAGCAAGCAACAGTCTGAGCTAGGTAACCAAAAGGAACCTAATTAGTAACTAAAATGTTTTTACTGTATTTGAATTTTGCACCTTCCTAAAGTAGTAATCAATTTAAAAAGTAAACATAACATTATAATCTCAACAAGCAACGTGTTCCACCCGATAAAAGCCATGACCAAGAATGGGGTCGCTACTCCCAGGTTGTAAACTATCTGTCTAGTCACTCTAGTGCCTTAATTTAGTTCACTTAGCTATCAGCACGAGAAATGGTTAATTTGAATCTATCACTGAAAGGCTGACCTGTCGGTCTTACCGAATGGCGAGTGGAGTTTGTACCCTTCTGACTAAGTTACAAAACGCTAATCAGCGAAAGAGTGGAAGGGTAGTCATGGAGGGGGTAAGAACTGTCAGAAGAGGCCACATATTTCATGCTTGAGTGCGTTAAGTTAATATGCAACCCACTTCATAAAATCCCTTCGAATTCGTCAAGTAGGTAACGTCGTTAAGTAAACTACCCTTAATTTTAGGTTTGTATATCTAATTCCAAAAAGATCTCTGGGGAACCCTATCCAACCTTAGATATCAAGTTTCAGCTTGATCGATGAAATGGTTTAGGCTCTATGCACAGATACAAACACACAGACAGGCGGCATCGCTAAAATATATTTTTCTGTTTCAGGGGCCATGAAACGTCGATATTTATCAAAATTTCAAGGTTTTTTTTACGATATCAATACTTTCTCTAACCGAGGGGTGCGAGAAAGAAAAAATTATTTCCACAAATCAAATCAAAAGTTTTTTAAAGATTTCTATAAAGGTCTTGATTGAAATGTCTACTACTTTTTCAATTCTTCACGTCTCAATAGCCTTATGAACTAACTTCGTGTTCACACTTTAGGGATAGTATGAGAAATGTATAATTTAGGGAAAGTGTATCTACATTTGTATGTAGATAAAGTGGAAAATCATTTAGTCAAAATTATCTCGAAACATCCGGCGAGTTTCGATCCCCGATATTAGTCATGGTGAATCAAATTGTAGCTAGGATGATAAAACTATATACAACTAGCTACAAATCTTACATGTTAAAAAAGGTTGCAATTAATTTTCTAATATGCACTGCAATCCTTAAAGAGAATGAATACTTCGTTTTTAAGAAAATACTTAAACAGGCCACTTGAAAAGATAATTAGAGCACTAATGACAAAGTTATTTTAAATTCTCATATATCGATTTGATTACAAATGAATTTTTGAATCATCTTCAAGGAAACAAAATAAAAACTATGGTGAACAGTGATAATATTAATACAAAGATAGTCAATATCTATAAATAACAGTGAAATAGAGTAAAATCTTATCAATGATGACTGCAAACTATTTGTTTATATTTTCTAAAAGGTGCTCCTAATGTCCATACGTTTAACTTCTGTTCCCCTGGCCTAAAGTGTATAATCGAGCAGGACTGGCTGATTTAGGATACGAATATCCTCTTAATTGGAAATCATAAATAATTTATAACGCTATGCTTTTTAATATTCTATGTAATGTTGCAGCCTTATATGAGTCTACGAATTTCAAATAATTACTTAAACCTTATTTAAATAATTTGATTGGATTTGTCTGCACTCTAGTATACAAGTAGTAAGTTAAGAAGATTCCATCCTGCTGCCCTCTACCAGAATTGTGACAAAGCTTTTACGTTAAACGTTCCTTCTGTTAAAACTCAAGTCGGCCATTTGTGGATACAATTCAGGATTTTCACAAAAGCAGTTTATTACAAAACTATCGGAATGGATACCATTCCGAGGGGGTACGATTCAGGTTTTGGGGGATATAATTCCAGTGGATACATTCAGGATTTTCACAAAAGCAGTTTATTACAAACTATCGGAATGGATACCATTCCGAGGGGGTACGATTCAGGTTTTGGGGGATATAATTCCATGGATACAATTCAGGATTTTCACAAAAGCAGTTTATTACAAAACTATCGGAATGGATACCATTCCGAGGGGGTACGATTCAGGTTTTGGGGGATATAATTCCATTGGATACAATTCAGGATTTTCACAAAAGCAGTTTATTACAAAACTATCGGAATGGATACCATTCCGAGGGGGTACGATTCAGGTTTTGGGGATATAATTCCAGTGGATACAATTCAGGATTTTCACAAAAGCAGTTTATTACAAAACTATCGGAATGGATACCATTCCGATTGGATACAATTCAGTCCCCTCTAACAGATAATAAACATATGGATACACATATTAATTCAGCACCACAAATCTGTTTGCCTTATATTAGGTTATGCTTTCTTAGGTTAGGTAATGCTAGGTTATTTTGTATATTGTTGTGTCTTACTTTCTATCATTGCTGTTTTTCGCTCAGCTCTAGAAAATATTTACAATCATCCTAAATAGAGCGACACAACAGCCAGTACCGAGTTAGTACATCAGTACGCCTTGTTTAAAATTCCCAAGAAGGAACTCATGGCTCAACTGTAATGTAGGACTAATGATACACTTTTAAGCGCAGGTCATAACAGGTATACGTGGGCCAACTTTAACATGCCCATTTTCCCTTTACAAAAATGCGTGTAATTTTAATTTTAATTATAATATCATTGAACCCACCCAGATAGTAAAGCTAAATGTTAAAAATACTCGGAATTAATAAAACATAGTGCAAAGAATTTTTGGATAAACCTATACTGTGCGTCTTACTAAGCTCAAACTACGACCTCCTGTATAATATGTCGAAAGTTATAACAGACCAAACTTACTTGATGGTGATTGGACCTTGGATTTTAGTCAGAAGTTCAAATATTGACTGGTTTTTTTTTTCTTTAGTTAACTTTACTAAAATCCATACGTCAAGGGAGAGATTTGAATAAATAATAACTTTAGAGTTGACAAGCATCGATGGTTGAGTGGATCTAAGACGTCACTCTCGCATAAGAATAGATATATAAAGATGGGTTATTAGGGATGCTCGAATCCCGGTCGGATGTACCAAGGGAGGATTTTACTGAATTAATTATTTTTCTTCCTCCACTTAAATTCTGGTATATATACTTTTCTCTCAATCAACCTCATTGTTTATCCCTATTTAGATATGAATGATTATTAATACAAGATTAAATAATAGATGAAACTAAAGTATAATCCTAACTATGTAGTAAAACCGGGCTCTAAGATGAACAAAGAATAAAACATACAAACTTTAGAGAAATTTTCTCCCAATAGTGTTTGTATCTTTGCAGCTTTATAAATAACTTGCTAGGAAAGAAAATTTATAAATTATAGTCATAATTAGTTTGAAGTAGAAATTCCATAATTTTACCATACTATTATTAATAATATTACTTGACCCGCTTCGGTGGCCACGTGGTCTAACACGCTACTCTAATATTAGAATAGACTGCCGATGACGGGAGATCGAGGTTCGAGTCTCAGCTGGGTCTTTTTGTTTTCCCCTCTCCGTACATGCAGAGGCGGGTACACTTCCTATAAATATAACCTTTCTATGCCTAAAGCCACTAGCGTAATTAGTACATAAGCGTAGAGCCCAAACGTGGTTCTAAAAACAATAAAAAATAATAATACTTCAAATATATTAGCACCCGCCTCGGTGGCGTAGTTGGCTAACGCGCTAGACGTGTTGAGCTCGACTGCCGAGGACGAGGAAGATCGAGGTTCGAATCTCGGTCGGGTGAACTGGGAGTGGTTTTTCCTAAATGGTTTTCCACTCTCCCTCCACACAAATGTGGGTTCATTCCTCTATATTCAACTTCCCAATTCTTAACCCATTAGCGTAATTAGTACTTAAGCGTATAACCCGAACGGGTAGTAAGATGTGGTACTAAATAAATAAATAAAAATTATATTGGTATTGATATTAGGTATCCCATGATAGCTGCAGGTCTTATTAATTAATAAGTTGATACAGGAAAGTGATTTTTACTCTCTTTGCTGGTTGGATGTTCTAAGGAAATCACTCTCACAGTAAAATGGGCGGACTTTGACGGGTATATAAGCATTCAAATCCCAGCAAAGTCTATAATATGTGGGTTTTTTCTAATGATTTACACACTCCCTCCACGAATACGATGGTACATATTCAATAAATATCACCTTCACTAGCCCTTATACATAAGTAAGTGAGGGAAGGGGATAAAAAAAAAAGTCGTTTTGGTAACTTTTAAAAAATAATCCACAATTTTTGTTTACTTCATTTCCTAGTATAATTCCTTGCCAGTGTGTTCAACTTATTATGTTCTTTGCTCCGAGCTGGTAAAATGGAATTTAAATTAAATTCTGTGCGGGTGTAACTGAGAATGGCTTTACACATAGTTATTTATATTGTGATGTTTCAATGTTTTATCTTGAGCCAAACTATGGCGCATTTATATAATAATTCCCGCTTCAGTAGCAGCGTGGTCTAACGCACTACTCACCCCGTGGACTAGAATGCCGATGAATGCCGAATCTCGATCGGGTGTACTGAGGTTTTTTCAAAGTGATTTTCCAATCTCTCTCCACGCCAATGTGCCTACACTTCCTTTAACTATAATCTTCCTAAACCTTAAAACCATTAGCGTAATTATTACTAAGCGTATAACCCGGACGGGTAGTAAGACACGCTATTAATAATTTAAATAATAATAATAATTTAGTCCCACTATGTATACGGCATCGTTAATTTATTTTGAATAAATAGTCTAAACAGTTTTTAATGTAAGAAGGTTAAAGCTGAAACATAATAACAATGTTTGTAAAAATGGCCAATAAACAAACAAAATGATTTATTCCTGTTATTTTCCCGTGGCTTCGCTCGCATTTGATTAATATATTAACATATTAAACAACTTTAAATGCTTGAAAAGAATGAAACTTCAAGAGATATGTTATATGAGCAAACTAAGATTATGTATAATGTTCTAGTGCCAAGTTTTCACTTTGTATGTTTATTGGTTCTTTAATTGGTCGAATAGATAGTTACAGTGTAAAATTTGCTAGATTTTTATGGATATAAAAAAGGGGAGCTAGGGTACACACATCCTAAGGATTTTCCTAACTATTCATTCAAAATTTAAAATTCCTTGGTTTAGTATTATTATTATTATTATTATTATAATTTTAATTTTATTAGCACCGTACCTTACTATACGTTCGGGTTATACGCACTTACGCTAATGTGTAATGGTAGGGTGATTGTGAGAAGAAATGGAGGACCTACAGTTTAACATGGAATCCGAACCACGGTGGAGATCTGGCATTCCACACATTCAAAAGTTGTGATTAATACACGTATTTTCAGAGGTTATGGAAAGGTTTGGCAATCAGATAAATCTGTGCTGGGACCTAGGGTTGAACTCCTGACCCCCAGTAAAAAAGTCTGATAGCTTAACCCTGGACCACCAGGTCACCTCCTTGAATAATTGACTTTAAAGATGAACTTCCCAGTTGACACGTGGCTTAAGGTAGTGGTTCTTAACCTTTTATTACTCACGGTACCCTAAATATAATTACATATTTTCGTGGCCTCCTAGTTTTTACTAACATAATAATTAAGAAATATTCTGAAATAGTGGATTTACTTACTGATTATATACAATAAAACATAAATTAACTTACCTAAATGTTTATAATTTAGAAAATTAAATTGTATTACTTAATGCTATTCGCATGCAGGAGTAAATTCGTAGTCGATCTGGCTGCTTTATTTTAATATTTACCACTGTGGAAAATCAATTTTTACATAGCTAAGTAGAAACATAGGGCAGTAAATTTTTAATGGCGATGGTAAACAGAAAGGAATATTCACTCTGGATATGTCTCCAAAATTGGACCAAATTTTTCTTATTGAAAACGGAGATCAGACATAAATCCTTTGTTAATTTTAGTATTGTGACCTTGTCCGTAGGTAATTAATTGGTATTTTATCAGTTATTATTTGGATCTTTAGTCTAAAGTTTTCTGCTCTCAAGTTAATTATTTAGAAAATCTTTATCGAATTAAAAAAAAAAATTCTGGAGATTGCATTAAAAAAAAGAATGTATATGTGGACTATCAATTGTAAAATTGTTGTTTAAAATCATTTGTTAATAGTTCGGAACCATTTCAAAAACATGTATTTCTATTCTTTGACCCCGTCTATATATTTTCATTTTCATGGCTTCTATTTTACCTTTAATAGTAAACATGTTTGTTCTGGTTTCTGTGTATGTATACAATTAGCTGATTTAGAATAGAAAAAATATCTGCCAAATATGAAATTTTTGCAATCCAATTCCTATTAATAAAATAAGTATCAAAACTGGGTTTTTTATCATTTAAAAAAATTTCATTTCCGTTTTTAATTCGAGTAAGTGATCAAGAATTTTCCCTCGTGACAACCATCTAATTTCTGTGGGAAGTATGGCCGGTACCAACATTTTCATAAAGGGCAGAAGACAGTCTAGAATTAAGGCCTTTAGCCCTTTAGAGTACAAGTCAAAGACCTATTTTGTAGCATGGTGGGCGGGAGGGTGAAAGGCATGGCTTGGCTTACCAACCGACCAAAGTATCCTTCCGCACCAACAAGAACATATAGATCACAGAAACCGTTGATGGCGCTAGCTACCGGACAGATCATACGTTTGAAAATATCAGTTTTCTCGAGAGAGGGTGAAATTTTTATGTTAATATTGTCAACAGCCCTTCTGAGATAATGATTCGATGTTTATTAATTGTTACATTTTATTATTTTTTGTTATGAATTCGGTAGTTTTCTTTTGAAAAATGTCAATACTATCCATATTTTATCACTGTTAAAATTAAAGAGAAGGTGTGTATATAAACAGTATAACTTAATCAACATACTTCTATTCTTGAACAAACCGTTTCCGAAAATAAAATTGCAAAACAATAAAAATTCTTGAAGATAGCCGTTTGTTCCCATGGCTCTGCATTTTCACGCCAAATTAAAAGGCCCAATCGCCTTGAAAGCATTTATAAAAAATATTTTTAAATATTTGTATATAAAACCAAACATTTTCGCGATGCGTGTCCTGCCCCAGTGTGAATGGAAGAATCTAGAACAATGTCCAGGGTATTGTCTGGCAGATCCAATGGGAAGAAATCATTGGGAAGACCTAGATGCAGATGAGGAGATAACATTATAATGGACTTTCTAGAGTTAGAGAGTAATAAGTTGGACTGGATAGAACTAGCTCAATATAGGGATAAGGTTTAATGAGTGGGATTGGATATAACTAGCTCAAGATAGGGATAGGGTTTAGTGAGTGGGATTGGATATAACTAGCTCAAGATAGGGATAGGGTGTAATGGTGTAATGAGGGAGACTGGATATAACTAGCTCAATATAGAGATAAGCTATAGTGAGGTGGACTGAATAGAACTAGCCCAAGATAGGGATAGGGTGTAATGAGGTGGACTGGATAGAATTAGTTCAAGATAAGGAAAGGGGGCGTACCTTAGTAAATGTTGCAATGAACCACTGAGTTCCTAATGTCATTGAGCGAGTAAGTAAGTAAAGGCCTAAGTAAGAACAAAATATTTTAATTTAGTAATAATAATAATAATAATAATAATTAATAAATGGTCTACGTAAATAAAAGAGCACACTAACTGTCTAGTAGATAAGTGGACCAAATAAATATTTAACAAGCATAATAATTTTTTTGCTATGCCTTGTGTCAATATCGAGGAAAATGTCTACCACAAGTTTCTTTATATAACAGCACTGTCTAATGGATAAAGTTACATTTTCTAAAGAGTAAACGATACTTCTGAAATGGCTGGGGGTCCTATTTAACAATCAGAGTGTATTTATGTGTGTTGCCATATTTGCTCATGATGATATGTTTGATAGCTAAATATTCACATACGTGGACCAATAAACCGTTCTATAAAATCATATTTACGTTACGCTAGAACATCTATTGTAAATTTTACACTCCATTTGGTATTTGCGCAGTCTAGCATTAAACCCCTGTGAGCGCTAGTGATGTATAACCGAGGAACAACTTTTTCTCAATTTTTTTTTAAGGATGAGTTGAGACCTTTAGCTTAAATGAAGGCCATTTATATGCAACAGATAATCTCAAATGATGGATTAAAGTTGGCGAGGTAGGATTCATAAGCACGGGTACAGAATTTAAATTTTTAGGCTTAAGGTTAATAAAATGATTTAAATTCATACAATCACTTAATAATCAGTTTGTTTTATTGAAATATATTGAGGCTCATCAAAATGAACGTGGCTGGATTGAATAATTTATTAAATCTTATTTTAATATTAATCTTTTTATCTTTTAGTTTTAAAAAACTTTATAATCTTAAGTTAAATATTGTATTCGCATCTACAAATAACAACTATTTTTAAGATTAAAAATTGTAGTAGTTTATTTAAATCTAACTATTGAATCTAACAATGTGTTATAAGAGATGATAAATCAGTACTTAATCAACCCAAAGATAACGTAACTATACTTCTTTAAAAATGTTTATAAATATTATAGTGACAATAATTATAAGTTTATCCATAGTACATGAATGAGTTATTTTTCTAATTTGACAAATGCTATGAAAATGAAAAACTATATATTTAAGAAAAACATGCAAACAATTCAGAATGCATTATTCATGCTAATTATAATGACAATTAGTAACAACATGGTTTGGGTAAAATATGACAGTAATAAGATAATGATAAAAATATTTACATGTTTACTAAACTACGAAATATTTATACCAAAAGTATTATTTTAATACAGCAAAATTGCATTAATTAAATTTAATCAAATGAGAACTTGCTACCATTTGACCATTATATATATATATATATATATATATCTTATTATTATTAATACTGGTAAAGATGGAGAAATAGTAATAACACAACACAACTGAGGAAAAGATTAATACAGAAGTTAAAGGTCAAGAAGAAGAACATGTTAAAGAGTAAGAGGGAGAATAACTCGGAAACAAGTTTAAATCATCTAGATTGGGAGAGAATTTTCAATGTATTCATCACTTCCCTGACGTTCCCTTCGAATTTCAAAAAAGTTATCCTTATCCCGAAAGAGATGAAACAAATAATACTCTAATGAAAAGATTTCAGAGAGGAATCCAATTTAAAACTAGTAGAGCTTTTTTAAATAAAGGTTCAATGAATTTAGGATTTCATCAACGTTCTTTCAAACTCCTCGTATTAGAATTGATTTTAAATAGTGTTTTTGGATACATCGTTACTAGGTGTATTACTCTTTAACTTTAATACTTACATTACTATGAATAATTTTCGTTAATAGGATACAATTATATTTTCATTTATAATTTGTTCTTGGATGTGTAAAGATGAGTTTCTTTAAAATTATTATAGGATTTGAATTTTAACATGTCACACAAAGTAAATATATTACCTTTCCCAATTTATTACACTTATTCATCCTAATAATTGAGTTAGTTTTTCAGAAAATCCATTAATATCAAACGACCATTTTTGAAACATTTTAATTTCCCATGTGGGAAGATCACCCTTTTAAAAAGCAGGGTAACATTGATTAATGAATCTATAAATTATTTAGGTACTTATAGAGCTTCATATATGACTATATTCAAAATATTTTGCAGAAAGGTAGACAAAACCTTGATATAAAAATGGTGGTTCCAGGATTAAATTAAAAGAAACACTTGGTTTTTCATTCGTATCATAATTGAAACCATACACGAACCTCAGAACATCAATATATCTATCTAGTAATACAAAAAAAATTCTTCTTTAAAATATGTAGCCTTCATCTAATTAAAATATATTTAACTATAATTGTAACTTAGAACTTAATCAATGATTTATAAGTAATGGTAAATATATAATAACTTAGCAACGTTCAAAATAAATGTTCCTAAGATAATACAAGATAAGTTTTTTAACGCATTTAAGTACCGTTTATATGTGAACATTTTCTATAAAATCTTAATCTGAATTTAAATAAATATTTGCCAATAAACGCTGATATTTAATCATATTAATATTGTTTTCTACATTCCAACTGTTCTAGTATTGTAAAACCCTACAAATAAACTATTATTTTAAATGATGACGAGACCAGGCACATATTAACAATTGTAAATGAGATAATTCATTTAAGAAAATATTAATTATATAAAGTGAACAAATAATTTTTTTATAAAATCATATGCATGTTCTTTTTATTTAAAAATTAACAACATTCACAAATTCAACAAAACAACAAATCAAGTGAAAGACTACTCTAATTAATGCTTTTTTTTCTTTGTTGATGTCCATGAAAAATTGTTTGGTTTTTATTTTTTTATATAGAAACTCGTGATTAATTTTATATTTGTACCCCTAAACTATTACTGTTGTTTTGTTAAACTGACAAATGTAATACGTAAGCGAGTAGGTCAACCCATTCCAAAAGAGCATAATCAGTCCTCGCCTGTAAAGTGGATGGTAAACTCTGTTGTAAAAACAAACTTCAATGTACCACGTTTTAGGGTATAACTCCTAGTTTCCTGATTCAGATTAGGTCAAGCTAGCCGCTTGAAGATGACTATCGGTGATCACATGGTTTAAGGTATTAGATCACTATAAAAGGACTGAGATGCATGTGATGGGAAGATTGAACTTTGAATCTTTGGTGGATGAACTATAGGTGTTTTTCTAAATATATTAAACACTTTGTTCTTAAAATCCCATTCAATGCTAATGCGGTTTCATTTCCTTTCCAAAATCTTTTAATAGCTTTTTGTTTTAACCAATAACAATTGTGAACCATATCTACTTCCCGTTTTAAGTTATTCACATATTTTTCTCATTGATTAGGAATGAGTAAGGTGAAGTATTAGAATAAATATGTACCGATATTTTCTTTGAGGGAGAGTGTAAAATTTTCTAGTAAGAACCATCTGTTCATATATAGCAGAGATTTAAAATGCTTACCACTGGTTTTAGGTAACTAACTAACTACATTTTTATCTCCGTGTCTTACATTCCATCCAAATCATACGAGTATTAGTACACTAAAAGGGAAGAGATAAGGAAGATAATTACTACATTGTAACTCCATTTGCATGGAGGATGAATGAGAGAACGTTTAGTAAAAAAAATACTCATTCTAAGTACACCCAACAGGTATTCGAATTCTGACCTCCATATCTCAAACAAACCAGAATGAGTAATTTATTGTTTTAATTGTATACCTTATAATACAAAACAAATTCCAGGTTTTTTTTCAACAACTCTGCAACATTCAACGCAATGTGATTTATAAATGAGGTTAGATGTCTGTTTGAAAACACAGCGAAATAATTTCACTGGGGTATACAGTAATCACTCATTAATACAACGCTCAAAATGGTTGCCTTTGAAAAGCCCCTTGAGTTATCGAAATCGCTCTAACATAAAGGGGTGACTTGGGGGACTAAGTACATTGCTCATTCGAAATGATTTTCACTTGGAACATTTATCTGAGAAATACAAACTATTTCATGGCATGCGGCGGAAAATAATAAACAGGGGAACGACAAGTATGTCTACATTCTAAGGAAATCTCAGGGTGATGGAAAGATATTTAATTAATGTTAATTTCCGGGACTGAGAATTCACACGAACCCTTTTTTTAAACAGCGTTAAAGGGCATAAACGCGTCATTATTATTCCTCATGTATTCGGAGGATTATTAATGGGTGTATGTTGCGGAATCTACGCTAAGAACAGTGATAGTAGGGGAGGTGGGAGAAGGCGGCTTAGGGTGAAAGGGGTAAGGGGTCACAAGGAGAAGGGTAAATCTGTGGGGAGTGGGGGTTGAGGATGGGGCAAGAGAAACGTAGCGTGATATTTAGGATAGAATGCGAAAGTACGATTAAGCATAATAAAACACGCTCCAGGCTAAACAAAATGAAGCCAAATTTTGGATATATGTATAGAAAGAGAAAATCAGAAGCGTAAGGGAATTGATAATTAAATTAAGTTAGAAAAAATGTTAAAATTTGTAAACTATAATAGCTATAATCTTTATCAGCACATACGGACGCATTTTGTGATCGGCTGAATTAAAACGATATAAGATTGTAAATATATTCCTATGATTACATTAGATTTTGTTTTAGAAGTATTGTCACACATACTATATAATTACACACAGACCTACTGCCTAAATATTTACTAAATTATGGATTATTGACTAGGAATATTATATTTAGAGTGTATCCAAATTTGCGTGGAGGGAGAGTGTAAAACCATTTTGGAAAAATCCCATCAGTGCACCCGACTGAGATTTGAACCTCAACCTCCCCGTCATATGTAATTTAGTGAACTGCTTATACCATGTGGCCACCGAAGTGGGTGATAGATATATTTCTTAACACCACTTGGAAAAAAACCCAGAGACCACAGTACTTGTGACCGAACCACTTAGCCAATAGCTCCTAGCTACACACATTATTGTCAACTATTAATTTACATTAATTATTCCATGTAAATGTGAAAAACTTTAAGGATTTTTGATTAATTTAAGGATGATTATGACGTAATGAAATCACTAAACAAAAAAAAAACTTCAACGTGACTTAGAAACGAACAACCTGGCTAGTTGAATAAAGCAATGACTGCTCTAGACTATAGTCCTTATTTAAGAAAGGTATGTTGGATACTCGATACCCTTTTCTATAAAAATGTTAAAAATAATCAAGCTACGTCTTAAATATATTGATAAGTAGCACCAACGAAAGCTCATTTAAAAAAATCTATTAGGAATTGAAGTACCCTTTTTAACAATGACCTTTGTCATTCTGACTATAGAGGCCTACACATAACTAATTTACTGTCTGAAAAAATGTCCTGACCAGGATTTGAACTTGTATCTACTAGAAGACGCTCAGATAAGTCCTTAAATCCTTCGTTTGCGGCCGATATTTGGTGTGGGAGATAGAAACACTATCATGTAACTTCCTTTCTAAAGACACTCTAGTTTGAATCTAAGTTTAAAATATAAAACAGATTCTGACAAGTTATAAAACTCATCGTTTTTTAAATTTCTTTTATTGTGTGAAAAAATATTTAGAAAATATAAAATAAATTAAATAAATAATTTAATATTTACAATTTATTTTATCACCACCCTGTTTTTTCGTATTTGCCTAAAATACATTTTACAAAGATTGAACTAGCTATCCTTAGTTTATCCTTTAAGTTTAGCAAACATACCTTGAATTATTTCACTATGGTATTGATTGTAAGATAGGGCCATAGTGCAATCCATCAAGGTAGGACTGCTACAGGTTCAGGGTAAGTGGAATAAATGGGAATATTTTGAACCCAACAAAATCTAACGTTAAATGTGTCAATAAACTTTGTCTTGGTCAAACAATACAGTCGAATTGGGAAAAGTTTATATTTGCTAAACATATGACTCGCGACTTAAATATATATATATATATCACAAACTCATAATAATAACATAAGATATTTTTCTTTAAAATGTTAAATAAACTCTGTTGAGCATTTGTTTATTTTATTTTTCATTACCGCTAATAAAAATATAGTAAGTCTTAACTACAACAGTTTCATAGCGAGAGCAGCCTTTAGTTTTGTTGCACGGGCTCTATAAATATTCCTTTCAGTTTTTTGCCTGAAAATTGTTTGTAGTTACAGAAATAACCGCTGTTAAGGAGAGTCTGACAGCACTCGATTGCATCCCGGTCTCCTTGGTTTGGATCTTGACCGGGTTAGTATATTGTCTGATCATCCTATAGTCACGTGCATCAGTTTATATTCGGCAATGAATTTAATATATTTAAATATATTGTGTTTGGGCGCCAGGAAATATTACGTTCCCTACCAACGATTAGACTGTGTTTGATTTAAATGAAAGATAAATTGAATTAAATATCACAAAATAATATTTAGGAATAATTTACTAAACACTTTAATTATGGTTACTAAATTATACATCTCTTAAACAATAAAGTGGAGTTGGAGTGATTAGTTCATCTCCAACTCTTTGAACGTGTGAGTGTTTGACATGTCCACTTTGGGTAATAGCGAGTGTTTACACATATCACTCTGTTTGCTGGTGTTATAGCGAGTGTTTAACACCGTCACTTGTTTGCCGGTGTATGCGATTTTAACACATTTCACTCTGTTTGCCGGTGTTATCACGAGTGTTTTTCCAAAACCTGCCACAAGGGCTTACTGCAACCCTCATCGTATCCCCTTGATGATTTCATTTTTGAAATAAATTGGCCAAGCTCGCTTTCACCAGCCACTAAAATTTGCTACTCGGTTCGGTCGGGGAGATCTTTTAAAATCGCCCTGTTCTTTACTGCTAGGTTTTTAAGGATCGCAAACCCAACACAATATGTATTGTACCCTTATTTTATAAAGTGGGACCAAGTGACGATTCAGACCATCCGTCACTAAAACTCATAAATTTTGCTAAAGTTTATATGAAATATATATTATGTTTCAAGAGGTAGAGCTAACCGGAGGTAATTAAATAACATTGTCATAGGTATTTACTACATTGATCTATAGCTAGTTCTAACGTGTTAAGTTCTCATAATCATCCCATCAAAAAGAAAAACTGAAACAGAATCGGCAATTAATAATCTTTGCAACAGTAATGTGTTATATCACAGCCACGACAAGAATAATAGTGCATATTTATTTGTGTTCCTACTTTTATTACATGTAAAAAAAAACTTATTTGTGTTTATTTCTAGAAGTTCAAAGTTTGTATTAAATGGGCAAAAAAAAATCGGCTTAAGAAATAGGATAACTACTTCTTGGTAAAGCATATTAATTCTTCAAACTCCTTCAAATTATAAGTTCAATGTCACACAATAGCTTGGAGCATTTATTAAAAATCATCATTCATAGCTTCTTTGTGAAGTCTCTTAATGGCTTTTTCTTCCTTTGGGAAGAGTAAACGTCACTAGTTTATGAAACAATGGAGCGGAGACTTGTGATAAATTGGATCTTCCGTGTTAAGTAAAATGTCATGGGGTAGAGAGAGGGGGGGAAGATAGAGGAAATAGCAGGAAGCTTAGGGGGGAGGGGGGTAGTGTAAATTAATGCAATACATCTCAGTAGCTCTAGGAGAAATCTGCGTCACGTCTGTTTATCTGGCCAGTTTCTTTAGATATAGATGTTGGAATACTGTTTACTGGTCTCTCAGAGTTAGGGACTATCACTCTTAAGGAACATTTTCATTTTATTTTCTATTTCATACTCCAAAGACAGCCATTAATATTCCTTTTAACAGGAGGCTTCTGAATGTGTAATGGATATGCTACTACGTTATAAATCAAGAGCTAGGTAGAATATCTTGCATTGCGATGTCGCTACGTTTGTAAGCTTTTCAATTACTCTTCGCAAGTATGGTCTTTCTTGGGTTCTCCCTGGAAATGGAAATAAATAAATAAAAAAGAAAAGAAAATGATTATATATATCATCATGAATATGTTTTTTCGTTCGTTTCTATCTAGCGTCTTAATGTAGACACAGTTTTTTTATTTCACTTTATTTCTTCTAAATTATTATTTTTTACCAAGTTGAAAGATATTTCTAGTGAAAGTTACAGAATGTTTTCATATTCTATGTTTATTTAATGTACAAATTTATTTACTAGGGGGTGACCTGGTGGTCTAGGGGTAAGGTGTCGGACTTCTGTCCTGGGGGTCCGGGGTTCAATCCTCGGTCCCAGCACAAATTTATCTGATTGTCAAACCCTTCCTTCACCTCTGACAAGACGTGTATTAATCACAACTTGTGAATGTGTGGAATGCCAGGGCTCCACCGTGGTTCGGATTCCACGTTAAAATGTAGGTCCTCCATTTCATCTCACAATCACCCTACCATTACACATTAGTGTAAGTGCGTATAACCCGAACGGGTAGTAAGACGCGGTGAAATAATAATATTTATTAGGGGTGGGAATTTTTTCAACATTTGCTGTAAATTGTTGCGCTGAAATCCACCCGAAATAGTTTACTGGGTTATAAAATCGACACCTATCTACGGGAATCGAACCTGGGATATTTGGTTTCTCGCACCAAAGCTCTAAGACTGAGCTAGTCAGGAATCGTCCTGTGCAATTATATTAATGTTTGAATAAAAATATATACTCAAATTTAATTTTGCTACTCTAATCACGCCCAATTTAATGTCATGTTTGAATAAAATCGCCATAATATTATTTCTATTAGAAGCAGAATTCATGCTGTCTATTCTGTTTTGTTTTGTAAGTAGGTAAATGTTTATTTAATGAATGGTATTTTATGTTTCTCAGGTTGTTAACCATGCTCACATTTTCAACTCTAGATTAACTTGGGTTTTATCATTTTGTTTTTGTTTAGAGTTTACTCTGTGTTTATTTGGACTTCCCTTATTAAAATATTGATATAAAAATTATTTACGTTATGTTTGCTATGACTGGTTTTTTAGTATAAATCATTTGTATCAAATTTTTGAAAAATGTAAACGTAGCTAATTATATTATAAATAGCCCGAGGAGGATATCCATCCTACGTCCCATTTTTTTATATAAACAAAATATTGATATTTGACAGAAATTTCTCAAAGCAATAAATATAGAGGATCAAATAAGACCATTTTTTTATTTCAAAATTATAAAAGAAAAAGATCAATTCACCTAAGTTAACTTTCGGCCATATTACTTAACATCGCCTTTAATATGTAATCTGAGATTTCCTGCATATTATGCCATGCATATTAATCATAATAATATAGTAACTAGACATACCGGTAAACTTACATGTAATTTCTTAAATAAATGGTATGGTGCACTGCACAGATATTCTACTGCTTTTATCTTAAAATATACATTTACTAAGAACTCGCAAGATTTGTGAAACGAAATAATAGGTCTATACATTGTTGTAGAAATACTTCAAACAAGATCATAAATGAAATAAACTACACTGTTACTTACTCAATGTCATTAGGAACTAGGAACACTGTTACAGAAAAATTGAGAAAAGAGAAACATCTTTGTCAACCAAAGAGCATAAGAATCAGAATTAGTTTTCAAATAACTGATTTAAAATGATTATATATTTGCTTAAAGCTCAGAAACTGTTGGTTTTCTAAAAAATAATTTCAAATGAAAGATTATTATCTTTAATTAAACCTACTACAACCTTTACAATTATCAATTTTCCGTATCTCAATTAGTTGAGGAGAAATGATGAAAATTGAAAAATTCCCCCATGTGAGGTACCGGCAATTTCATTTTCATTAGAAAATCAGAACTGCCATTTTGTTTATAATAGCGTCTGTCTAAAAATTTAATCAATATCGTTAGAACAAATTTTGAGAAAATCTATTTTTTCTCTTTTTGCCTTACAGTTAACTACCCTTCAATTTATTGTTTGATTTAAAATTCCAAAAACCTCTCTGGGGGACCATTAGAAAGCCCCAGATACCAAGTTTTATCCCAATCGGTAAAATATTTTTGGCTCTAGTTTGAGGTACAGACAGACAGACAGACAGACGGCATTGCAAAAACAACTTTTTTTGTTTCAGGGTGTCATGAAACGTCAACGTATCAAAATATCGAGTTTTATTTTCTTGAAAATTACAACACTTCTCTCTCCGAGGTGTCGTGAGAAAGTAAAATAAGTGCATGCATTTCATTATTACTCTGTTTTAAAACATTATGCATCTTAAACTAAAACGGATACCAAATATCTCATCTTTATGATGTAACATAATCTGTCTGCAACAAATGCACATTCCAACTAAACAAAAGAGATAATCAAAATTCTCCGATATATATATATATATATATATATATATATATATATATATATATATATATATATATAGATAGATAGCGTCATGTTAGTAACAAGTTAACACAATTTAGACATTCATTTATTATGATTCCCTAAAAGCCTCTTTTATTATGTAACAAGTTGTACCCAACAAGTTGGCCAACATGTTGGGAGAAAAGACATGCGGAAACGTAAGCTTCGTTTACCGTCGCCAACTTGTTGGACCAACATCCTGGGTCCTCCACCTCTTTTTAACCAGTCTTCACATTTCTAGCCATAGATAACGACGTATGACTTGACGTTTCTTCATTTATTGTGTTGACAGGAAGTGTACTCTTGCAGAAAAAAAACAAAACGTGAAAAACGGAGGAGGGTTTGAAGGTTTTTTTTAGCCAAAATATAGAGGGTGTAATGAGTTGAACTGTATAGAAATAGCTCAAGATAGGGATAGGGTTCAATGAGGTGGACTGGATAGAACTAGCTCAAGATAGGGATAGGGTTCAATGAGGTGGACTGGATAGAAATAGCTCAAGATAGGGATAGTGTTCAATGAGGTGGACTGGATAGAAATAGCTCAAAATTGAGATAGGGTTCAATGAGGTGGACTGGATAGAAATAGCTCAAGATAGGGATAGTGTTCAATGAGGTGAACTGGATAGAAATAGCTCAAGATAGGGATAGGGTTCAATGAGGTGAACTGGATAGAAATAGCTCAAGATAGAGATAGGGTTCAATGAGGTGGACTGGATAGAAATAGCTCAAGATAGGGATAGTGTTCAATGAGGTGGACTGGATAGAAATAGCTCAAAATTGAGATAGGGTTCAATGAGGTGGACTGGATAGAAATAGCTCAAGATAGGGATAGTGTTCAATGAGGTGAACTGGATAGAAATAGCTCAAGATAGGGATAGGGTTCAATGAGGTGGACTGTATAGAAATAGCTCAAGATAGGGATAGGGTTCAATGAGGTGAACTGGAGAGAAATAGCTCAAGATAGAGATAGGGTTCAATGAGGTGGACTGGATAGAAATAGCTCAAGATAGGGATAGTGTTCAATGAGGTGAACTGGATAGAAATAGCTCAAGATAGGGATAGGGTTCAATGAGGTGGACTGTATAGAAATAGCTCAAGATAGGGATAGTGTTCAATGAGGTGAACTGGATAGAAATAGCTCAAGATAGGGATAGGGTTCAATGAGGTGAACTGGATAGAAATAGCTCAAGATAGGGATAGTGTTCAATGAGGTGAACTGGATAGAATAGCTCAAGATAGGGATAGGGTTCAATGAGGTGGACTGTATAGAAATAGCTCAAGATAGGGATAGGGTTCAATGAGGTGAACTGGATAGAAATAGCTCAAGATAGGGATAGGGTTCAATGAGGTGAACTGGAGAGAAATAGCTCAAGATAGAGATAGGGTTCAATGAGGTGGACTGGATAGAAATAGCTCAAGATAGGGATAGTGTTCAATGAGGTGGACTGTATAGAAATAGCTCAAGATAGGGATAGGGTTCAATGAGGTGAACTGGATAGAAATAGCTCAAGATAGGGATAGGGTTCAATGAGGTGAACTGGATAGAAATAGCTCAAGATAGAGATAGGGTTCAATGAGGTGGACTGGATAGAAATAGCTCAAGATAGGGATAGGGTTCAATGAGGTGGACTGTATAGAAATAGCTCAAGATAGAGATAGGGTTCATTGAGGTGGACTGGATAGAAATAGCTCAAGATAGAGATATCTATAGATAGAGTGATCATGGAATGTAACAAGGCTAATACAGTTAAACTAATTTATTTATATCATGAGTAGTCGGTTCTTTTGTGATATTACATGTGTACAAAGTTATCATATCCATTTTACAAATGTAGGTCATTCATTATCCCATTAATAAAATCACAAAATTATGCAAATCCCGATGTTAAAAGTAAAAATAATCTGAAAAAAAAAAAAAAAAACGTGCTTTACCGAGGCTAGAGACTGATTCAACTCGATAACGCATGCGCAGAACCTTACAACTCGGCCAACATGTTGGGTTGGTCGTTTATTATCTCCAACAAATGACCTAACACAGCCCAACACAACTTGTTGGCTCTGAATGGCTCTCCCAACACCAACATGCTCTAAATGTGGGAAAGAGTGGCATGAGAGGAAAGAGTGTCAGGGGAAGGAAGAGTGTATCCCATGTACCCTGAGAAAGAGGGAGGATAAGAGTAAGAAGGAGGAGTGCAAATACCCGGGTAAAAGGGAGTGTGGAACATATCAATTAATGATAAAGAGGTTGATAGAACGTACGAACTACTAGAAGGGAAGGAGTAAACGTGAAATGGAGGAACGTAATATGGCGCACAAGGAAGATGCAGTGTAGTGAAGTGGAGGAATAGAAAGTGTGGGGACTAAAGAAGTGGAACATATAAGAGGAGTAGGGGAGGCAAGAAACAAGAGAAATAGGGGTATAAGATGTCACCAAATATGAGGGAAGGCTTGCAAGGGAAGAGAATAGGCTCCTGGTTTCCGGAGCACAGCTGAGGGGGCTCCCCGAGAATCCCAGCGGTGCAAACCGCTGATGTACCGGGGGGGGGGGGAAACGGTTCCAGCTGGAGGCGGAATGCGATGGACGGAGGGAATGATCCTGCCCCCCGCACTTGGCAACAAGTGTGCTGTTGGGTCTGAGTGGTCGGACTTCCAGACCATCAGGGTCCTCCTCCTTCCAACGACTGGCAACAGTCGGGCCGAAAGGAGGATCAGGATGCAGAGCAGCCGGCCCAGAGAAGGAAGATCTACTATAGTAGTGGAACAAGAGAGAAGAAAAAGGGGAAGTAGAGAAAGTGGTGGCATCAGTGAAGAGTTAGGAGTAGAGGACATTCAGAAGTAGGTTATGTTGGAATAAGTGGAGGTAGTTGTGGTATGGGAAAAGGACAAACAGGACTTTTAGATTTAAGTGTTTATTCTAAATTTGTTATTGTAATTTAAAAAAAACATAGCTAAAAGATATATTGTTAATTCAAGATGTAGATATAGGTCCAGAGCTACATACTAGGAACCAGGATAAATAATGTAAATAAATAAATAAATAAATAAATAAAATAAAACACCAACATGTTGGACAACATCTCCAACAACTTGGGAGTGCATTTGTATCTTAACAAAACTTGCTGGGATCGTGTTGGCTAACATGTCTTGTTACAATATAAACGAGGTTAAATTAAACTAACCTTTCATTTATTAATCAAATAAAGTTTTAAAAATTACGGATAAGATAAACTATTTTTATTGTTCTTTTAAAATAATAATTAATCATGGTGGTACACATCATTCTATGATGTCATTTCCGTTTTAACTTGTAGATTCACGGGTGTATCACACAGAGTCGTGTGTACTTAAAACGTCATCGTCAATATTTACATTTCTAAAATGATTTGGTCGAGTTGTCGGTGAGTTTTGTTTGGATCAAATTTTACACAAAATTTGTTTAGGATGGTAAAATATACTCGTCATTCGATTCTATGTATGTTTGGGTGTGTAATAAAGTGAATAAAATATCTAAATGATTTACCATACTAAAGAAAAAGAGCATAAAATTGGACGGATAAAGCTTATAAATTAATAATAACCCAAACTAAAATTTCGGATTTTAGTTATAATCCATCAATACCACCTTTGTGGTCTAGTGGTCAGATTTCTTGACTAAGGATCAAAAGGTCCCCGGTTCAATCCTTGGCGCTTCTAGAATTTTTTCTGTTAAGTAGCGGCTCTGGAACGGGTTCAAACTCAACCTTGTGAGGACAAATAAGGAGCTACTTTAGTACAGCTCTAGAAAACTGAGATTAACGACCAAGAGGTTCGTTGTGCTGACCACATAACACCTTCTGTCCACCATTATTGGCATCATCATCACTAACTGTGGCGGCCGCTCGGTACACACCACTTGCGTGCTCACGCCATGGATATTTTTTAATTTTTTTTTACTCAAAAGTGCACTGATAGTGATGGTGGGGATATCTGGTGGGAAAAACCAACATTAAATCTTAAAACGAATTAAACTTAATTTTATTTATTTTTTTAGTGAAAGTCGTCAATCAATAGTTTTTGTCATTATATCTGTCTTCTTCTATAAATAGTTTAGAAGCAACAATATGACACCCTCTACGGTGACCGCATGGTCTAAGGCAGAGATTGGCAAACTATGGACCGCAGGCAAAACACTGCCCACCGGTGTGTTCAATCCAAACAACGAGATGAATAATTATAATACGCTGCGTTTTGTTCCGTTATGTTGCCACCCTGACCTTAAACTTTTCCAAAATTGGTAAATTATAAAAAATATATATAAATAGTAATGTTTGCATCCTCATATTCATGCAGAAAAGTGTTTTCAACCATGAAACTTAGGAAAAATTATCTTATAAACCAACATACTAATGGGCTTCTTTCTTATCTCTTGAGAATCATTTCACAGTTTCAATCATCTCACACCCCATCATATAAATATTATAAACGAAATTAAAACATACCAAACCACTAAGGTATTTTTTGTTTGCATTCATAATATATTTAAAATTATTTTTGTCATTCTATTATGAGTGTTTATCATTTTCCTTAATTAATTTACAAGAAAAATTGTGGAATAAAAGTTTTTGGCATATAATTATATGTTTTCACTTGACCCTCCTGTAAGTAAGTAAGTCTGTACATCCATGGTATAAGGCGTCACCCTCTCAATAAACTGGACCACTGATGACGGAGATATTGGGAATATAATCCCAGTGTGTGTTTTCCTAAATGGTTTTACACACTCCCTCAGTGAAAATGCAGATTGTATACTCGTCATCTTTACCTCATTATCATAATTATATCCATACGTATAGCCCAAACAGATGGTAAAATGCAGTAGAATTTTTTTTTAAATAACTTTTATGCATTACAAAAATTCTTACATATCATTGGGAGCAGTCAAAGGCACCATTCTTGTCTTGTTTGCTTTTCTGGATGAATCACGTTTGGGTGGAAGGGAAATTTTTTTCCCAACAAATATTCACTCATTCCTTTTATTTATCTCTTCATTCTAATGTGGGTATATGTCATCCAAAAATCTAGATCTTTTGTCACTATCCAAAAGTATGTTTCTTCTAAGATGAGTAAGTTTATGTTTTTATCTCGGCTTTTGATATATATTTTCTGTCCGGGAGTTGGTAGGCCCTATTAATAATCAACTTCTAACTTCGTCATTTCTACCCCATTAGTGTGATTAAATTTGAAAAACCCGGATGGATTGTATTACATGGTGAAACAAAGAAAGAAAGAAAGAAGTATGTACACAAAATAAAAAAATTCCAAACAATCAATTCTAACTTTTAATTTAAAAGGTTTATTTCCAAAACAAAGTCATTAATAGTTGAATTGCTGTGCTCTTTTTTAATTTAAAACTACATTTAAAACACTGGCTATTTGCCACTTAGCTGTAAAGTTTTGTACATTCTGAGTAGTATAATTTTAAAGTTTACTATAAAATTACTTCTATTACAAAACTTTATAGCTACCCTCCCTTGTTTAAAATATAACTAAAAGAGCTTACCATGGAATCTCAAGTTCACCGAAATACAAGAGCACAAACTTAATCACGTGACAAGCTTTAAACAAATCACCAGCTCTTACCCTCATCAACATTATCCGTTCAAAACGATTTGAAATATTATTTGTGTGACAACATCATCTTTGGGATACATCATTATCGGTAATATTTTTATATATATTTTATGTCTTTATTGTGCTGAACATTTCAGGCCTTACCGATCATTCAGTATCAGTAACTTATCTTAACTGGACTGTGTAAACCTAAAGGGGAAGTTATATTTTAGTAAAATTATTGAACTAACATTCAGCTTTAGAAAGGATGGCAAATTATTATGGAAATAAGAAACTCAACAAATACACCCCATCTGGGTTTTGAACTGGTGATAAGCTAACACTTTAGGTTATTTATATATTATTTCATTTCTAAGGGAATAGAATATTCCCCTTATGGTGGACATGGGATATCTTAATATACTGTACAGAGATATGAACGTAATTAAAGCCAACCAAAGATTATTACTGTTTCTCTTTATAATGGCGAACCTTTGTTTTCCAAGTACAAACAAAGGGTTTATACCGGTGATAAACAGTGTGTCTCCAAACAAGGAATAATTAACACTATTCTAGCAGAAATGGAATACTTAATCTGGTAAGCAAATAGCTACACAGAAACATAAGTCACATCCATTAAAAAAATAAAGTCCCTTCATGTGAGATGTTTTTCATACAAACATTATTTTAAATTGGTTGCTGCGTCATTTTACAGACTCTTATTAAGATTTTTAAAAATGTCGTTGGCGTATTTTTTAAAATTTCTCTATTTTATTAGTTCAATTTTATAGTATTTTATAACATCCAACAAAAGTGACAAATTCTGATCACGTGATTTGATGTATAAATACGTGAAAGTATTTCTATTATTTTTTTCAAGCTATCTTTCTATGAAATTTGGATGTATACTTACACATGCATATACACAATACATATAATTAATACAAATAAAATACAAATTATAATAATTAGAGAAAAAAAGATTTTGGAGCTTACGTAGCTCAGTGGGCAGATGTTTCAGGGTTAACTATGTATAATAGTCAAAATATACATTCTTCATTAAAACCATTAAATTTCTTATTAATTATTTACTAATAATATCAACCCGCATGGTTTATCATCGGTCTAATATGTCAATAACGTCACGTCTGGTTTGCCATAAACGGGAGTGTTGTGGTTCAAAACTTGGTTTAGGTGTTCTGGGAGTGCTAGATTATAAATGGTCTTTAACTCTCATTTCAAGCATATGTGGGTACTCTGGTGTTAATTTCACACCAATATACTTTTATTTTTCATAATATGTAAAAATTGTTTACTTTTTTTTTTGTGTGAGCTATAATGTGTTTAGAAGTTGGTTTGTTGACATAACACGCTAATGTTGTCGTGCAGGTCAGATACACTTATGTCATTTCACAATATACAGAGGAAAGATCATCCAACACTGTTAAATATAATAATTAGTTTTGAAATATGAGATTACATTAATTCTTTATTAAATACACACAAAATTTATATATATATCCTTTGAAGTCGTCTGTTGAGTTGTTCTTGTTCATTTTCTTGGTCAGCCATAGCTACTCAAAGCACATTCAGCTGATAACAAGTGAAGAGCAAGTCTCGTTTGGAATGAAAATAAAAGAAGTGAGATATTTATTTGGACAGAGATGATCCCACACAAAGGATATTCATTTGGACAGAGCTGATCCCACACACGGAGAGGAAGCGTGCGCAGAGGCTCGTGGGAAAATAAGATGTATTTACTTTTGATGTTGACAGATAAAAAGTAAAGATTTTATCTCTCTCTCTTTAACATTTTTCATATTTATTTCTAAATAATTCCAGCTTTAATATTAAGTTAAATTTGATGTTATATTTATCCTTAGTTCATGGCTAAAGCTTTTACCATTGCTATGATGTATTAATATTCTATTTCCACTTTGATAAAATAACTTTTTTGAAGTTTTGTTTTAAAAGAAGGTACATGGAATAGTTATTGTTTTAATAAAATTAGGGTCTCCTTCTAGGCGCCTGAAAATTTCAGGACAAAACATGTGTTCGTCCTCACCAAAAATATTAAGAATTATGTACCTTTGATAGTAGTGTTTATTTAAGATATAATTAAAGTGAGCTAGAAATCTAATACCCAACCTGTGTGTTTTTTTTTAGTGAAATTCAATATTTCAGCTGAGAAAAAAGACACTAATCTTCATTCACTATCTTAGAAGAAATCATCATAGAAATTGATCTTTTCCTGGTAAGATCTGACAAATTAATCTCAATAGTCAAACATCAGAAAGTATTAATACTTTAGAAGGAAAGTACTAAATTGATTATATATTATAATAAAATTTTCCAGACAATCCATATTTTACTAAACGATCTTTACTCACCTAAGAGACATCGCAAATTATTTTACACTGGTCATATGGCATGAAAAAATTATAAATTATAAATTTGAATTTAATTCTTATGTATGACATATAGATCAAAGATATATAATGATAATTATATATATATTTCTAAATATTCTATAAAATTCAATAAAACTTGACCTGGGAGAAGTGGAGAGGGTTAGTGAGGATGGATTAAGTACGAAGTTGTTTTAACGCTATATGTATGGTCTATTGCCTACCCTATAAGGGAACGGCGTTATTTGGTATGTATTTATCTCCATAACAGATGCAATTTAGTGGAGTTCTTGGTGTTAACTGCTATAATTGAAGTGCAAAAAGACTATAATGGACTCAAATTAATTGCGGGAAATTGTTTTTGAAAAAAAAATTGTGTCTCTAAAACAAGATCATATATCATATGCATCTTTAGTTTTGGTTTCTTGAAAATCCCTGTTATGAGTACTAGTACTAAAAAGTCTTCATTTACTGCACAGACACAGGCAGAGCCACCCAGAAGGGGAGGGGGTCAAATGGGATAGTTTTCTCTGAGACCCCGCCTGGCGGGGGGCCCCGATCACTCAAACTACTATTATTTTAGAAAAGTTAAGAGCATGTTTTTTTACTATTTTCTTAATCCCTGATTATTTAAGGTAATTTAAGTAAAATAAAAGGTTGTAACACTTGATTAATAAAACTGTATTTTTTTTCCCACTCCTCCAATTGTATTTATAAGAAATATTATACCATCATCGTTGATGGCACACCTGATGTATCACATATTGAGCAGTTGGCTTTTGTTCTCAGATATGTAATGCAACGAAACAGAAATTGGATGGTTTAAGAAATATTCATCAAGCTGATGGACTTTGACAAGAAGAAAGGAGTATATATTGCAGAACAGATCAAAAAAGTCTTAGAAGATAGTAACTTAGAGCTAGCACAGTGCAGAGGACAAGATTACATAACGCCTCTAACATGTCAGGTAAATTTCAAGGTGTAAAATCAAGAATTTTCGAAAAGAGTCCTCAAGCCTATTGTTCTCCATGCAGTGCGCTAAACGTTAAATCTTTGTGGTACACATGCTATGGAAACCTGTTTAGAAGTGAAACCCTATTTTGGCAATATTCAGAAACTCTACAATGTATTTTTTGTCAGTCCTGCGAGATGGAAAATTCTACATAATACAGCTAATATATATCTTCACTCTATATGGAAAAACCAGATGGCGTGCAAGAGTAGAACCTGTTGGTACTCTGACGAGAAATCACAGAGGTGTTTAGATTCTTTGTTTAGGATTGAGGAGGAGCTTAATATCCCACCGGAGAGCCAAGCAGATGTATCGGGTCTAATTGAGTGGCTGCAATCGTTTGAATTCATCCTTCTCACTATAATATGGTACAAAGTTTTGCAGTGCATTGGTGATAGGAACAGATTCCTTAAAAGTTCTAAACTAACAATGGAAGAGGGAACACAAAATGTGAAGAGCCTTGTGGAGGAGATTCAGTTTTGAAAGAATTCTGGCCAAGTTTGCTTACAGAATCAAAATAAGTTGCTTCGAACTTCGGAATCAAGCCAGAGTTGAATGTCTCAAGAATTCGTAAGAAACGAAAATTCCACAATGGGAGAGGGGATGTTGACTACAAGTTTGACTCTCTAGAAACTAGATTCCAAGTGCAGGTGTTCATTCCTACATTAGATCTGCTCTTGTCTGAATTAAGTAGCCTCTCTGATAGATAGGCAGAATTGTCAGTATTATTATCGCCTATTTTGAACCCAACAGATGATGTGGACACCTCAGCCATAAGCACTCATGCCGAAGCATTCAAGGTAGCATATCCTCAGGACCTTCAAAAAGAAAATTTCATAGAATAATACAGGCTCTTTTACAAAATACGGACAGAATCGAATTTGTGTGATAGTAGATATGTGAGCTCTGCCCTTGAACTCCTCAATTATTTGTTTCAAAAGGGTCTAGAAACAGTTTTTACACAAATTTGAATTTATTTAAGACTCCTAACAGTATTACCTGTGTCAGTAGCATCGGGGGAGCTCACTTTCAGTAAGTTGTCTTTGATTAAAAATCGTTAGAGTTCAGCCACCGATGAGGATAGACAAAACCATTTGCTAAGTTTGAGCTTTGAGCATGATCTTGTTAAGGAAATAGGTTTTGAAGATATTATTGATGAATTAGCTGCCATGAAAGCTAGAAAAATTGTTCTTAAATTATGTGAGAGTGAACGTACTTAAGTATTTCACTGAAATTACTAATGTAGCTTAACCATTTTTGAAGCAAACTTTTATATAATGTACACAGCTTAAGGATATCTTGATAAATGGAAATCGATTACATTTTTAAAATGTTTCGCTGTGTTTCACTGGTACCCGTTAGAATTATATGTATAGACTATGTACTAACTACTAACTATGCTAATATGCTATAGATAGTGAGGTAAATTTAACAGGAAGTGCACCCACATTTACATGGAGAAAGAGGGGAAGACCATTTATGAAAAATCACCCTCAGTACACCCGAGTGAGATTCAAACCCCGAGCTCAACATCGGCAGTCTAGTCCATTGTAAGTGTGACGCCTTAGACAAGAGGAAGAAAAGTTTATTTTATTATTTTTGTGTAAGGGGGGCCTCCCAAAACTACTTTTCTCCAGGCCCCCTGAGCTCTCTTGGCAGCCCTGGACACAGGAATCCATGTCTGATACATAGAGTAATTTGTGGAGATTTGTGGCTTTACTTACGTAGATTGCTGTTTGATCAACAAGGTGTTGATAAAATTCTAGAGTAAAAATATCACACACTATTTAGGAGAATCAATAACCACATCTAAACCTAGATTTCCAGTAAAGGTGAAGGTTAGTAAAGTGGAGAAGTCTGGTGGACTGAATTCGATGCCAATGTCGGTATCAACGTCACTGTCACCTTCAATTTCCGTGTCAGATGGAATTAGCTCATTTTCTGAACCCGGATGAACTAATAAATCACCCTTTACTTCTTCGCTTAAACTTATTTTATAAGAAATTCTACGCTTTTTACTTTCATTCTCAAAGTATCACTTTTTATCTTCCCCAAGTTGAGAGAGTAATACGATTATATCAGTTTGATTCTTTTTAAGAACAATCTGAAAAATTGTCTTCATTACGTTAAAACAAAGAAATCTTATATTAAAATGAAGATTCAAGTGTGATCTAATGAAAGCTCTAAGAATCATGTTTATAAGAGTATTTTTGTTCGGTTACGATAATAAACTCTAATCAACTATAATCGAACTTAGTCGACCTGAGACGTTTAAAAACTATTTTAACTAAACTTTAAATATTATAGACACAACAACCAAAATGACAACTCTAATTTTCCCATGAAAATGACTTTAAGGCTAATTTACATAAGTGGAAATTTCTAATTTTGGTCACATCTTCGTAGCTACTTGAATTACGAAATAACCTATAGTATTATACATTACACACTTTTATTTAAAATATTCATTTATAAGATTAATACTTTCTGAGCTATAAGCAAATATAGTAATTGTTTTAATGCATCACTTTTAAAACAGTAATTCGATGGTTTTACTCTTTGGCGGAACGAAGATGTTCTTATTTTCTCAATATTTCTATAAAGGTGTGTATTATTTCATTGAAGCTACTTGGTGAAGATCCTATTCAACAATGTAGGTTATTTCGTTTCACTAATCTTAAGGTGGGGGATGTAGAGAATCCTAGAAACGGCCGTGTTTTTGTAGTTTTTATAGCAAAACATTACAGTACGGTATTTTAATTTTAATTCACATTGTTACCTCAACAGTTCCTTATTAGGCTGTCATGAGCATAGTGACATTAGATGTTAAACTTTTTAACTAAGAAAAAAGTTGTCATTAAAATTTCAGGACACACATGACATATTAATGAAATGCTGCGGTCACCTTATATGAAAAAAAAATGTAATCTCTCTGTATTGAAGCAATATTTTATTTATTTAGAACAAAACAATTTTTTTTGTATAAAAAGTGCAAAAACACTGACCTTTTATCGCGTCAACTACATACCAGCCTTAAGAGATTTATTATTATTATTAATATCATTATCATCACTATCATCACCATCATCACCATCATCATCATTATCATAGTCATCATCATCACTAACATAATCATCATCATCACTATCATAATCATCATCATCACTATCATTATCATTATCATCATTATTATTATTATTATTATTATTAGCACCACATCTTACTACCCGTTCGGGTTGTACGCACTTACGCTAATGTGTGATGGTAGGGTGATCTTGATATGAAATGGAGGACCTACAGTTTATCGTGGGATCCGAACCGCGGTGGAGGCCTGGCATTCAACACATTCACAAGTTGTGATTAATACACGTCTTGTCAGAGGGTGAAGGAAGGGTTTGGGCAATCAGATAAATCTGTGCCGGGACCGAGGATTGAACCCCGGACCCCCAGCACAGAAGTCTTGACACCTTACCCCTAGACCACCAGGTCACCAAGAGTTTTTAGTAATCTTCAATAATTGCGGTGCACTGTACCATTTATATTATTTTATGAATGTACTTATTTAATTCATCAATAAATTTTAAATTTCTTTAATCAGTCGCAACATTATACGAGACAAATTTAAACAAATTTCACTAAAAATGTAAAATAATCGATGGTATCTTGAATTGGCTGGTTGCCTGGGTAAGTATGAAATGTTTTAGATCTACCTATACGTTTTTTTTTGCTTACCACTAAGCAGAACCTTCATTGCCTAGCTATCAATATAAATAAATGTTCACGCGCTTCGGTGGCCATGTGGTCTAACGTGCTACTCTCGCAGTAGACTAGACTGCTGATGACGAGACGATAGAGGCTCAAATATAAGTTAGATGTTTTGAGGGAATTAAAAAAATAATACTTTACACATTCCCTCCAGGCAAATTAGGGTACACTTCCTCTAAATATAACCTTCATAATCACTAAAACCATTAGCGTAATTAGTAAATAATCGTATAACCCAAATACGTAGTATAATACGCGGTGATATAAAGAAAAAATATATATAAACATCCAAGAAAGCCATTCTGACGTCATTGAATAGAAGTAACCAACTCCCCAATAATGTTTTCATATCAAGCTCAAGCCCGGAGTGACTGAATCATCTTCGCGATCGTCGAGTTGGAAATGTGCTAGCTCGTTCCAACTTCACTCCTTGTAAAGTTGGATCTTTAGAATCTTTTAGGTACGTTTTCTTATTAGATTTCTCCCCCCCCCACCACCACCAACCTCCAGGCATTGGGTTTCTCTCTGACGCTGTTACCTTAAACAGTCTTATCTTCCAAAGTTTTTCTATTACAAGAATACCATCTTATAGACTCGAGAACAAAATATATTTTAACTTTAGAAGAATCTATACATACGTGAAAGTAGGTTAAGTGTACAAACATTTGTTTACTAGTGTACAGGGAAAAGCGAGCAGTGCTTTGTGTAAAAGAAAAATTGTCAATAACTCTGGTTAATGGTTAAAGAGATATACTAAATTTTGAGAGGGACAATTGTTCTATTACAAGAGTTTCTTATGAAAACATTTAATATTTTAACATGGGTCCGTCTTTCTATCCAATTAGTACAATATTTAGGCCTTTATATTGTAATATTGAATACAATGTCCTAGATTAAGGCTTTGTAAATCACGTTCTGATATATAAATTTGAAAGAAAAAAAAATCACACCTGGACACAGGAATTGAACCTGGGACCATATTCCTGTATACAATATGTATATTTTTCCAACTAACGAAAATGATGTTTGAAGTGGCTAGATCCATAGCTAAAATATAAATTCCTTCTTCCAATCTTGGCTAGTTCCTAATGTACAATTAAATGTAAAATGATGGCTCTCCTCCATGAACTCTCTGCTTGATAATTTCATTTTGACTAAACCAATGAACTTAAACATTTTATTCGTCTTGTATTGTTTCCTATTTAATCCACTCATGCATTTATTAATACAATACAAAGCTACATATAGTTAATTATATCGTAGTACCGTAACCAATTCAGTATAAAATAAAAATGGGTATAGAGTTGATTGTTGAAACATAGTTAATATATTTATTTTTTATCGCATTCTTTGTTATTAGTAACATATATAGTGCACTTGTTATTTTTGTAGGATGACATATTAAAATCATATAAGGCTATGGAAAAACAAATAACTATAAAATGAATATATTTTCTATTAGTGATTATATTTCAGGGACATTATTACCATAGGTAAAATAAAAAGAGATAAAATTATTGTTTTAGGACCAACCTTTGTGAGCAAGCGAGGATTGTTTGGGTTTTTTTAGAGGTATGGGGGGAAGGGGGTGAGGAGGTCACGGTTTAAAATGAGGCCATGATACAGATGTTTATTAATTTTTTTATAAATGGTCTTCCATTCTCCCATCAACACAAATGTAAGGCTATCTTATTAAAATATATCTTTTTCCATCCCTATCTGATTTTAATAAAATGTGAATAGACCGGACGGGTAGTATGATGCAAGTACAAACACATGTTTTATTACAGTAAATGTATTATAGTATATTAAACACACGAGTTACAATAACATATTAGGTTAACTACTAAAGATTAAATAGCTATATATACATATAATCACCACGTCTTATTTATTTAGCACAGCGTCTTACTACCCGTTTGGGCTATACACTTAAGTACTAAATACGCTAATGGGTTAAGAATTGGGAAAGTTGAGTTTGGAGGAAGTGAACCCTTATTTACCCGGAGGGAGAGTGGAAAACCATTTAGGAAAAACCACCCCCAGTTCACCCGACTGAGATTCGACCCTTGATCTTCCCATCCTCAGCAGCCAAGCTCAACACAAAACTAGCGCGTTAACTAACTACGCCACTGAGGTAGATCGTGTCTTACTACCTGTTCGGCTCTACGTTTATGTACTAATTACGCTAGTATTTTAGTGGTTGTGAAGGTTATATCTAGTGGAAAATGTACCCGTATTTTTGTGGAGTGAGATTGGAAAAAAATTTATGATTAAAACCTCAGTACAACCGACTGGTTTCCCCATCATCGGCAGTCTAGTTTACTTCAAGAGTAGCGGCATAGACCATCCGGCCACCGAAGCGGGCTTCCAGGAAAATAAAGTCTACTAAAATAGAGTCCGTCGTTCATTAGAGTATAGGTGGATGATTTCTAAAATCACAAGATACGTTATTCCTTTAAAGTCAGTATTATCAGCTGAGTTGACCACCCTTGTGGTCATTGTTCCTGGCTACAAATCCAGGAGTTCCCGGTTTGATACCCGGCGTTTACAAAATTTATCTCTACAGCAGGGGGTTTGGAATGCGATCAAAATCAGCCTCATGAGGGAGGAGATGCTTGAATAAATAAATGGCAGCTCCAGTTTAGAAAACTGAGATTAATGGCTGGAGGTCTCATTGGGCTGATCACATGACACCCTGTATCCACAAATGTTGGTACTAGAATCGCTAACGGTGGCGGCTGCTCTGTCAGTATAGCTATATTATTATTATTATTATTATTATTATTATTATTATTATTATTATTATTAGAGCTATATCATTGGTAGCAGGTCCTGCTGATATAAGAGATAGAATAAAAAATCTTCATATTTTGATTTTCTAAAGATGTTTTCGTCCACTATGTGGCCTCCCGTCCTAGCTCCGGGTGAACGCTGATACATTTCTTTAACATATAATCCTTAAAATCCCGCTATATTATATTAAATATCTACCTCACATTGGTGGACATATATATTAAATTTTGGGCTCATATAGTATGTTCTGGCAATGAATATTAGGTCAGAACATCAGATTCCAGGTGGATGACTCCAGAAGTGTTTATTCCTTCAATTGTTTCCCAATCTACGTCCAAGAAAATGCGAGTATAATTCTATGAACTAAACCTTCTTCAGATCTACCCCACTAGCATTATTAAAAACAGAACTAGACACCACCGAGGGTGAGATGCGTTTGCAATTAACTACATTTTAGATAATTAGATTAATTACCAATAAAGATATAAAATTATAGCTACTCTCTATTAAATATGGGCAGCTGCATAAGAATTAGGCCCCAAGGGGTTATGAAGGCAAGTGGACGGAGTTCAGCCCCATGCTAGTGTACTATCTTGACCCAGAGGAGTTGTGAAGGCAAGTGGATGGAGTTTAGCCCCAGGTTGGTGTACTAACCTAGCCCAGAGGAGTTGTGAAGGCAATTGGTTGAAGTTCAGCCCCCGGTTGGTGTACTAACTTAGCCAGAGGAGCTGTGAAGGCAAGTGTATGGAGTTTTGCCCCAGGTTGGTGTACTAACTTAGCCTAGAGGAGCTGTGAAGGCAAGTGGATGGAGTTTGGCCCCAGGTTGGTGTACTAACTTAGCCCAGAGGAGTTGTGAAGGCAAGTGGATGGAGTTTGGCCACAGTTGGTGTATTAACTTAGCCCAGAGGAGTTGTGAAGGCAAGTGGATGGAGTTTGGCCACAGGTTGGTGTATTAACTTAGCCCAGAGGAGCTGTGAAGGCAAGTGGATGGAGTTCAGCCCCATGCTAGTGTACTATCTTGACCCAGAGGAGTTGTGAAGGCAAGTGGATGGAGTTTAGTCCCAGGTTGGTGTACTAACTTAGCCCAGAGGAGCTGTGAAGGCAAGTGGATGGAGTTCAGCCCCATGCTAGTGTACTATCTTGACCCAGAGGAGTTGTGAAGGCAAGTGGATGGAGTTTAGTCCCAGGTTGGTGTACTAACTTAGCCCAGAGGAGCTGTGAAGGCAAGTGGATGGAGTTCAGCCCCATGCTAGTGTACTACTTGACCCAGAGGAGTTGTGAAGGCAAGTGGATGGATTTAGCCCCAGGTTGGTGACTAACTTAGCCCAGAGGAGTTGTGAAGGCAAGTGGACGGAGTTTGGTCCCAGGTTGGTGTACTAACTTAGCCCAGAGGAGCTGTGAAGGCAAGTGGATGGAGTTTGGCCCCAGGTTGGTTTACTAACTCGGCCAGGGCTGATTTCGAGTTGCACTAAAGATGGATGTAAGTGTGTTATAAAGGCGAAAAAAAACAGCAAGTGATGGATGGTATGGCACAACACAATCCAAGCCTAAACTAACCTAATCCAACCTATCATATGGCACAACACTATCTACCTAAAAAAAAACCTAGCCTAATAATGTGACTACACGGTCCTACGTCTGTACAAAATAATGGCAAGTTTTGGGGGTATATTTTGCAGGGTCTATGGGACCGACTTAATGAGAATTCAAGCTTTCACCGAAAAACAAGCACATAACAGAAACTGGGGTTACGAAACGGACTCTAAATCAATCACGATATTTCCGTCCCATCGGCGCGAGCTGTTCTGCTAATGTTCAACTCATCTCCACTTCGTCCGCTATGCCAGAGAGTTTCGGCAACGGGAGAACCAATCAAATATCAAGAACAACCATCTCAAATCAGTGGCATGCGCTTTAGAGCTAGAAGCAAAGAAAAATAGCTTCGTTGGTTGTTGTCAGATATTTGAAATAACCCGTTAAGAGAAAGCGTGTGTATCGATGTATTGGAATGTGTCAAGACACAGCAGTTTTATAATTCGATTAGCAACCATCGTGAAAATAATCTAAGATCTATCTTTATCTAAGTGACTTGGCAGTCTAGGGTAGGTAATAGACTTCTGTGCTGGGGATCCGGGATTTAATCCTCGGTCCCGGCAATGATTTATCTGAATGCCCAAACCCTTCCTTCACATCTGACAAGACGTGTACAAATCACAACTTTTGAATGTGTGGAATGCCAGGCCTCCACCGTGGTTCGGATCCCACTTTAAACTATAGGTCCTCCATTTCATCTCATAATCACCCTACCATTACACATTAGCGCAAGTGTGTACAACCCGAACGGTTAGCAAGACGCGGTAATTAATAATAATAATAATAATAATAATAATAATAACATGTTTACCTATTATAAAATTAATATGATGATATCCAGCTGCTTAAAGTTTGCGTTGCAATGTATTTTGGGTCAATATACAAGGTGTGATTATTATTAGCACCGTGTCTTACTACCCATTCGGGTTATACACACTTACGCTAATGTGTAATGATAGGGTGATTGTGAGATAAAATGGAGGACCTACAGTTTAACGTGGGATCCGAACCATAGTTGGGGCCTGGCACTCCACACATTCACAAGTTGTGATTAATACACGCGCTACCCAAGCAGATTCTGTTCTCAATTTCCGGCAAACATGTGAATTAAGCTTTCGTATTATGACTGGTGCTGAAATACTATCGTTACTGGAATAGTGGGACCTTGCTCATATTTTCCGATATTGACAGATTGAAATAATATATCTGATTGACTTAGATTTAATTAAACTCACCCCTAAGCTTTTGCTTACAGATACATATTATCTTTGTCCAACAGCTCTGTCATCCTCATCTGCATACAGATCAAAGGGTTCTAGCTTCTATTCCCGGCACCGCCTGGATCTATTTGACTTAAAGGTCACTTAATAATTTAATCGTATTAATATCCACGTTAGTTTTGACGTTTTATTCATATTAAAATTGTTTCTTATTAACTTTACTAGTTTATTAATCTTGATCCTTTGGCGTAAAGGTGTTTATATAATATCAAGCTATATTAAATGTAACATAATAATCTATCCATATAATAAAATTTAATTTATCTCCTTACTACACTTCACAATTAATGTTATTAAAGTTAAATCTTTATCATTAGTTAAATTTGGGTTATTTATCACCTTAGCTCAGTCGGTATTGTGTCTGCGTGTTGATATAAGGGTAACAGTTTAGATTCCTGGCATGATTGATTACATTTATCACTGGATTTCACCTTTTACAGTAATAAATTAATTCCCAAGTCTTTATATGTCGTGTCTGTTCTAGATTTAATTAGCCTATAAGTCGTGTCTTTTCTAGATTTAATTACTGTATATTCGTGTCTGTTCTAGATTTAATTTGTGTATATATGTGTCTGTTATAGAATTAACTAGTCTATGTGTCGTGTCTGTTCCAGGATTTTAATTAGTGTATATATCGTGTTTGTTCTAGATTTAATTAATGTGTATGTTGTGTGTTAATATAATCACTTTGTTCAGACCATGAACGTTAGATATATAGAATTAAAAAAATAAAAGTTTTGCCCATTCTTGGCAAAAAAATAGGGACCCCGTGGAAACTGAATGTTGAGTTTGTTTCAGCGTTAAGCTGGTTTGTAAGCTATATTCTGAAATAATCAGTAAATTCAAAAAAAGTTAACTTAGAATTCTTCCAACAATATATCCAAGAGAAATCTCTCTTTGATGAGAAGCAGGTGCTAGGACGCGAGGAGTTAAGGTGATTTTTCCTAATGGTTAGAATGTTTTGCAAACGTTTGCAAAGTTGCTGCACGAATTGCTCGCTTTTGATATATGACACACAGACAGCAACGTCGATGAAAGTGAAGAAATAGAAGCTGGCTCGACGGGAACGGTTTGGGAAAGGGGTGAAGGGAGTTTGGTGGAGTCTTCGGGGGTTTGGTGGAGGAGGGGAAACAAATTTTCGATTTCTGTAACATATCCTGGATTTCCTCTCTTCCTTAGAGCATCAAGAGACTTGATGGGAACATGTTGAGAAAAAAAAGTGGTGGGTGTCATAGATTCAAAAAATGACAAGACAGACTTGGTTGGATCTACCTGTATGTATATATATAATATATATGTATAAATATGTAAATATATATATACACACGTGACACTTTAATAAAACAATGTGAGTATTCTGTTTGTTCAATATCGGATATTTATATATGTTACCGAAAGAATGAAACGTTAATATACTCGAAACACGCCTTGGAGGCTGCATGGTCTAAGGCTCTACTCTCGCAATAGACTAGATTACCTCTGACAGGGATATCATAGTCCTATACCAGTCGAGTGTACTAAGGGTTGTTTATCCTACATTCTTTCCGCTATCTCTCCACGCATATGCTGTTACACTTACTTTAAATTCCAACTTACTCATCTATAACCCATAAGCGTATTTAGTACATAAGCGTATAGCCCAAATTTATTGTAAGATGGAATGCCAAACTCAATATATTTAGATATATATTATATATATTTAAGATAATTTTAATTTTAAAAATTTAAATTATTTTCTTTGATTTGAAAGTATGTTTTAAAAGATTTCAAAATATTTTTTTATTAAAATAACTATAAAACACCTTTAAACGAGGTAGGGGGAGGGGGGAGTCGGACCTAGCTAATAAATCATCTTTAAGCTCAAATTTTGTTTTTTACTTGTTACTTCACAATGTGAATAATCAGATTTGTAATTGAATATTCTACAAGTGTTCACATATAATATTTTATATTTTTATACACACAGTAAGCTCGCAACTTTTCAGCCTAGTGTGGTGGTCAGCTGGTCCGGATAGCAGGAAAATCCGGATATCTCGGATCTTGAGGGCGAAACATTTTCTATGCAGTCACCCACAGTGTGTTATAATAACTGTATATTAGTAGCGTTTAATAGCATATTTAAATTTGTGTTTATAGAGTTTGCATACTTTTCAAACAAAGAATTAAATGTGAGTTTTACCTAAATATTAAAGGAAAGATAACTAAATATGGTTAATATTTACAAAACCTTGAAATTTATTTTAAAAATATGACGGAGATTACATACATTGGACAAAATATTAAATTAAAGAGAGCATTGAATATAAGCCTATTGTACTTTTATTTCCCCATCCATTAATGTCTCCGGCCTTTGACCTGGGTCAGTTTTTTTATTCAAGTCATATATTTTTCCACTACCAGCTTGCTAGACCTGTCGTAGCTTCATATGCCTTGTAATCTAACTTAAGATTAGGACGGGCACAACATACCGCTCCCAGCAGTTAATTTATCAATGTGAAAGTGTAAGCCCATATTTAATCAATGATAATTTTCTTCTGATCTACTCTACTGAATAGTTCAAATTACATTGGAGCCCCACCCGGATAGTACTGAGGGCCGGATAACCGGGTGCCAGGTAGTCGTGAGCCTACTGTATGTATATAAAATGATTTCAAATCAATATCTATTAAGAAAAAATAAATCAGAATGAATTTATCTAAGGGATAACTTAAAGGAAACCATATCCTATCGTTAGTGGAAATTAGGATCTAGAACACTTGCATGAAAATATTATTAGAGACCATGTTTAAATTAAATACAGTGGTGAATGTTTATCTAAGATTTTTATTAAATTTGTTGAAAATTACGTACTTAGAATATGTTTAATTAGAATGAAAGAGACACGGGCTGATAAAATATTAGTCTAATGAACCGTTTTTAAGTTGTAAGCTTAGAGAAAATGCACCTGCATTTATTTAGAAAGAGGGGAAAGAAATAATTTTAATAACTAAAGGTGGATTCCAACCATACTCTATTTCACCAGAATAATATTACCAATTTAGAATCCAGTCTATTGCAAGACTGACTCCTTAGACCGCTTGATCTTCGGTGCAGATCCAACACAGGGTAATAACCATCCTCAACTGACTAACCTTAGTTGGCTTTTTTTTACAGGATATAATTGCTTAGACAGGATTTTTTTTAGAGCTATTGATGCGTAAAATATAATCTATTGTTCAATTTTGGCAATAGATGGAACTTAAACACCACATTATTTGGAACAATTTTTCTAAAATTGTATTCCTTTTACTAACTGCCTCGGAATCTATGTGAACCTCTAAAAATTACATAAAAAATGTATAACCTGTATAGTCCATGTATGAAAACCAATTAGTGAAACATAAATATTTGATGAATTGATGGAATTATTTACCGCCATGAATTTAAATATCTCACGGCCCTGAATATGTTCACCACCCGATTGATGTCAACTGTTGATTTAACCAATCAATTATTGACAGTTGAATCCTTAAAATGTCATTTGGGAGTGCGATGAAATTAAAATCATATCAAAAGCAAAATAAATTGTTATTTAGCTGTCAATAAAAGAGATTGAGGAAATATTTTCTCCGACGTATTTTTTAAACACGTTTTACGTTGATAGCAAAAATATGTTCAGTCTAAATGACAGAATATCCAATCAGTTCAGTTTTAATACCTTATTAATTAACTAGATTGAAATGCATAAATTATTATTATTATTATATATTTTTAGCAACACGTCTTAATACCCATACGTGTTATACTCAAATGAAATAATTAGTCTAATGTGCTAAGAATAGAGAAGATTTGAATTTATGGGAAGTGTACCAGTGTTTGCGTGGTGAGAGAGTGAAAAACCAATAAGGAAAAACCACCCCTCGGGATTCAATCCCCGATCTCTCTGTTATTATCATTCCAGTCTATTGTAAGAGTGACGCCTTGGACCACCTAAGTGAGTTATTTCAAATTAAAACAAACTTTTCAATGTAAATAATAACATTGTAAAGGTAAATATTTTCAATAAACTATTATATACAAATATTAAATGTTACAAAGCTTTTACCTTCCTAAAAATGTGACTTGTCATAGTAAATTTTAAAGCGTTTAATGCTTTGAAATAATTAATATTCTAACCTTAATAAAAACAATTATGTAAATACTAATTAAACATAATTAAAGTAAAATATTTAAAGATTTTATACGAATGGCTATATATGATAGTTTTTTCCTAGACTTTTGAAACTGCTAAAATAGTTGTAATGTAGTTGATTTTTGGACTGCTCTCATATATTTAAAAAGGTCATGGATGAAGGTATTTTTCTTTGAAGTATCTTATGTAAATTATCCTTTTACTTCATCCATGGAGAATCACGCGTTTTCGCAGAATAGTCCGTAAAAGGATTTCACTAGAAAAACTTGTTTACTTTTCTCAAAATATAACTCCGCAGTATTTAACAAACTAGCGAGAAAAGCCAGCTCCCTATATCCAATAGGAAGCTAGCTTTCACTGCACCTGTTGAAGAGAAATACCTGATTGGTTACTCTGGACAGCGTCGCGAGATATACAAGCAAGGGACACATCCACATATAATAAAAATTATACGTAAAAGGTATACAGAATGTGCCAGTGAAGGAGAGAGAGTAGACGAAAACAGAAGGTGCCGGTCAAGGAGAGAGAGTAGACGAAAACAGAATGTGCCGGTCAAGGAGAGAGAGTAGACGTAAACATAAAGTATAAGTGATCACAATCAATACAGACTTTAATTTCATCAATGTGTAAATAAATAAGTAATAAAGAGTGTACAACATAAACAGTTTTATCATTATCAAACTTTCCAGAATAGGCTCCCCATCGCGGGACATTACATCGTCAAATCATCGATATCGGTATAATTGTCGCCCAAAAGTGGGGCAATTACTCTATCAAAATCGTCGATAACGTTACAATTGTCGCCCAATCGCGGTGCAATTAAATAATCACATCATCAACAACAGATAACGTTACAAATGGCGCCCAGCCGCGACGCATGATCTTCCAAACCCCGAGACAAGAAAGAGACTCTACCAACTGAGACGCACGGCACACTAGACGGCACACCACCAAGAACATCCAACCGGGAACCGAGGTGAAACAAGCAGACGTTTCACGCACGGCACACCAACGAGGAACATCATTCCGAGGTGAAACAAGCAGACGGCACACCAGAAGTTTCACACACGGCACACCAGACGGCATACCAGAAGGCACACCGACGAACAACGTCCTACCGAGTTGAAACGAGCAGACGTTTCACGCACGGCACACCAGACGACACACCTAAGAAGAATCAATGAAGTCAGATAAGTCTTAGACAATTTTTTTTGTTGTTGTTTGTTATTATTATTATTTTTATTTCACAACATGAAAACTCTGTTGTAATACTGTATAAATCCTGTTAATATTAGTAAATTTTGGAAGGGATGGCAGAGTTAAACCTAAGTGAAGGAGACGGAAGACGTTTAAACCAGTTTATGATTTTACTTATAGAATACTTAGATAATATAAATGATAAAATCAATAATGAACAAGGTATAATTGATCAGAAAGTAGATGCAACTAAGAAAAAAATATATGATTTTATTAATCAAACTGATGCAAAAGTCGATAAATTCTATGATGAGCCAGGTGCTAAAATTATAGCAAATAATGGTAATTTCAATGAAAAGATTCAATCTGAGATCGAACCAAAAACAACGATCCAATTAGATATAGAACCAAAGACTGTTATTCAATCAGAGATAACAGATAGTACGATCCACTCAGAAACCAAACCAGATAGTACGATCCACTCGGAGATCAAACTAAATAGTACAATCCAATCAGATATAGAACCAAATAGTGTGATCCATTCTGGGATCAAACCAGATAATAAGATCCACTCAGAGATCAAACCAGATAGTACGATCCACTCGGAGATCAAACCAGATAGTACGATCCAATCAGATGTAGAAACAAATTGTGTGATGCATTCAGAGCTCAAGCTAGATAGTACGGTCCAATCCGGAATAGAACCAGACATTATGATACACTCAGAGATAAAACCAAAGGTAACAATCCATTCTGATATCAAAACAGATAGTACGATACATTCTGAGATCAAACTAGATAGTATGATACAATCAGAGATAACAGATAGTACGATCCAATCAGAGATAGAACTAGAGACTGCGATCCAGTCTGAGCTCGAACCTAAAACTTCAACTCAATCTAAGAGATCCGATCAGAGGTTGAACCAGAGACAATGCTCAAAAAAGAGACATTACCAGTTAAAACGATCCATTCAGAGATTGAACCAGAGACCAAGTAAAAAACTAAAAAGAAAAATTAAGGGTTGTTTTCAATATGTCTCACCAAAAGTCTTTGATCCAGGAGGTAGTCAATAAGCATTTAAAGTTCGGACCATTTAAATGTAAGAATCAACATTTAGTTTAACTAACGATTCTAGTTTTAAAATAAGAAAAATAAGGTTACATACAACTCAACCATAGTAAACATTATGTAACTTCAACTAACAGATAACTATTATTATAATTAGGCAACTGCAATTAGTATGTAACTAATTATAATGTAACTGTAGTTAATATGGAATATTGGTGAATATGTACAATATTCAAGCCAACTTTAGCTATAGTGGCAGAAGTTTTAAAAATATAAGCTCTGAGAGGTAAAATGATGTTTTCTCAGAAAACAAAATGCGTAGAATAAAATAAACATTTCTAAAGAAACATTTCTGCGTAGCGGTAAACCCAAGTAGTTTAAAATTTTCTTTTGTGAAGTGAAGAGGGTGTAGATGTGACACGAACATCTTTAAAAACCACACCTTAAATTTAGTGACAGGTGACAGACATTGTTGTGCACTACTGGTAAACATCTTTTGTTCAGACAAAAAAGAGAGAGAAACCTCTGGCGCAGTAAGTGCTGACTTAAAAGCAAAACGTAGAATTCAAGATAATATATTTTCAATGAGTAAGAGTCAAACCCCGTATCATGTATATATAATCTTTATGTTTAATTTTATAAATTTTTAAAAGAATCATAATTGATCAAGTGGATTTAAGATAATTATAGGAGGTTTAATTGATAATTATAAATGATAATTAACAAAAGTATGCTTATAGCAGGGGACATGAACCCTCAGAAGCATGCGAAAGGATAATAGGATAGGTGAGGGGTTGGTTATAATTTGTCAACTAAGGGAGCGTGAAAGGACGCGAGGAGAAATTATAGTGTGAGGAGATTCTACGAACATATATTTTATTAATTATATATTATTTGGTAAAAAATTGTATCAGTTCAAAGTAACAAAAGAGTATGCCAAAAGGAAATTTTCAGTTTAAGACATTTTGTAGGTTTGACTAATTAGTTAGGTAATTAGGATCAAACTTAATTAATAGACGATCTTGGAAATCAAAATAAATGTATCATTTCACAAATGGTGAATTTTATGTGTGGCAGTTAAGACACGAATCTTAATATTTGTGTGGGGGGTCATTTCAGTTTAATTTATTATATTTTATATCAGTTTAACAAGTATTGGTTAAAACATTAATGAGTCGCATAATAGGCTGATGAAGTAAAGGATGGAATTTAAGATATCTAAAGAAGTTAATTTGGAGATTCGCGAGTACATTGTTACAGTAAGTTAAGGTGAGTGGAAACATGAGAGGCCAGTTATGTCTTGTTTTAAAACAATTTTTTTATGTAAGAATTAAGATACGTTGATTAAGAAGTGAAGGTATAACATAGGCATGAAGAAAGCCATGACCTATGTCAAGCGTCGTCATTTTGTATGTAAAGATGGCCCGAGGGCATCTTACATCGTTGAGGAGGAATTAAGTATATTGAGGATGAGTTAAGGTACATTCAGACATGGAAGTAAGCCATGATTCGTTTATATTGATGGTGTATTGATAGTGATTCAAGGAACCAGCAAAGAAAGGGTATTGTCGTCAAACATAGAGCTACCACAGCCTATGAATTGGTTAGTAAAAATGAGGCAGGCCTATATATTTTCCACGAAGATGTAATAAATGTCCAGCAGTAAATCTGGATTGAAACTAACAGATATTAAGAAAATTATAGAGAAGTTGAAAAGGGTTATCGGTGATTGCGTGATGAAAAGGCCAATACTAATAAAGTAACAAAGGGTGTAAGAGAGCTAAATAGGGTGTTATACCTAATTAGGCTACTATATTAAATTTTTAATTACAATTCCATTTTATGTAAGTGCCTAAGGCAACCAGGCAACATTTGGAAGGTTTTACTCAGTATAAAGAAGTTTTTCTCGCTAATGAGAAAATAATTAACCAATTAGAAAGGGAAAAATAATTTTGAATATTTCACAGTAGTGTGACATATGATTTCAAGCTGATTTCAAGCGTACTATAAGATTCCAAGATTGTTTTATCTAAGTTTCAGCTATTTTAAAAACCATAAGGTTGGAAGAATACAGTTTATTTTACTTCGCTCACACGTAGTTGACAAGTTAATATCGCAAAAGAAAGTTAGAAAGAGAGGGAAAGTGAAAGTTAGAGAGAAGGGTGAATAGAACAGCTGTGTTACTCGTAAAGGTAAAAATAAGAAAGAGGTAGAGGTTAGTTTGACCTTGGGTGAAGAACCCTCTAACAACAGAATATTACAATAACAAACTTTACTCTGAAGTTAAAATAAATGGATTCAATATGTAATCATGTAATATACTTTGCTCAGATGTTATTATAAGTAATAATCTAGATTGAATATGTAATGATGTAATATGTATTGTTAAATGGCAAGTCATTAAAAGTTGTTCTATGATAATAAATAAATAATTGAGGTCACATTAATAAATAAAATCAATTAAATTAATAAAAATTAAATAAAAAAGTTTAAGAAAACGTGACTAAATTTTTCAAGTTAATTTAGGTTAGCTATTAAGAGTAAGTAAGATTTTTATATGTTAACAATTTAAATAAATATTTTTATGTTTAAGTAAGTAAAGTTTTGTTGTACGGAATGTTTGCCGTAATGCATTCGGTAAACAATGACTGGATAATTAACACAACCCACATAAAGATTTGAGTTTTAAAAATAATTTTAACATTTATATTTCATTTTAGCATTTCAAATTTTAATTTGAACTTAAGGTACTTTGAGATACTTTAGTCAAATTTTTTATTTTTCAAGATTTTTCAAATCATTCAATTAAATTATTATTGAATTTAAACTTAACCTAATATTACCTAAGCTCAAATACAAAGTTAATTATTCAACCAAAGCAATTTCTAAATTTGTTAAAAATTTTATATTATCACCACTTCAAGAACAGTGCAATGAACAGTGCGACAATTTTTCAGTGTAATAAAAAATATAAGGAAATCAACAAGAAACACTAAGCAAATAAAAAGACAGAAAGTACTTTCGTTTCGTTTATTCATCAAGAATATTGGACATAAAAAATAAAATCAATCAATTGTGAAAATATGTAAACAATATATCATAGCTATTGTATTGTCATGATATCAGTAATTTTAAGTCAATGTTTACACACACACACAATTTATGTAACTTACACTTTACAAATTTATTTATGTTTAACTTTAAGAATATTGAGTGTCAAATATGACGTAAACCTTGCACAGTATAGAATTTGCTTATATCAAAATTCATTAAATTCTTTAAATTCTTTCAGATATAAGCAAATGGGGGGTATTGTAATGTAGTTGATTTTTGGACTGCTCTCATATATTTAAAAAGGTCATGGATGAAGGTATTTTTCTTTGAAGTATCTTATGTAAATTATCCTTTTACTTCATCCATGGAGAATCACGCGTTTTCGCAGAATAGTCCGTAAAAGGATTTCACTAGAAAAACTTGTTTACTTTTCTCAAAATATAACTCCGCAGTATTTAACAAACTAGCGAGAAAAGCCAGCTCCCTATATCCAATAGGAAGCTAGCTTTCACTGCACCTGTTGAAGAGAAATACCTGATTGGTTACTCTGGACAGCGTCGCGAGATATACAAGCAAGGGACACATCCACATATAATAAAAATTATACGTAAAAGGTATACAGAATGTGCCAGTGAAGGAGAGAGAGTAGACGAAAACAGAAGGTGCCGGTCAAGGAGAGAGAGTAGACGAAAACAGAATGTGCCGGTCAAGGAGAGAGAGTAGACGTAAACATAAAGTATAAGTGATCACAATCAATACAGACTTTAATTTCATCAATGTGTAAATAAATAAGTAATAAAGAGTGTACAACATAAACAGTTTTATCATTATCAAACTTTCCAGAATAGGCTCCCCATCGCGGGACATTACATCGTCAAATCATCGATATCGGTATAATTGTCGCCCAAAAGTGGGGCAATTACTCTATCAAAATCGTCGATAACGTTACAATTGTCGCCCAATCGCGGTGCAATTAAATAATCACATCATCAACAACAGATAACGTTACATAGTGCTTTGAAACATATCTTACATTTTTGATAGTTACAAGAATTAAAATATCTATACTATATATTAGATTTTGTACTTAAAATTTCAAAATTCAGAACATTATACGTTGCACAAATAAATATTATTTTATTAAATATAGACTTGTTTTTTTCTACGGTGTATTAAGTATATGGTCAAATATTTTGAATAACGTCCACGTTTTACTTTGGAAATATGTTCATTTGTTTAGTTTTTTGGAGTGAAAGCATTACTACAAAATAGTTCAAATTGGAGTGTGACCACAAGGTATAACAAAACACAACTAAGCAAACAAATTTATCCATTAAAGTGTTTCCAAACAAAACTTTTTACTACCCATGTTTCTTCCTGTCTAAGGGTCGTGAAAAAAAATATAAAGGGGAGTGAAGAAAGTTGAGACCAGGGGAATAGAAATTTAAAACATTTTTTTTTTTCATCCCAAGATAAGAAAGGACACGTTGAAACTCTTGTGACAAAAAAACAAAAACCCATGTGCAAAGCAAAACATTTCTCCGACCATTTTCAAGTAAATATATTCTGCAAGCTCCTTTGCAGGACCCAATGTTTAGAGCTACGCTCTGCAGAGCACTGTTCACTAAAGATCGTTGGTTAGTAACGCCCTTCTTTACGATGATAACCTCTAAAATTGAAGATCCGTTTCGGTGGTCGAATTGTATAGGGCATCATTCCCATAATAGACTAGACCACTAATTATGGGGAGATTGGGTTTCGAGCTCAGGTCAGGTGAAATGAAGGGTTTTTTTCCTAAGTGGTTCCCCAAGCTCCTTTTACGCTAATTCGGGTACAATTCCTTTAAATTAGACCTTAACACATAACCATATTCCGTACATATTGGTACAACCCGAGCGGATAGTAAGACGCTGTGCTAAAAAAAAAATACCATGAAGAGCCATCTTCACATCTTATGAGACACAAATTCAAGCTTTATTACACCCTTTCGACTAATTTGGATTCTTCTACTAATATTTCTTTGTGCTACGTTTGTGCCGGGCCCCGAGAAATAATGTGAACACAGAGACAAAGTTGATGGTAGAAATGTACTAATCGTAGACTAACCATACAAAAGAGAATGGGGCTCGTTCGTTTGTTCACCGCCTTGTCAATCGAATTCTCGTCGCTTACTCCGGCAAAAACACAACCTTCAAGTTTGATTGCCAGCGGCAGACTATCCAGTATTCTATCACTTGATGACCACAAACTGACTCCACCCGACAACACATACCACCAGCGCTGGAGTTTCCGAGAACGACAGTCAAACAATGAACCCACAGTTGAAGAGATTATTAAACATTTATTTTCTACACGTAGATTATTTTAAAATATAGCACAAAACGTATGTTCAAACAAAAATTTTTCTTTTAAACTATGATCCGATATTGAATTATAATAATTTTGACTAATAGTTATCTCTCTTAAAGTCATTAAAGAGCAAAATCCATTTAGATCTGATAATTTCTTTATCAACACGAAAAACTACCAAATTTACGTTAGTTACATTGTAGGAATATTTAAAATATTTATTATTTAGTATCACATACCAATTGATGAATAAATAAAAAATATATATGTTACCTGTTGAGAATTTTGGCTGTTTATCCTTCACTTAATCTAAAAATAAAACACACATCCGTTAAATAAACGCTTATAAAAAAATAGAGGGTAAAATTATATACACAAATAATGCAGTTTGTACTCTGAGTGGTAATCATGATTCTATGACCATTTGCTAACATGCCAAAGTCAATATTTTTAAAGTTGAAATGTCATATTTGAATAACAGTAACACTTTTTATATAGTCTTAGTACCCAGATCAAAAAATCACCAAAGTCAACATTTTAGATTGTTAAAAACAAACGATCTATTGTAGATCACAGAAACGGCTAAGAAGTTTAGTGATATTTGTGCAAATATTCTGCTTTTTTTTTAAGATACCTCAATCAATTTTTCTCATGGACCATAGAATAGGGCCATAATGACGTCCACACCGTCACCAATTAAAATGAATCACACACACACATATTATACAGGGTGCTACCGTGTTAAACGGATAAACTTTGGGGAGTATTAGTGGATCAAAAAACTAACTCTTTTTATCTATTTTTTGAGACCTGTTCATTTAAGTTTCCATTTAGCGCAAACTAAAAAGCAAAAAAACTAAATAAAAACACGTCTTTTCGCGGAGGTCCTTGGCAATGTCTTAGTACTAATTCTCCTGGAAAATGGATAGGTCATGCTGGACTTCTGGACTTACCTGATCTAACGCCATTAGATTTTTTTGAATGGGGAGCTCTCAAGTTAAAAGTGTATGAAATGCCTGTTAATGACCTTCAATCATTACGACAATGGATAAAGCAAGCGCGCGAAGAAACAACAGTCGCACAATGTAAATCAGTCATTCGTTCTGTCATTGATAGGTGCAATAATTGTCTACGGGCTGAAGGCAGACATTTTAAACAAAACATTTTTTTTAATATTTTTTTTTAGCACCGCGTCTTACTACCCGTTCGGGTTATACGCTTAAGTACTAATTACGCTAATGGATAAGGAAATGGGAGGGTTGAATTTAGGGGAAGTGAACCCGCATTTGCGTGGAGGGAGAGTGGAAAACCATTTAGGAAAAACCACCCCCAGTTCACCCGACCGAGATTTGAACCTAGATCTCCCCGTCCTCAGCGGTCGAGCTCAACACGACTAGCGCGTTAGCCAACTACGCCACGGAGGCGGGTTTTTTTTTTTTAATAATCACCTATCTTCTTTTTACTAAGTTTTTTATTGTTTGCGTAAAAATAAAGAGAAAATTTGGAAGTCTCTCAAATATATATTTTTTATTTAGTTTTTTGATCCACTACAACTTCCCAAGGTTAGGCCACTTAACCTGGAAACACTCTGAATATATTATAGAAAGTATTTTAAAAAATCAAAATAAATGTGTCCTATAATCAGCATTTATACAACTAATATAAAACCGGATTTATTTTAAATAAAATATTGAGTCTATCCTCTCGAAAAAAAATATTACAAGTTTGGGATATTAGAATTTCCGAGCCTTATTGAAAAATAAACAACAGAAGTTTTTTTAAATCTTTTTACGATCAACTTATGGAAATTTGTAGATATAAATTACTTAGAAGAAATTATATCATTCTATTTGAACCTATGAAACAATTTTAATATAAATATATCCATTAACATAATACGTTAACGATACGACAACACTACTGATGCTAACATGCCTGTATCTTAATCAGGGGGAATAAGGTTGTATTCCCTCCAAATAAAACCAAAATTTAGTTGGTTATTTATTTTCTCCCAGTTGAAAACAATTTTAGTTATTTAAAAATTAATTCTCTAGGAGATCCCAACATTGTCCACTAATCGTCCGAATAAAAATAAACTTACACAAAAAAGTGTTTTGATATAAATCTTATGTAACATGAATTTTCTGAATCAAAACTATTATAATCCCACATGGATAACCAACTATACTTATTATTATATAATATCAGCAATAGTGGTCGCATGGCTTAGTGCGTCCCTTTTGTAATAAACTATTGCCGGTAAAGGGGCGATCAGGGTTTGAATATCAAAAGGGTCTACCAGGGGTGGTTTAAACCTGAATGGTTTCACACTCTCCCTCCACGCGAATTTGAGCACATTTCATATTAATAATACCTTCGTCATCCCTATACTATTATTGTTATTTTCAGACACTTTAGTTCAGTCTGTATCGTGTCTGTTTACTGAGCTATGGGTCCCTGATTCGATTTCTAGCATGGCTGAGTAATTCATCATTGGTGAAATGTGGGTTTTCCCCCTTCACAGTGATAAATTTACGGCCATGGGCTGAATGTTGTGCTTGTTCTAGATTTAAGTCATGTGCTGATATAGTCAGTCGGTTCAGAAAGAGCACGTTAAATGCCTTAAATAAATAGATAAAAAAAAAATATTTAATTGATGGGTAGAACGATGATAATAATAATAAATATTAAAATGTTTTGAAAAAAAATAGTTTTATAACCTTGATGGTAAATTAAACTGAAACGTTTAATCTATTTTTAAGATGCGTGAACGATTGAGTTACAAAATGAAACGAACAGTTTTTTTGCCTGATACTCCTTACATTCTAAATAAAAACACATTAACTCGTTTATATCAGTGGTATGTTCCAACTTTCTGACCTCTACCCAGTTCTATGACCTCTCGTCTTACATTCTTACAATATATCACTAGACTCTAGCGCATTATTAAACCGCACCAATGTGAACTACGCTGGTCCGACCCCACCCTCTCCATCTCTCTTCCCTTCAGCCAAAAGCCGCTAACAGTTAAGCCCTCAGTACTGCTACAAGGCAATATTTCTCCCTCCCATAGAATATTCAGGAGCCGACCATAAGTTGTACTGTTTGTCAGTCATAACACCTTCTCCGTTCTACGCCGGGAAAGCAGGACTTTAAGATCTCGGCCAGACTTTATTACACTCATAACAAACTTATTAATTCATATGTAGTTGTTTCTCTCTTATATACTTTCTTATGTAATTATGAAGTGGAAATTATTGAACTAAGGCAAAAGGGGTTGTCGGGTCTCAGAGGGGGGACCGGTGGGGGATTTTGAAATAGAAAGGAAAAGTGTTTTTTTTTTTGTTTTTTCATCATAAAATATGACAGTTTATAGGAAGTACTTGGTTTTATAAGAGCACCGTTTATTTTGCAAGATGGGAGGGTTATTCGGTGGTTTCCATGTGCCCCCCCCTTTTTTTTATTAAAAAAAGAATTTGAGAAGAATACCGTTAAAATATATCAATGTAATAAAATTCGTTAATAGTGAAACACACAATTTGAATGATTTATCATTTTATTTATATAATATATAATAATAAAATTAAAAAATTATAAGAATTAAAGTTATAATATATAAAACACTTTGAATTGTTTATTATATATATATATATATATTAATGTTATAAAAACTTTGATATTAGTGTTTTTAAATTCTAACTTCCTAATTAAATTAATTCATGATATTTCAAAAGTTTCTAATGCAGGGTTTTAAAACAAAAATCAATAATTAACAATGGAGTGAGTCCAAGAAAATTATAAACGCTTAAACTTACAAAACAAATATTTATAAAACACGCGCAAATATTGTATAATATATAATAGTGGCTATATATATTTATATATATTATATATATATATATATTATTAGTGCCACGTCTTACTATCCGTTGTGCTATACGCCTATGCACTTTATTCTCATGTGTTAGGGAGGATGATGATTTAATTTAAAAAAGTGTATCCTCATTTGCGTGAGAGACAGTGGAAAACCAATTATGTAAATCCACCCTGGTACACCCGAATGGGATCGAACCTCGATCTCCCCGTCATCGCAGTCTAGTCTATTGCGAGAGTGATAGCCTTGACTTTGACCATAATGGCCACCAAAACGGGTGGCTAATTTTAATGTGTGTCAAATATTCTAGGTGGGTATTCCCATAGACCAATTAAAATACACTCCTTATATAAAAATACCTCCACACCTAGGTATCATGAAACATTATTTTACTTACACATTTCATTGGTTCAATATTAGACGTGGTTGACAATTTCCTTCAAAAAATGACGTAATAAGTTTAAACAATGAAATGTATTAAAGAATGTGTGTTTGTGTTTGTGAATATCTTAGGGGGATTATTAAATTTATTTAATTACAGTTATGCACCCGTTTTGTTAAAACATTGTTATGTTCTTGTAAGCTGCCAGTACACTTATTTCAAAGCCTAGATAATATTGGAGCATATTATAACCGGAAAAGTCAGTAAAACTGTTGCATTTTTTTTTTTAATGGTGTATTATAACACGAACGGATGAAACGAGGAATTTATGAACTATAAATTTGGTTATAGTAATTATTAGTCTCATGATTGGCCACCATTATAAAGGAGGAATATTTGAACACTTTTTATCATTGATAAATAATATTTGAATGATAATATGGCTGAGCAGTTTAAATATTTTTTATCATTTATTCAAAACCTATCGGGGAAAATGAATATATACAATAAAACAGCAACTATTTCAATGTTTTTTATTTTTATTTTCCAGTAATACTTAAACCTATTGTATATTTTGAAATTGTATTTTTAGTTTTTTATAAATAATAGCAAGTGTTTGAAAATGTATTTAATAGAGTGGCTAATTAAAACATATTTTAAAAAAGAAAAAACCGACTAAGCGTATGAACAACACACGTAAAAAATTTTAGGAGTCAAATTATTAAAAAATTGTTCTAATATATTATTATTATCAATACGGTAGTCTACTGTATTTAAAGTAGACGTGTAAAAAAAAAAATTTTACCATTTTAATTTCGTCCCAACTCTCATAAGAGCGAGTTAATTTTTTTTTAAATAACATTTTTATTTGTTGCTACACGATAAACAAAAATTTAATATGGTTTCACGGGTTCCACTTCTTATATTTTTAATCCATTAATGTCTACAATTTTAATCCATTAATAAAAATACAGTTTAATAGTAGATATTACGATTAAGGTTAATCTGAAATCATTATAATTAAGAACAATAAAATTAGCCTTTATTGTCACGTTGTCTATCGTACCCCTCTATAATCTAATAAAGGTTTGAATCCCAGTCAAGTAAACAGAAACTATTTTTTTCCTGGAAGGTTTCCGATTTCCTCCACATGAAAATCGTTTTAATTTATTTCAATTTAACTTTACTCATTACCACCTTCTAAGTGTAAATATAATGACCACTCGAAATTATAGTTGATGAAAAAAGATGAAGTGAAACATAAACGAGCTCAATTTATATGTATTTTTTTATCACTCTTTCTTACTATTATTATTATTAGCACCGCGTCTTACTACCCGTTCGGTTTTACGCACTTACGCTGATGTGTAATGGTAGGGTGATTGTGAGATGAAATGGAGGACCTGACAGTTAACGTGGGATCCGAACTCGTGGAGGCTGGCATTCACACATTCACTAGTTATGGTTAATACACATCTTGTCAGAGGTGAGAGGATTGGGAATCAGATAAATCTGTGCCGGGACCAAGGATTGATCCCCGGACCTCAGCACACAAGTCTGACACCTTACCCCTAGACCACCAGGTCACCTGAATCTCTTTCTTACTATATGTTCAGGTTATTCGCAATATATGATAATTACTCTAATTAGGTGAAGGCATTTTTCGAGAAAAAGCATTTTAGAGGTAATGTACCTGCACTTGCATAGGATAATGGGAAGCAATTGATGGAAAAACCACCTCAGTAAACCTGACAGTATTCAAACCTCGATATCCCCGTCTTCAGTAGGCCAGTACAACACTAGGGTGATGCCTTAGACCATTCATTCACTGAAAATCATTTTTAAATTATTTAAAAATGTTTAATCAAATCATACCAAATTAGGTTTCATATTTTTCTTACGTTTATTATAATTGTGAGCACCTATATTTATTGAACACGAGGGGGTGAGGGTTAGATTTTTTTTATCTATTTTTAATAATATTTTTGTTAAATTTGTTTTTAAACCTAATTTTCAAAAATTCGAATATTCCTTATTTAGCTTTTTTTTTTAAGTTTTTCCAATTTCCTATTCTTATCTTAATTTTTCTATTTTCAAATAAATACTTTTGTTTTCCTTTAAAATAAACTTTTAGCTACCCACTAAATATCGACTCGTGACTTAAAGTTTGGAAACCACTGACGTAATAGTAGGTACATATTTATGAGACACAAAAGCAACATATTGAAATTTAAAAAATAATTATCTAGCAATAACATACTTTTCCGCGTATAGCTGCTGAAAATACATACTAATCGACTAAAGTATAACAAGATTAGTTTAGCTGCCGGAATCCCCGGCGAGCATTTCACCATGTTGTTATGGATTTACATTCAAAACCCTTTCATTTCCCTCCCCACATCCTTCTACCCTAAAACCAAGTCAATTAACAAAGCCAAACAATGGACTCAACTCGTTAAACCATTAACAAAAATAACCCCGACCCGACCTACAAGCTGGACCCAGTTGTACTGGGAATGGGGGGGGGGGGGGGAGATGGGGGGGAGGGTTAGTGATGTGTTGCTTTAGCCCCTCACACCCACCCCTTACCCCAAACCCATAGGGGGATTGTAACATATTCATCCTCTATGCTTACGTGCCTCCGAAACCTGATTCGAGATTATCAAATAAATGAACACGCAGCCCAGTCAGTGAATTTCATACGGTTGTTTTAGGGAAAGATGGGGATTGGTGGAGGATTGGTGGGGGTCTTAAATAAGTCGCAGGATGAGTTCATTACGAAGAAGGATTGAATGAGGAACAGGTTTCGTGCAACAATAAACCCTCTAACGAAGTAATTTTGGTGACTAGAATCATACAAGGAGGGGTGGACGGCGGCCAGCCGATCTGATTTGGCCCGCCACAACTTTTTAACTAAAATAAAAATAAATAAATAATACATTCAATTCTAAATTATTATTTTTTACTTAATTTTAATCAAAAGTTCCAGTGATAAGTTTGAGATGCCCAGAATCCATCATTTATGAACATACGATGGCAATAAATTTAAGACTATTCCCGTTGTTGTTTCTTGGTGTGTTTATAAACAAACGTAAGATCTACGGTTTAGTGATTTACAAAAATAGTGAGTGAAGGATCATTTTGCATAATTAAATATTACATAAAGACAGCAGTATTGTCTATGCATTTAGAAGCATTTTTTCTCAGTTCAGTAAGAGTAGAAATATGATCATCGGTAATGTAGTGTTTTTTACTACCATGTATTTCTACCCGTTTGGGCTATACCATTATGTTTTAATAACGCAAATGGTTGGTGAAGGATTAGGATGGTTCTATTTAAAGGAAGTGTACCCCAATTTCATGAAGAAGAGTGGAAAAACATTTAAAAACACCTTTCGGTACACCCAACAGAGATTCAAACTCGATCTCCCCGTATCAGCAGTATAGTCTACTGCGAGAGTAGCGCGTTAGACCACGCAGCCATCGAAGTGGGTGATATTTAGCTAAAATAACCTCTGATTAGATTTAAAAATAATAAAAAAGGTATAAATACTTCATTTTAGCATTTCATCTTACACTGAAACATAACACATATTAATATCTACCACAGAATCTAAGATTCATCATAATTATAGTACCGGGTAACTTAGAATATACCAGTATATCTAGGGATGTGAAAAGAATATCGATACTTTACTAATATCAATATTTTCCTTTCAATAATAGTATTTTTTAATTCACTACTTTTTTCCGATACCTCTACTGATATTAGTACTCACACTACGGTATCGAAAGAAAACACTTTTGTGCTATCTTCACTCATACTGTAATTAAATGTTAACAAGGATGGACTGTGGAGGAAAAACAAATTAAACTATTTCTCAATTCTCACTCATTTTACGCAAGCAGCAGGTTAGATACAAAAAGCAAAGATTAATTATATTCTCAGATTAAAATTTTGATACGAATATTACTGTTATCGATACTTTTCTTTCGAGACTTTTACGGTATTAATATTTGTCTTCGATACTTTTAATGAGTACAGTATCGATAGTTTTATTTCGATACCAAACCCTTATTTTATCCCTGCGTACAAGGAATTTGCCTCGACTCGAATAATAAAATTGTTTTTGATTACGAATACATAATATGCGTGTTTGGGCTACATCAATCGTAGCCCAGTTGGTGGGAAGATTAGCCTGTAGCTTGTCAGGAATCGGTTCCTAAAGGCATTTACCATTTAGGAAAGACACCCTCGTAGAACCGACTGGGATTCTGACCCCAAATCTCAACCATCATCATCAGGCCAGTCCAACACAAGAATGATGCCTTAAACCGTTCAACCCCCGAAGCGAGCAGTTATTATTTTAGTGAAATATGTATGAGTAAGGTAGATAAAATAAACTCACATTTGCGTGAAGAGAGAACGATAAACTATTAAGAAATAACCAACATAAGTACAACTATGTGGGTTTAAAACCCTTATTTCCCCAACGCCGGTAATTCAGTATAACATTAGAGTGACGTATTAGACCATTGTGATGAATTTTTATGCCTCCATTTTGGAGGTCAGTTTTGTGATGTTCGATCAAAACGTTGATATTATCGATCTTTCTTACCACAAATTTTGGATGACCAACTTATAAGGATTTATGCTGATGATATTTATTATAAGGCTAACATTGAAATAAATTATTTAATGTTAATGAAGTATTTATTTAATTCCATTACTGCATTGAGTAAGGTGATTATACAATCCGATATTAAATGTGAGACCAATTATTATGATAGTTAGTATTGGGCTAGCTCAAGACTTATCTTACATTGTGCCCAGCGTGGGGTTTACATTGTGCCCGATTAAGATTCGGGTATTTTAATGAAAGATATGTTTTCTCTTGACGGACTCGGGCATGAGACCCCTCGGCAACTACCAAACTAGTGACGACACCCGCGCTTGGCAAAAAGTTTGCTTACGAAGACTTGGTTTCTAGAACATTCTGAGTAACAGGGATTCAGCCGTCCATTATCCCTATCTTTTTGTTTTCTGTGAAGATTTTGTCTTTGTGGCTACTAGAGAGAGACAGAAGGATTCTGTAACAAGTTGATATTTACTGCTAAAGATAGAGTTAATCAAATGAGTTTTGAATATTATCATTAGATCGTATCTGATTATCTTTATTAATTAATCAAAAACAGGATGTATAAAATATAATCACTACACCTTGAAAACACTAATGAAGGTTTTCAAAGAATTTACAATTACATTTTGTTAATGACAACGCTGACAAAAGATATGTTTATTTCGTAACTATCAAAAAGTGTTTGTTTGTAATAAGTCCCCTAATATATGTAGATATAGTAAACCTTGTAGAAAAGGTCAGGAGGTAAGTATCTTTAAGGGCATTCCCTTGTATAGTTACAAAAATATATGTAAACACCAGTGGGAAACAAGATATTAGATATAATTTCATTAAATAATGTATCGCTCCAACCAAGAACGATACTGTCGCCAGCGAGAATGTGTATCACTTTCCACGTTATATCGTAGCCTCGCTAAAACTCTTGTCAAGGCAACTTTACGTAGCTCCACTTATGCCATTTTATCTCCTCTGCGATAATTTCATATATAACAGCTTTATGGACATAAATGGCGTTCACAAGCGCACAATATTTCGCTCTTTTGTGGTACTTTATTTCAAGCATTTAATAATACAGAAAATACTACATACGTATATATATATATACAATCTATACACATACATATTCTCATGCATCTACGAAGTATTTTATGGGTAACATATTTTTATTACTAAACGTTTTTACTGCGGATATGTGGAAGGTCATAAATATATTGACTCACGAAGGAATTCAATCAGTAGATAATGTTCCTTATCGTCTCCAAAGAAAGAGTTTATGTGCGAATTCTATGAGAAAGAACATTAACTAAATTAACTGGTTAAATATTTTTTTGAAGATACCTCCTAATGCAGTTAATCAAATACATTAATATATAATTACAAGAGGTCCTATACACTTTTTTAAATCTATGAATTAATTATATATTTATATAATTAATATATTGATTTAGAAAGGTATATAAATGCAACTATAGATAAGTATTTTCCTTCTCTTTATATTACATTTTGCTAATAGAGAGTGCAAATCTGCTTTTTGTAATGAAACCATATCTAATTTATTACAATTTTTAAATTTCAAAAGTTAATAACTCACCTTAATTAAATGACAATAGCTAAACAATCCGCCCCCAAAAAAACCTCTTATATTCTCCTTTAGACAAATTATTGTGTGCGTGAAAATTTTTTACTTTGATATATTAATGGATTTGAACGTTTTATGTACCCTCGAATTTTAAACAATGTCAGTCTATTCGTACCTGGACCTACTGCCTAAATTATTTGTAAATTCCGTTCAAACTTGATTATATGCAATATGGTTATACCTCTAGGGGAATCTTGACAGTATTAACTATCTTTAAAACTATTAAGGGTATTTTATTAATTGCTGATTTTTGAAAACTTTCAATTTTCCAATAACATTCATCACGATTTAGCTAACTGATAAAATATTTTAATAATTTTGTTTCAAAATATAATTAGCTACATAATCATAAATGTATAATAATATCATACCATTTATTTATCAATTTAAGAGAACCGAATTCACCTTTATCATATTATGGATGTTATAAATTATTATATTATATTTTGAATCAAAATCAATTTCATGTGTTATTTTTGTTATTAACTGAGGCATTTATTACACCTAGGTTAATACAGCCTGTAGTCTACTGTTGTTGTTTACTCTCAAGTATTAGGCCTGATAATGTTTAATTATTAATGTCTCTGTCCATGATATGAACTATAATCTGGATGTGACAATATCAAAAATAATCTCATCCTTTAAGCATATTAAATTATTATATTGAAATCAATTAAGTGAAAGATTACACCTGGACACTGGAATCAAACGAGGTAAGCCACGTTATGTTTGCCAATTCTCACTTAGATGAATTTAATCAATTTATCCCTACTAATTCTGTGGATAACCATCACAAATTAGTTTGTGATGGACATGAATTAATTATATATGGAGACGTGTTTACGGCAATAAAAACAAATAAATGGAGAACCACCCTTGAATAACCAAGGGAACATAGGACACACTAGAAAATAAAGCTCTAGTTTTATAAAAGTTTACATCCGCTTTGGGTCTCCTAGTCACATTGTAACTCATTATTGAATAATATAAAACCCGCCTCGGTGGCGAAGTTAGCTAACACGCTAGTTTCGTGTTGAGCTAGACTGCTGAGGACGGAGAGATCGCTGTTCGAATCTCACTCGGGTGAACTGGGAGTGGTCATTCCTAAATGTTTTGGCACTTTCACTCCACACAAATACGGGTTCACTTCCTCTATAATGGTGACCTGGTGGTCTAGGGGTAAGGTGTCAGACTTCTGTGCTGAGGGTCCTGGGTTCAAACCTCGGTCCCGGCACAGATTTATCTGATTGCCAAACCCTTCCTTCACCTCTGACAAGACGTGTATTAATCACAACTTGTGAATGTGAGGAATGCCAGGCCTCCACCGTGGTTCGGATTCTACGTTAAACTGTAGGTCCTCCATTTCATATCACAATCACCCTACCATTACACATTAGCGTAAGTGCGTATAACCCGAACGGGTAGTAAGGCGCGGTGCTAATAATAATAATAATAATAATAATAATAATAATAATAATAATAATAATAATAATAATAATAATAATAATAATAATAATACTTCCTCTATATTCCACCTTCCCAATTCCTAACCCATTATCAAAATTAGTACTTAATCGTTTAACCCGAACGGGACAAGGAAGTACTTGCTGCCTCTTGAAGAAAATCACCATTTACCGTCCAATTCCCCGACCTAGGTTTCATTCTATCGGAATTTTTCTTTTTCTCACTTTTTTGTTTTTGTGGTTGTCAATTTCAGGAAATTGAATTGCATGTTTCCCACTCCCTCCTGATGTGTTCCAATAGAAGGAAATATATATAATAGCGCCTTAATAAATGAATATAAACATACATGTTGTAGATCATTTTAACCACGGCACTGTTCTTATATGGAATGCACCATGATTAAGATAATTTAAATTAGTTTAAAAATGACAGCTGGAAACGAGAATAATGCCCGGGATCTTTGGTTTGGCGCCATATTGCTCTACCACTGAGCTATCCAGGGTTCGTCCCGTGCTTAGGTACATTCTTCACTCATAGCTTAAGGCTGAGTCTGTAATGGCCGTGGGGGAATCGTCAGATAAATATGAGCGACCAATAGTATCATTAGCTATCAGATACTGTCTGAACTAAGGATGAGAAAGGTTGAATTTAGAGAAGGTGTACGCGTTTGTGTAGAGGGTGAGTAGAAAACTATTCAGGAACCATTTGTGGAGAATTCCCTCACTAGACCCGACCGGGATTTTTAACCCCATCATCGGTGCTTTGGTATATTGCAAGAGTGATGCCTTAGACAGTGTAACCACAAAAGCAGTCTACTTTTTCATATCCAATCCGGTAAATTTTCTTTAAAAATTTCTAATCCTAATCATAGAAGTTTGGACACTTACTCATAAATAGCTTAGTCCACAAATGATTTACCAACTACACGCATAAATAATATATTTTCAATTTTTTTTGTCAACTTTTAGGACTATATGCCTAAGCATATGCGCTAATTACGCTGTGCTAGGGAAGAAGAAGATTGAATTCAGAAGAAATGTACCCTCATCTGAGAGCAAAGAGTATAAGATAATTTAGTTAAAGACAATTAAGAAAATACAATTCACTTACATGCGAATATTTCGATTTTTTAATTTTTTAAGGTTTGTATAATATTTATCTATAGTTTTTAAAAAAAATATAATATTCGCTTGTAACGGAATTTTTCAAATGTTTACATGTGGACTTAAGGTCGTTTTTCCTCCAGACCATTGGTGACCGTGGTATCAGAGACCATAGCGTTAAACAGGTTGTCGCAGACCCGACCAGATTTATTGAGCACTAAATTAAGTCTGACAATAGAAGAGCCAGAGAGCGCATGCGCCGCAGAAAACACACTTTTACTTAATCTTTCACTTCTTTACTGATATAAAGGGGGTTGATAATAGAGAGATTGTGGCATGGGGAGGGTCTGGGGAGGGTAAGAAATAGAGAAGGTGGAGAGAAAAATAAAATGGATGTGATGTTTGAAGTGATAAGAAAAACAAAAAAAAAAAGAGAAAGAAAGAAGGAAAGAAGAAGAAGAAGAAGAAAGAATCACAATCTTATATGTTGCTCTTCCAATCCACATATAAATCTTGTTTTCGATAAATAAATAAATAAACAAGAGCGAGTCTTGTATTGTAAATAAGGTGTGAAATATGTTCAGTCTTGTCATATAAGAAAAGCTATTCTCAACGACTCAGCATTGATACATTGATTCTAAATCTTGATTTATTTTTTTATAAAAAATGTAACTCGTATAGTAAGTCATTGGAATCCTATCTTCAGATCTGTGTTCAATCCCAAACTGAAGCGTTTATATCTTCACAGTATTGATTGCCATACCTTTCTAAGAGAAATACGGGTATTATACATTTTCTATGAAATCTAACGATATTTTCTTGAAGGTTTAAGCTTTAATTATTTTTTATAAGCTTCTCCATTGGATAATACGTAGATGAAATACTTCAAACTTTAACGGTGGTACAAAGTGTACCCTTAATTTACCTTGAAAGCCATCAAGTAAAAAATAATACTTCTTTTAATATTTATTTTTAAATTTTCACTATATGAACTCTTTGGCAAGCTAATAGATAATGCAAACCACTACATACAACTTACAAACTCCATACATACTATAGTACATAAGCTTTAATAATGACATTATTTTTTTCAATCACAAGTCAGATATTGAAAAATTAAACTAACTACAGTGATTGTTTCCGCATTAAGGTCGGATGGAACTCTAGAAAAAAACAGTGATTTTTTTTTTTTGCAGTTTTTATGGAAAAAAAATTTTTTGTGGAAAAAATAAATAAAATATTGTTCAAGTACAAATATAGAGCTTAATTTTCTTCCCGTGATGACCTCAAAATTTCTTGAATATCTGTCAAGTATGTTCTGGAATTAAATGACAACTTTTTTCTCTTTGATTTAAAAATGTTTGTTATATGAAGCCACCATGCTCATGAAATATATTCAGAAAAATTTTAAGGTCAACTTGGGAAAAAAATTAAACTCTATGTTTGTACTGGAGCAATCTTTTATTTATTTTAGCAAAAAAAAAAAAATTGCCAATAAAAACTGCAAAAACAGTGGCTTTTTCTCGCCACCCATTTCAAAAAAAGGTATGCTTCTGAACCAGTTGTCTATTGCTCTTTTTCTATGTGATACCTTTATTGATTCCAACAGTTGTTCAAGTTTGTTAGTTAGTAAGTTGCAGTTGGTTTTTTTGTTTTTAGTTAGTAATTGGACCCTGATTTCAAAAGAGTGAAAATTTAACGAAAAGTGTACAAATTATAATGTTTTACTTTTTAGCACATTTTTTTAAGTTGGTTTAATTTTTTTTGTTAAATAGTTTTTACTATTTTATTTTAAAAATATGGGTAGGTCTACAAAACAAGTTACAAAAAAAAAACACTGTTCCCATAAAACGCAATTCGCAAGAAACTTGCTCATTGATTAAAATAAAAAAATAAATGCATAGAAATGACCCAATGAGACTCATACCGATCTTGACCTAAGGCTCTCTGGAATGAATGAATATACTATTTTCTTTTCTTTGGGCTTAACAATTTTAGAACCCATTATAGATACTTTTAAAACAAAAATTATAAGCTAAAAGTGACAAAGAAACATAAGCGTTGCTAAAAGTCAGTCTTTTAAAAATTATTTCTACAAACATTAAATCATTGCTAGTTTTGTGTGGTTGCCATTCAGACAATTTTCGAGCTCTCCTATTGATAAAGGTGGCCTTTAACGTGAAGAAATAATCATCAAGAAATTGATCATAAATTATTAATCAGTAATTGGGTGTATATAAACTTGTGAAAGGCCAACATTTCAACATTTATTATTAATGGATTGAATCGTCCAGTCCACCACTTACACTTGAAGTGAAATATACTCACATTACGGCATTTCTTGTAAGAATGGCAGTTTTGAAATTCCAAAACCCTTTAAAAAAATTCTTAATATTATGTTTAAACTTAATGTGGTGAACCTATAAAAAAAACTACTTATATGAGGGTGAATGTATATATATATGTGTGTGTTTCTTACCATTTACTGGTCATTTAAAACGATTTACTAACCTTCTCTGAACCTTGACATTTCCAATAAAAACATCGCTGAAAATTAGCCAATTTCAAATTTTAATGATTTTTTTATATAATAAAATTTAAAATATAAGGTATTTTTGCATAGACATGTTAATAATGTTATTATTAATGTTGACGTGAACTACATTTTAAGATACGTAACTAGTCATTTATCTAACAATCTAGAATCTAGACGTATTCAATCGCGTTTCAGTGATCCTTAAGGCGGGGTGGAAGGGGACGCGATAAAAGGCCGGTGTTTTTTCAGTTTTTTTAATAGCAAAACATTTGTTTGGCCAAAATAAATAAAATATTGCTCAAATACAAATATATAGTTTAATTTTCTTCACATGTCGATATCGATAGTTGTTGAATATCTGTCATGAGCATGGTGGCATTATCTATCAAACTTTTTAAATTAAGAGATTAAAAGTTGTCATTAAATTCCAGGACACCCTTGACAGATATTTTTAAAAAATTTGGCGGCAAAATGTGGAGAAAATTAAATTCTATGTTTCTACTGGAACAATATTTGATTTATTTTGGCAAAAAAAAAAATGTTTTGCCATAAAAACTTCAAGAGTATTGGCTCTTTCTCCCATTCTCTTCCATCCCACCTTAAGGCTGACATATTCATAAGGTTCAATACTACATATTTTGGATGTTTATATTTTACGCGTTCTCAATAATGTTCAGAACATCAGACTGGGCTTTAGTTAATGCCTTTTTAACTAGCATCTGGAAAGCTCTCGAGTATGTTCACGTTGGAAGTTTTGGCTCTGCCTCCTCAATCGTTCTAGCATCTGGATTTGTCAAGGTACTGATTTGTCAAGTGAATGACCACATATAGATCTGTACTCAAGAATACATGGTATAAAGCTTCAGTACTGCAAAATACTGAGTTTTCGGGCAGGTCTAAACTAGAATCTTTTCTAGGTCAATTTGGGTTGTATTTCCTCATGATTTTATTTTTCAAAGTAGTATAGTCATATACTCTTTACATTTATGTGAGTGTATTAACTCTAAGCAATATTTTATAATCTTTATCCTTTACATAATTTGCCATGGTATTAAACGTAGTGATACTAATAATAGATAGATAGATATATACAAAAATACTGATAAAATGGCTTATTTATGACTAAAATTGGACTACACTTTTGAAGCAGATTTCCATATTAAAACTTTAATTTTCCCTTTCCAGGAAAATTACAGATAATTTCCTATTAATCTAACTTTTTATATCCATTATAAATTCCACTAACAATTTTTTTATTAATGTGCATCAAGAATTGATACTTGAGGGTTGCCCATTGGATCAGTGCTGGTAGCCGGATCAAATTAAAATAAGTCTCTTTTCACTTAATTGAATCCGTTAATTTCTTTGCTTCATGTCAACGTTTATAGGTAGCACTAATAAATAAAGATCTAGATCTACTTTTATTGAATGTCGTATCAGATATAACTTTAAAAAATGAGAGAAAACCGATTATAATCCGAAACAGCCATCACTACTAATATATTCTTTTGTTGAAGCATGCACAAATAATAACTACTTTGATATGTAAAATACTTATATTTTTTGCTTATTTCAATACTTTATTTCTTAAACTTTTCTTTATAAGAAAATACATCAATTTATTTTTCTTTTTAAAAACTTACCTATTTGTCGATAGCGACGGGAACTAATGGTAAAAGTATTTCTTAGAAAACAAAACAAAAAAAACCCAACCTTATAACAAGGGACAACTTTGAGACTAAAAAAAGGTGTTTTACTTCTTACAAAGATGTTACCGATGTAATAGTGACATTTCCAGTGTTAACATCCCTTTAAAACAGCACACATCGAGTAAAAAAGTCAGTCGATAGGAATCTTACAAGCCTGAACATTCTTAAGACAAGAGAGGTGAGATTCAGGAGGGGGAAAAAAGGTCGTTTCAACGTCGGGTGGTGGACATTGAACGTAATAGACCTTTTCTTCAGATCCTGGTACCCTCACAAAATGTCCCCTCGATTTTAAGAGGGATACGGGGGGTGAAAGGATGGGGAATTATTGTTATTGCTGCGGATATATATTGTGGAGAAGGGGGTTAGGCTACCCAAAGAGTTCCTCGTTCTTAGGAGGAAAGGGCAGGGTTAGTGAAAGGGGTATAGGGTGGGAGAGGGGTTTGGGTATGGGTTTGCTTCAGCAGCAGGCAGTCAGTTTCTGCATGGTCAACTCAGTGGTGTCGTGTTTATCTTGGCGAACGTCCATCTTGGAAATCCTCCAGTTTTCTGAGGCGGTACCACTTTCTTTTCTCTTTCTAGAAAGGTTTAAAGGGGGGGAGGGGTAACAACCCTTCCAACATATTCCGGTACAGTCAGAGGAACACGTAGGCGTAACGTATTTTATATGGAAAACCAACATTTTACATACTTGAAAGGATCTAAGGTTGATTAATTTTTCAAGCTTTGCGCTCTAATCATTATAAAACACCATTATAATATTTCAAGCTAGGATTATTACAAACACTTTTTAACTAAATATTTTTTGTGGTCTTTTCTCACGAATTATAGTTATTAAGCTCCAAATTATATTCCAAAAAAATCATCATGAATCTAGTTCTTATGATTATTTAAACTCACTCTATCTAGTGTAACCGTAAGTTTAAAAATTAAATTAAATTTAGGAGTATGACATATGACAAGACTATTCTAAAATCTAAACTCATCTTTTATTTTAAATGATAAGTCATCACATGATTAGAACTGTACACGTAAATTATTGACTTTTAATTAATGGTTTTCTTATATATTCTTTTATCTATGTGCTGTAATAAAAAATATCAAAGGCTGGAAAAATTGTTATGTCAAAGCCAGATTTTTAGGTTATATAATAAATCAACTCTAATGAATTTCCTAAATTGATTTAAACATATTTTAATTAAATAGATGGATAGTGGTATGTGAATAAATTAATATACAGCTTATTAATTAAAGGTGACCTGGTGGTCTAGGGGTAAGGTGTCAGACTTCGGTGCTGAGGGTCCGGGGTTCAATCCTCGGTCCCGGCACGGATTTATCTGATTGCCAAACCCTTCCTTCACCTCTGACAAGATGTGTATTAATCACAACTTGTGAATGTGAGGAATGCCAGGCCTCCACCGTGGTTCGGATTCCACGTTAAACTGTAGGTCCTCCATTTCATCTCACAATCACCTTACCATTACACATTAGCGTAAGTGCGTATAACCCGAACGTGTAGTAAGACGCGGTGCTAATAATAATAATATTAATTAAATCCTTAAAATAAATATGTATTAATATCTTATGGTTGTACCAGATAATGTATTAAAAGAAGATTAAAGGGTGAGTTGTTATCAGTATATACATAAGCAATTGTTAAAAGATATAAACTTACTTGGATAAGAAATTATTTATAGTATCGTTTTGTATCTATTATAATAATTATTATAGATATCATGATACCTGTTTTTCTCCAGTCCAATTATCGATTCCAATTCTTAAGTTCAACCTCGATTTTTCGATTTCGATTCTTGAACATTTCCTATTTCATTATTTTTCCGACCTCATAATATATATAAACATATTTATTCACCTTCATAGCATGACAAAAAAAACTAAAAACATAATAAGCCTTTAAACCTAATAGGGTAATTAAGTGAACCAAAATGCATTGCAATTAATAGCAAATAAACTAGTATAGAAACCATTGATTACTACTAATTCTAGATTTTTCCGTTTTGCTTAGTTGTCAGTACTTTCGTTGAGAGCTAGGAATCGAAAGTATCGAGAAACATAATATTAAGATCAATTATCTATTATTTCGATACGAGTAGGAATCGAGGCTATTGAGGTATTGAAGAATTGAGTTTGACATCCCTAATTATTATACAAGTTAATTAATAATGTGAAGTAAGCATACTTATATCACTATCAGTAGGAATATTTATATTAAATTTAAAATTATGTTTAGCTATATACTTGACCTAGCCCTACTTAATATGTGTGACAAATTATTAGGTATTTAAATTTGGTTGAACAAACATGCTTAGCTAACATGCTGATGAAATTTTGTAGAGTCTGTAAGTTATTATATTAATAACTCTAATATAGTCAATTTGTCAATTTACACTTTTCATTTTGCTTATCAGCTATACCGATAATCCAATACTAATTAAATATTGCACTTGCACAGATTTATATTTTTCATTGTTTTATGCTAATTAATTTTAGAACTTTACTACTTAACAATCTTAATGATGGTTTCTAGAAATGTTATTGTACCTGTTTTATATGACTTAAATTCTTGATATAGTAATTTCTCATTGAATAAATTATCTTAATGTTATGTTTCTTATTGATATTGTTTAGTTGACCAAATAAGTTGTACCAATATATCTAATTAGCTGTTCCATTCAAGTACGTTCCTTATATTATAAATTTACAAATATTTCTTTAAAATAATTGTGTAGTCATATTTCCTCACCGATTTTCCTTTGAAAGCTTGTAATAGTTATATATATTTCTCCATGCCAAGCTTTCCTCAGAAGGTTATTACAGTTACATATGGACTTGACTACTCTCGTAAAATTAAATATTTTTGTATCTCCTTACAAATCTTTTCTCTAAATGTGTGAGTAGCTATATTTTATTTAGAAAATTTTCAATATGAAAATGGCTAAACGTATCTGCATCAAGCTTTATCCAAAAAAAAGATAATTTTTAATGTACCTATTTTAGGAGAAGTGTCTCCATTATTTAACAAGACTGTACGCATTGAAGCAAGCACGTAGTCGCCCCCTGAGTGCAATGAAGTCCAGGACCATAATAATTACTTACGTAATAGTTAAGTTCACAACACTTTTGGATTGGCTTTTAAAATGTAGGAAAAAGTTTTTAAGAGCTATTTGAATGCTACTCCATCTTAATGAGTTTTGTTCTGATACTTTTATTTTTTTTTTCTGAAGGAAAAAGAAAGATAAGTAGCTATCTGGATTTACTCCAATTTCAACACTGCAGTAAAAAGAGCATACTATTTTCTTGGTAAGAAATATAATTTAAGACCTAAAATAATATTTTATGTGAAGTTCAAAGAATTTTGTTTCTTTTGGTGCAGTCCTATTTTATACTCTATTTTATTGGAGAGCTTGCTTCTCTTATTCATCTTTCTTAACTTTCCCCCTTTGCCATTCGCCCTTTCTCTTGTCAGCAATCCGCATTGCACTGACACTTCCATTTTTTTCATCTACATTTTTTATGTTTCCCACTGTGTTTCTTTTAGTCATAATTCTGTTATGTTTACCATATTTTAGAACTTTAACCAAATTAAGATTTCCAATAAACAATTTTTTTTAGAATGTTTCAATCTGGCTTAGTGCTTTCTTCAAAATAATTTTTGACCTGTTTGTTGACATGGATAGTTTTATTGTTTTTAGCTCGTAAAAATAAAAAAACTACAGATATTCTACTTAAATATTGTTAAATAAAATTTAATGATTTAATTTAGCTGTTTTTGCAATTGCGTTTATAAACCATAAAATTTTGATTTTTCCGTTCTAATGCATTAAAACTTTTTTTCACCTTTCAAAAATACATTTATTTATTCTTTAATAAAGGATAAGATAATATTCACACTTTTGGAACATTAAACACTCGTTTAGGGATTCACTTATTCTATTATTTACTTACAGAAAAAATAATTTATTTTAGATTTAAAATAATATAAAATAACTAAAAAATATTTTGAGTGCAGTATTTACAAACAATTATTTATAGCCATATTAAATAAATAACGCTTAAGATTTATCGTTATTTTACAATGAAGACGATTAACAGGATATTGTCAATGTCTAGAAATATTTAAGTAATATCAATGTTACATAACAGATACATTATTCTTTGTGTTGTATTATTATTATTAATAGTAGTACTGCGTCTTACTACCCGTTCGAGTTATACGCACTTACGCTAATGTGTAATGGTAGGGTGATTGTGAGATGAAATGGAGGACCTACAGTTTAAAGTGGAATCCGAACCACGGTGGAGGCCTGGCATTCAACACATTCACAAGCTGTGATTAATACACGTCTTGTCAGAGGTGAAGGAAAGGTTTTGGCAATCAGATAAATCTGTGCTGGGACCTAGGATTGAACCCCGGACCCCCATCACAGAAGTCTGACACCTTACCCCTAGACCGCCAGGTGTTGTAAGCCTGAGTCAGCAAGCCAAATGCAAAACAAGTCCGTAATAATATAACAAACATTATCACTATCAGCTCAATGTGTATATAGTTACAAATAAGTGTTTTGGAACTAACCAAAACACTAGGAAAAAAGACACACTTTCGAACTATAAGAAGGGTTGAAACTGGTTCAGTGGAAACTGGGAGGTATCGCGGAATACGGGAAATCGCTCTTGCACCATTTAGGTGTAGAGCTAGACCACCGATACAATCATAAGGGAGGACTGTTGGGTAGAAGATCTGACACGGGCTGGTGACTCTCAGATCCAACCAATTACACTAGAACCTTGTTGATACAATCTAATTGGGACCAAAGCTTGTTTGGATCAGCTAAAATTTTGATGAAACGTGAGAATTCATGGATACAGTATAATCACAAATTTTAAATATGATCTAATGAGCTGGATTGGACATAACTATCTCAAGATAGGGATAGGGTGTATTGAGGTGGACTGGATAGAAATAGCTGAAGATAGGGATAGGTGGCGAATTTTTGTGTGGTCATAAAGTTCCTAATGCCCTAAAGAAGGTAAGTAAGACACAATATTTAATTTACCAGATAAAATACTTTATTTGATCTAATGCTACAATTTATCTGCTCAAAGGCTCTATTTTATTTCACCAGATGACTTTTTTTTTCTCTGATCAGAGGATATATTTTATTTCATTTGAGACTAACTTAAAACTATTTTATTTAATTAGAGAATATATTCTATTTGATAATAGGGTAGGGGGAAGTCCCCTAACGCCGGACGGCACCTAGTGCCGGACACTCGTACTATTTCGGCAACTCAAAACGCGAGCGATTCAATCATGTTTGAAAGGGGCGCGAGGGGACGTAGCAATACCAAGTCACGGGACGTGGTTTGCCAGTGACGCACCTGACAACAGTGGGAGCGGTTGTTTGCTGTTCTTGGCGGGAAGACACTGCGTCACATAATATTCAGGTGAGTGTTATAGCTTAGTATTTGTGATCAGTTGTTTATGTTTATTTTTAATAAGGGTAGTGTTCCATTGTTGCTTGTAATCTATCAAAGTTTTGGAAGATTTACAAAATAGTTTTGATCTGAAATGTATAATTCTGTCGATTCTCTGTCCCCTAGTACCGGACACAAAGTAGTCCCTTAACGCCGGACAGTGAATATGTTATTTTTCCTTGTCAGTATTTATACTTTTTATAATAATTGTTATACGATTTTTCAGAGGACAGAAGAACGGAATAAAATCGAAATGGAAGAGAAGAAAAAGAAGGGAAAATGGGACCAAACAAGTTTACAAACTGCTATTACTAAGGTTTTGACTAAAGAACTTACTTTGAGAGAAGCTTCGTCGCGCTACAATATTCCAAAAAGTACTCTGCATGATAAAACATCATCGGTAGATTTACTAACACATTTTCACCCGAGTATGAACAAGTTTTAGTGGACCACATCAAAGATTTGTCAAATAGATGTTTGTCACTGATGAAAAAGGAGTTTTTGAAATTAGCTTTCGACTTGGCTGAATCTATGAAGATCCCTCATCGCTTTAACATTCCATTCCATTAGAAGAACCAGGAACTTCCTCAAACACTACGGATAACAACGGAAAGGGTCCCATATCTGCCGCTGATTTAGCAATAACTGAAAGCGCCGCCACAACTTGCGATTTGGTCTCAAAAGAATCCACGGGCTCTCCTCAGGATTCCACCCACGAAACAAGAATCAGCAGTCCTAAGCCATCGACTAGCTTTGATCCAGATATTATTAAAATTGTCCATAAATTGTCTCCATTACCAGATGCTGCAAAAAAAGATCAGCTGCTCGGAAAAGAAAATGTGAAAGAAGTGAAATTTTGACATCATCCCCATATAAAATTGCTGTCGAAGAAAAAGATAGTGAAAAGAATGCTAAGGAGGAAAAGAAAACGATGAAAACCAACTTTAAAACTGCAACAGAAGAGGAAGGGGAACAAAGCAAAGGCGCAAAAGCTAGAGGAAAAATTGTAAAGAAGGGGAAAAAAGCCAAAGTAGTAAAGGCCAAAAACAAAGATAAAGGGAAAGCTAAGAAAAAGCAGCCATTAATTAAATCATCTCACAAAGAAAAAACTACTTGCGTAGTGTGCTTAGAGGACTACGATGAAGACTGGATACAGTGCTCCAGCTGCCATGGGTGGGCTCATGAAGCCTGTGCTGACATTCCAGAATGTTTAGACGCCTATATATGTGATCGGTGTCAGATGTTTTAAAACTGTCCGATGCTAGGGGCTCGAAGTGAAGTCTGTCCGGTACTAGGTGCCACTTGCAAAGACTACGTTTATTTTCACCAAAGTTTAATTTATGTTTTTAATATGTTTATGCAGAAGTTGCATTTTTGTTTATTTATTTTGATTTTAAAGTTTGTTGACTTATCTATGTCGTAAATAAAGATATATTTTTCGAAATAGTTTTTTTTATTTTTCCTAAAAACCTTAAGTGTCCGCCACTAGGGGACTTCCCCCTATATTTAATCTTATAAGGTATTACATTTTATTTGAGCATAGTGTACAGCCCCAGGTATTATAACTCCTATCGATGGCAGAAGAAATACAATATATTCTCTGATATATTTTCAGCTGAGGTGACTGACGGGATGATCCCGATCATTGTACTATGAACTGAAAGTAACACGTGTGACACACTTTTATACACACTATTATTCAGTTCCTTTCTCTCTCTGTCTCATCGTCTTTGTAGATGAAAGAAAGAGAAAGAAAACGAGTAAAGGGAAGAAAGAAAAAAAAAAGAATAAATACAACCAAAACCCAATATCCATGTTTGCTTACGTTAGAACAGCACAAAAATCCCAGTGAACGCTCCTTTCAGACAAACTAAAAAAAAGAGAGAGAGAGAGAGAGAGACTAGAGTATGAGAAAAGCCTACTAGGTGAAATGAAGAATTTGAAACGAGGTATTGAATTTTAAATATGGGTCTAATTCCACGGTAAAGATTTAATAAGAGTTGAACGCGTCTTTTATTTCTCTTTCTCATTCTATCATCTCCTTCACTTTTATTCCCCACTTCTTTCCTCAACATTCTATTGTAAACATGGACTATCAGAGCTATTGTAAAAAGAAACTAATTATTTAAGATTATGGCAACGACAAGTTCATTCTATGTGGACAAATTCTTCAATCTCTTTTATAGACATAAAGTTGAGATGTGTATTTACCTAGCTGTTTTTTTTTAGCACAGCGTCTTATCCATTCGGGTTATATACTTATGTAATAATTTGACTAATGGTTTTAGGGATTAGGAAGGTGATATTTGGAGAAAATGTACCCGTATTTGCGTGAGGGGGTATTATAAAATCATTTTGGAAACGCCACCTTCAGTACCCCCGAACGAAATTCGAACCTCAATCTCCCCGTCATCGGCAGTATAGCCTTTTTTGAGAGTAACGCCTTGTACCTTGCATACACCAAAGCGGTTACTGCCTCTATTAAATTATATTAATATATAATCCTTCTCCACATCATTAACACCTGTATTAAAGTATCATTACCAAACTGTTTTGTTTGTTAGTGATATTTGAGTTCGGGGTTCATATCTTGGCCTTATTGTTTTATCAAAATTCTTTCACACACTACACGAAAGAAAATGTGAGAATTTTTCTTAACTATCAAATGCTTACCCGTACGTTAATTGCTTTATTAAAATACGTACATCCCGAATGGATAGTAAGAAAAATAAAATATTTCATCAATTAAACTTAACAGGAAACTTTAGTATTCGATTTAACTAACTTTAGGCAATTCATAAAATAATTTAAACTGGTTCCAGCTCCATTTTACGGTAGCATATCACGCTCATAGCATATCATGGATGGGTATGACAGCCTTCCTAGTGGACATATTGGTTTTTGAGAATACTTTTATTATATTTTTAAAGGGGAACGATTAAAGAAAATGGATTGATGGTGTGTTTAGTAATATTTTGTTAAATAATGGCTACGATGCAGCACGCATTCTCTTTATTTCTTTAATATTAAAATAGATACATTTATTAAAAATTCATAATATTTGTGAAATTAAATTAATTAAATTATTACAGAAACATTGAGAAAAAAGGAGAATATCTATCCACCAAAGATAATAACACTTGATTTCATTTTCAATACAATTACACATTTACTGGCTTATAGCAAAGAAACTATTGAGATTGTAAAAAAATACTTTTCAAACAAAATAGTGTTATATTTAATAGATCATCTTTATATTGATAAATTATTTCGTATCTCAAATAATTACAAAGTTATAATCAAAATTGGAAGTTTTTGCCTATGTATAATATTCTCAAATTCATTATCATGGAAAAATTAAAATCACCATTTTGGTTGTAATGTTAGACAGTCTCTATATACAAAATTTAATCAAACTAGGTACTGTGGATTTTAAGAAAATCGATTTTTTTTTCTTTTTGCCCTTCAGTAAACTACCCTAAATTGTAGGGTTGCATATCTAATTCCAAAAATTCCTGTGGAGGGGGGGGGCTTACGAAAAACCTAGATACCACATTTTAGCCCAATTGATAAAATAGTTTCGGGTTTATTCCGAAATACATACAGACCAATGGCATCGCAAAAAAAAAAAAACTTTTAAGTATCAGGGCATCGACTTTAACTGTCATAATCTTGAGTGTGATTTTTTTTTTGACGATTACAATAATTCCCTCCTCGAGGTGTCAAGAAAAATTAAAATTAGTTAACGCCTTTTAAAATATTTATCCTAATACTGGGCCAAATCTCTAATATAGAAACTATGACCAACTTCCTCTAAAATAGATTGTTTTGAATCCATGCTTGATAAAATATTGAGTTTTATCTTCTTGTAAAAGAGAGCGTTGTATGAGGGAGATGATTTATCATTTGCTAATAAATATTATTGATGGTTTTTTTACACTGCGTCTTGCCACACGTCCAAGACAAGTTCATTTTTACACTATTGAAGTAGGGATTATGAACGTAGAATCAAGAAGATAATACTTACAGACAGAGGGTGAAATCAATATTATAAAAAAAAACCTCTCAATAAATATAACTGGAATTTGAACTCCAAAGTCTTATCAGAAACAAATCAAAATATTATAAGCCTGACCTTAAAATGGAGAATGCTCATATTTCCAATATTTGTTTCTCATTTATCATTTATAGTAATAGTACAGTTTTATTAGACATTTATATTTAATAAATTAAAACCATTATTTAACTGAATAAAAATTTTAAAAATTCAATCGTCATTTTTAGTAACGAACTTTATTTTTATTTATACAACGAATACTATTTATAAAGCATAAACACTTATTTACATTTGGTTGAAATTTTATGCTTAAATTCTCCATTGAAAATGACTGATGTGACACAAAATAACGTCAATATAAATTACTAGCACGACACATATTTACCTCTCATGAAACAAAAATAATACAGAATAATATTGATTACTATTATTGTTTATTCCCTTGTTGCTGACCTACGATTTATTTTATTATTATTATTAATAATTTTGTTTTTAACGTTCATCCATATTCAAATAGTTATGCCCGTTTACTTTTAAAAGCGTAGGCCTTTCATAACAACTTCTTTGCGTGAATATTTATTTGTAGAATTTAGTTATTGACTCATTGTTTTCCTAAAATTACATGATCCATGATATGTTTTTGTTGATCCTATTACAATTTTTATGTTATTATTTAATACCACAAATATGTTGATGTAATTTATGTGATACAAGCGTTTCCCATAAAAAATATTTCACAATTGTTAGTCTAAACTAATTCAAAGCCTTAACCTTATTTATTAAATAAATTAAATAAATCCTAATCTAGTTTGTTTGTAATGAAAAACAAAAATAAAATTAAAAAACATTGTCAGAATATTTCTGATTATTATCAAAAAAATGTTTGAATATATTTATCAGATTAAATTTTATTAATTTTAGTGCTTACATATATTAAATTGTGTATTTATCTTCCTTTTTTAATCATCGGATACAAATTTGATCCATTTTATTTTAAATCAGTTAAATTTCCAATTATTTAATAGCTGTAAATATAATTAAATGTTTATGAATTTATGACTTTTATTTTCCTTAACCCTAATATTTTATTAATAGAAAAATATGTCGATCAATAAAAGGGGCTTATTAATCAATTTTGACACGGGTTGAGATTTCTGTCTCAAATTTATAGTTGAATGCAACAAACACAGAAAGGTATATTTCATAAGTTGTATCAATAATAATTATATTAAAAAAAAAAAAAATATTTTAAAAAAATACTAGATAGGACATTTAGAACACAAAATTTCATTGCCACACTTATAAAATTATGCCACCTATCTTTATCTTGAGCTAGTTCTATCCAATCACCTCACTACCCCCTATTGCTTTCAGGTTCACTATAATGTTATCTTCCAATTGGTTCATCCCATTAGGTTCTAGATTCTCCCATTTGCTCTTGATGTCTTGCCCAACTTAATCAACAAGACCTGATAATTCAGTCAATGTCTAGTGATAAGTTCAGGTTATCTAAACTCATCATTATATAACCTCCCCCAATCCGCAGTAATCTTATCTTTTTGAATCATATATCTTCCTAATAGCTGGACAATGAATAATGTATTTTCGTGAAATGAAACTATTTTCAGATAAGTTTTTATTGAATAATTAAATTTATAGAAAAACTATGTGGGAAAGAATTTTTTTTTAAAATTTGCATAGAGATATATTGTTAATAAGGTGGGATTGAATAGAACTTAAAATTCTAGTTGGGTTATGTGGAGAGTGTTTTAATAGTTGCAACTTACGAAGTGACAAACTTTAATCAGACCAACAAGTTTATTTGGCAGCTCTGGCCTTCAAAAAAAATAAATCAAATATAAAATGTTACTTGGTTTTGAAAATAGATTACACATGCCCTGGTTGATGAAAACTTACAAATAATCAAGAAAAGTTACTCAGGATAAACGTGGCTTTTCTTAAAAAAGGTCAGAGAGGTTTATATTATGACAGTCATGTGATAGTGTAATCAGTCAGGCTGTTGCTAATTACTGTACCTAGTACTAGCATACTTCCACCCCTCTAACCACCCACCCTCTTTATTAAAGCTCTCCTTTTCTCTCTGGTCGCGCTTTTATCATTTTACCAGTAATTACTCTTATGTTCCCCACTATTTCTTACTTCAACCTTTTCCACGACTGTGTCTGACAGTGAATAGCAAAATAAGAAAATCTCTTGAACATAAAGAGAAAGAACTAAAAATGTTTCGTAAGTTGTATGTTCAAAAATACCTTTTGTGTGTGTGTACATTTTTAATATCCGTTTAATCAAATTAATTTAAACCAATTGATTAGGAATTAGGATAGTACAATTTTTATAAGAATTGTATTTAGATTTTGAAGGAGAGTTGTAAATATTTAAGGAATAACCCCTCTTTACCATTCATTATATCCTACTGTAATTCAAACCTTGATATTTGAATCATTGACAGTCAAATCTATTATGATAGTGACGCCTTATACCATTCATCCACTGATGTGATGTGGTTCTTAATTTGGTTAAATTTGCGGGTAGTTTGAAAACTTTTAGGTGTAGAAACTGAGTAAGTACTTTTTTTTAAGTTTGGTTTGGTTAGTTTAAGATTCCTGTTTAGATTTTTGACATCACATAAAAATATTTCATTACGTTAAGACTCTTCTCTTCATAGTGATGAATGACGGCTTAAGGACTGTGTGTTTTTTCTGTACTAAAACTAGTTTTTAGCTGTGTGCTAAAGTTATTAGTTAATATAGCAAGTAAACGGTAGTTACTTCAATATCTTTTGGCTCAGTACATTCTTTCAAGTACAGTATTAAGAATATCTGATTGTATATATTATACTCTTAAATTATGTAAAAACATTAAACTTTGATAATTTGCTATGGGGTTTATTGATGTTATGTTTCACCGTATTTGCTTACCATACATTTTAAAATCAATATTTTTTCAAGCAATTGTCATGACCAGCCTTTGTAGTGAGATTTTGATAACAAATATTTAAAGGAAAAATACCGAATCAATATTGAGTATTTGTAATGGCACGCGATACTTTTATGAATAATTTAATTATAAAATATGACATTTTTTCCCTCCAACTCCCCTACGGTCGTAACTGGATATCCAGCTAAGTTAAAACCAAGAAATAAAGTGTATGATATTGTTATCGTCCCCTGAGGGTGTAGGCAAGGTTGTAATAAATTACACACTTTTAAGAATACCTACACCTTACTGCTCTATCCAATCAAATCTGTATTTTTACGTGTGTTTTTACTTTATCTTGATACCCCGCAGAAAAACTATCGTGATCGTCAAAAGAGATCGAGCTCAAGATTTTGATAAATGTCGAGTTTCATGACCCCATGAAACAAAAAAAAAAAAATTATCTCGATTCCATCTGTCTGTCTGTCTGTACCTCCGGCTAGAGCCAAAACAATTTTACAGACTGGGGTATGACTTGATAATTATCTGGGGTTTCATAACGTTCATTCAAGGGGTTTTTGGAATTAGATATATAACCCTAAATGTAAGGGCAGTTTACTGAAGGGAAGAAAGAGAAAAAAATATTTTTTCTCAAAAATTTGCTTAAAACATATTTATTTAATTAAATATCCAAGCACTGTTATAAACAATATTGCTATTCTCATTTTTATAAAAAATGACTCTAGGTACTTTACAGTGAGGGAAAATTTCAATTTTGCATAATTTATCCGCTACTATTTGAAATATCAGTAACTTATCATTGCAAAGCTGTAGTGCTATTAAAGATACAAATATGCTATAAGAAATATATTTTTATAAAATCAATATTTCTGAACTAGTAACAAAATATATACTTTTAATTCAGGTCTTTGAAAATAATTTGATTCATATGTTCTTTGGCGGACAAAGATGTTTCTCTTTTCTATTTTTCTGTAACAGTGTTCCTAGTTCCTAATGCCATATATTAAGTGAGTAAAGTGTATATTATTTCATTTATTATCTTTATTATAGTGTTTCTACAAAAATGCTTAGACCAATTAGTTCGTTTCACAGATCTTACGATCTTTTAATAAATTGATGATTGAGAACTGTGGTTTCTACCATAATTGAGCGCATTTCTTCCTAACTAACCTCCTCATCATTTACCTCTTGGATTAAAACGTTAATTATATGCGTCTTACTATCAATTAGGGCTGAAATATACTCACACTTGAGAGAGTAGGGCTGAATAATGTAATATATCAGGGTATATTTAATCAAATTTGTGTGAGAATTAGATACCGTCTAAGAAAGTTCAAGAGTATCTGGCCAAAATCTGAACTCTGTTATTTCCCTTAGTGGCAAATCAGATAAGTTTAGGATTACCCCTTTATTCTAACACCTAGCATTGTGGGCTAAGACATAGGTAATCCTAATTAAAAGCTCAACACACACAAACCTACACTTCGCTTGTGAAACATCATTAAAGCGCTATACTGGTCAACTAGAAATTCCTAAACTCCAGAAACCAAATAGATTTATAACATTCCCGGGTGGAGTTGTCCGACAAAGGAGGTGAATACAAATTATAGTACAGTTTGGATTGTGACCCTTCTAACAAACCACATTAGTCAATTCACAAAGATACATTCTACGCTCCTATACCAGTTACCTTTCATTTCCCGGGCATCTAGGTCTCAAGGTCATTCAACAAAAACTATTTACTGCGCGATTTTAAGAAGTGATTAATTGCAAGCTTTAGAAAATATTCAATGGTTTCAAATTATTACAGTCCACAAGCTATAAGGGTTCAAACTCGTAATTTTTATGCTTCTTACGGACCACTTTTAAGTTAAAGTAATTAGTGTATTAGGCTGAAATCTATACATAAAGACGAAATCCCTGGCTTAATACCGCATAATCGTATAATATAAATCTCTTGGAATTTGACTAGGAGGCTCTTTTAAGGTCGTAATCATCCAACAAAAAGCGGTTTATTGAAATTCAACACCAATAGGGGTGAAACAGAGACTGGACTATTGTGTTTGGAAAAAAAAATTGATGTGCTGGAAACCTATTATCTTCAGGCAAAGCCGTGTACTTCATGCTAGTTTAGTTCTACTAAACATTCATTTTTATAGTACACAAACCCTTTCTTCACCTCTGACAAGACGTGTATTAATCCCAATTTGTGAATGTGTGGAATGCCAGGCCTCCATCGTGGTTCGGATATCACGTGAAACTAGGGATATATTGATAGGATGTAAGGAGGTAAACTGGATAGAACTAGCTCAAGATAGGGATAGGATGTGATGAGGGGGGCTGGATATAACCAGCTCAGGATAGAGATAGGATGTATTGAGGGGGCTGGATATAACCAGCTCAGGATAGAGATAGGATGTATTGAGGGGGCTGGATATAACCAGCTCAGGATAGAGATAGGATGTATTGAGGGGGCTGGATATAACTAGCTCAAGATAGGGATAGGATGTGATGAGGGTCTGGATAAAACCAGCTCAAAATAGGGATAGGATGTGATGCGGGGGGCTGGATATAACCAGCTCAGGATAGGGATAGGGTGTAGTGAGGGGGGCTGGATATAACCAGCTCAGGATAGAGATAGGATGTATTGAGGGGGCTGGATATAACCAGCTCAGGATAGGGATAGGGTGTAGTGAGGGGGGATGGATATAACCAGCTCAGGATAGAGATAGGATGTATTGAGGGGGCTGGATATAACCAGCTCAGGATAGGGATAGGATGTGATGAGGGTCTGGATAAAACCAGCTCAAAATAGGGATAGGATGTGATGAGGGGGGCTGGATATAACCAGCTCAGGATAGGGATAGGGTGTAGTGAGGGGGGCTGGATATAACCAGCTCAGGATAGAGATAGGATGTATTGAGGGGGCTGGATAGAACTAGCTCAAGATAAGGATAGGGTGTAGTGAGGTGGACTGGATAGAACTATCTCAAGATAGGGGTAGGGTGTATTGAGGTAGCATAGATAGAACTAACCTAAGATAGGAGTAGGTGGGGTAATTTTATAAATGCGGCAGTGAAATTTCGAGTTTCTTATGACTAAGTAAATAAATAGACATTCGTTAAAATTGTACAACACTTTTTTTATTGTCGAATGAATTTACTGTTCAACCTAAATGTGTAAATTTTTATAGTTTTCAGAGTAGAAAATGTCAACTTCTATACTCTTTTTACAAGTGTATAGAATATCTGTATATAAAATAGTTTGTCTGTTCTTTCCAGTAAACACACAAACCTGTTTACAGTTAAAGATTTTATCAAATTTTTAACCAAAGCACATCTTATTGGGAATATCTCAGCTATTCAAGCTTCTCCCTTTAAGACGTCCGGAACTGCGGAGGTTACAAGAGTTGGAAGATCTCTCGAACGAACTCCGCTATAAGCGTTAGAGTGGTCATATCGATCGAGCAGTCCCGATATTTTTGACACACACTGAGACCGACACATGGGTTTGTTCCTGCCCCCCCAAAACCCCTCTCAAGGCCCAGGATCCCACCCCAATTCCCCCACCCCCCCATCAAAGCTGGGTCCTTGTGACTATATTCCAGGGGAAGTGAGGAAGGACTGTCGATAATCTCCACACATCTGAGGAAATTAAACCCGAGGAAAAAAAATGGTTAAACTATCTCAAGTATTATCTCATACTACCCACCTCGGTGGCGTAGTTAGCTAGCGCGTTAGTTTCGTGTTGAGCTAGAAAGCTGAAGACGGGGAGATTGAGGTTCGAATCTCGGTCGGGTGAACCGGGAGTGGTTATTCCTAAATGGTTTTTCACTCGCCCTCCACACAAATGTGAGTTCACTTCCTCTAAATTCAACCTTACTGATTCCTAACCCATTAGCGTAATTAGTGATTAAGAGTATAACCCGAACTGTTAGTAAGACGTGTGGTTCTTAATTTTTTTTTATTATCTCATATTATAATATAATGGCCATATCAAGAATGTAGAAAGAACTTTGTAGACCAGAATAACAGGAAGAGGGAAGTATTTTAAAATAATGAATTTTGTAGGAGTGTGCGCAAGTCTTTTTTTTTTTAACGCGAATTGAAATCTAATAAGCAAAGCGAAGCTAAAATCAAAGATAAGGTTAATACAATTTTAAAATAAGAGTTTAAAAACCTATCAAGATTATCCATGTAAATAAAAGGTTTAAAAAAATGAAATACACAAATGTATAATGCCAGGAGTGGACCATAATAATAAATATATATTAAAACCAAGAAAAATTCACATATAAAACCATCATAACCACAAATATGTTGTCAATATTATAAAAGTAAACAATCATACTTGATTAAAATATTGGTAAAGTTTAAAAAGTTACAAAAGACATGTTACATTTAAGAAAAACTAAATCATTATACTTTAAAAATTTATTAAATTTGAAATATTAATACATATTACTGTCAATTATTTTGTACAGTGTTCCTTCATATTCATTGCATTATTGGGGTATATTTCAGAAATACTGGCCATCATCGGCCTTAAAAAATGGAGTGATTTGAATTGTCCGTGATATAAACACAACTACTAGTTTATTGAACAGTACCTCAGAGTAAACAAAAGTTTTTCAAAAAATATGTTATCAATGGTTGTGAAATGGATATGATTTAATCACTAATCAGTAAATATTTTTTGTATGTATATTTTTTTAATATTACCAAATAGCACTAACTCGCTATCAAAGCTTCTCCATTTGTTGGTCGAATGACCGTAAACTTACCTTAACACATATAAGGGCCTTTTCCCAATGGGACACCGGTGGCCGTAATTAATGACTGGTCTCAAAATACATTACAGTTTAACACACTGGGACACTGCAGTGTCTAGTTTGGTCACGGTAACCCTACAGTGCATAAGCTCTATCACATGTTACGGACAAGGTAATTGTGTCCCAGCTCCATCGCATGTTACGTACAAGGTAATTTTATGTCCCAGCTCCATCGCATGTTACGGACAAGGTAATTTTATGTCACAGCTCCATTACATGTTACGGATAAGGTATTTGTGTCCCAGCTCCATCACATGTTACGGACAAGGTCATTGTGTCCCAGCTCCATCACATGTTACGGACAAGGTCATTGTGTCCCAGCTCCATCACATGTTACGGACAAGGTAATTGTGTCCCAGCTCCATCACATGTTACGGACAAGGTCATTGTGTCCCAGCTCCATCACATGTTACGGACAAGGTAATTGTGTCCCAGCTCCATCACATGTTACGGACAAGGTAATTGTGTCCCAGCTCCATCACATGTTACGGACAAGGTAATTGTGTCCCAGCTCCATCACATGTTACGGACAAGGTAATTGTGTCCCAGCTTCATCACATGTTACGGACAAGGTCACTGTGTCCCAGCTCCATCCCATGCTACGGACAAGGTAATTGTGTCCCAGCTCCATCACATGTTACGGACAAGGTAATTGTGTCCCAGCTCCATCACATGTTACGGACAAGGTCATTGTGTCCCAGCTCCATCACATGTTACGGACAAGGTAATTGTGTCCCAGCTCCATCACATGTTACGGACAAGGTCACTGTGTCCCAGCTCCATCACATGTTACGGACAAGGTAATTGTGTCCCAGCTCCATCACATGTTACGGACAAGGTCATTGTGTCCCAGCTCCATCACATGTTACGGACAAGGTAATTTTATCTCACAGCTCCATCACATGTTACGGACAAGGTCATTGTGTCCCAGCTCCATCACATGTTACGGACAAGACCACCATTTGGGAGAGTCACCACTTGAGCTATAATAATAATAATAATAATAATAATAATAATAATAATAATAATAATAATAATAATAATAAGCACCACGTCTTACTAAACGTTCGGGTTATACGCCTAAGTACTAATTACGATAACGGTTTGGGAATTGGGAGGGATGATTGTAGTTAAAGTGAACCCACATTTGCGTGATGGCAGAGTGTAAAACAATTTAGTAAATTGAGATACAATAGTAACGCTCATACTGAGGCAACAGTAATTACTAACACTGTGTGTGGTATAATGCAGCGCGCTATTTTAGCATGTGGAGGTATCACCATTCAGATGTATTACTACGCTTGGAGGCTTATATATGTTTTTCCATCCCCATGGTTTACTACCAGTTTGAATTATATTCATAACTATACTTACTAATCACGCCATTGTGAATGTAGGTATGAATTAAGAGGGCTGCTTGTATCTAGAGGAAGTGTACCTACATTTGCATGGAAAGATAGTAGGAAACAGCTTAGGAACAGCCAACCTCAGTACAACCTATCAGGTTTCAAACCATGGTGTACCCATCATCATTAATCCAAGTTATTGTGATCATGATGTCTTAGACTATACGACCACATAAACTAGTCCACACTTATTTTATTATAAATTCAGCCAACCTTAATCCTAACTTATTATTTCTAAGTATATGGATAGCTAGGACGGGTAGTAAGACGTGGTGCACCAATAAAATAAGTTACCGGTTAAAACTTATCCCCTTCACTTTCTCTCTCTCTCTCTCTCTCTCTCTCCATTTTTTAATATTCTACCTTTCTGTTTTTATAGAAGTTCTTGTATTTACCCCAGCCAATCACAGTGGAACAGTCTAACCTTCACAAACGTAGATTGGAACGTAAACACCCCGACGCAACACCGACGTCTAGCGTCGTGCTGAGCTCAACCTCTCAGGGGGAATGTGTAGGAAGCTCGTCTGAGCTGTGTACTGTGTACCGCAATCGTTCCAGACCTAGCTAGCGGATGAATGTTTGTGTGTGCTCCTGTGTGTTTTGTGTGCTATCTGTGTGCATCGTCGTGCTATAGACAAACTGAACTTGAGATACGATATCTTAAAAGTTCTCAGAGAGAAGTTCAATCAACGGTAGTGTCTCGTGGGTTTGTTGCCAAGGCAAGCAATTTTTGAAGCTAATGTACTAGTAAACTCTTTACTTCTCTTCGATAACATTTTACAAATAACTCATACAATAATTTATTGAGCTAATTTATCTCAATCGGCTTTAACCCCTCGTCACCAGTAAGCATGGGGTCTAATGTCAAGCTAATTTAGTCTGGTTCTCCGATCACGAAGAGGTTGGAGTTTGAATCCCAGCTGAGTGTTTGGATATTTTTATACCTTAAATGTATTCACAACCATCCCCTCACGCAAATGTAGGTACATTTAATTAGATCCTATATAACACACTCCAAACACACCAGCGTCATTTAGGTATAGTACAGTAGAACTTGTTTAATTTAAGTCCAAAAGATATCTAAAATTATTTGAAATGTCATAAAATCAAACTAACCAGTTTTATGAGTTTTAGCAGCTGGCACACAATAAATCAATCATCTAAAAATATGCTACATATAAACACACACCTTTTATAACTGATATGCTATATAAAACCCACGTACACACTCTATACTTACATGAAAAAACAAATATTACAATTTAAACACTAAATATAAAGACTTGTATAAACTAACATAAACATTTAGACCTATATCTGTTTCGGCCATTATGTTTGAAAAATTTAGTTATCTTGGTTTGTTGTAATTTGCTTATCATGACACAATAAATAAAATCTTAAAGTTCACTGATTGAATTAAAAATTTTGTCTTTTACGTCCAGTTGGGGTTCATTGAATCTTATTGGGTTTTCCATCATTGTAAGTGGTATTAGTTCTTCTGCTTGGATGTGTGGCTGTCGTCTTCATCAGAGTATTCTTTGATATTTTTGTTCTTTATTTATTTAAGAATATCCCCATCCGTAAGCGCTCTACCATCGTTAAGTTAGGTTTTGAAATGAGTAGAAACTCGAATAAATGAACAATACATAGAATTCGAACTATAAAAATAAAATTCCTTCAAAAATTCAAATTAAATATTATATTTTATCATTGATATAGATATTAATTTCATGGGTTATCAAGGTGGATTCAAAATATCAATTTTTTTCGATATAATCCATGTCAAAGTATCCAAATCCTACTGTATATGCGTATAATATGAAATGATAACCTAGAATAGCATATATATGACAGGGGTAGACTGGGCCACCGGGACACGGGGAAAAATCCCGGTGGGCCGATACGATTTGGGCTGACGCAACCATTTTAAACCAAAATACAGCTATAGATTCAATTTTGAATGATTGTTCTTATTACATTTCAATCAAAATATCCCGTAATTGAGTAAGAGGGTGACCAGAATAATCATAATTTTGTAAATATATCGATGGTAATAAATGTAAAACCTTCCCATTTATTTGATACTAATATTGTTTGTCAACAATTTCATATAAGCCAAAAGTAAAATAATTTTTTACTGAGTACTGAATATTAATAGCTCTGTAATCCACAAAATAGTGAGTGGAGAATCATTTACAAAATTTAATATATAATAGTAGACTTCCAGATATTGTCTAACAATTCCAAAGCATTTTTAACTCATGTTGGCAACAGTGAAAGATAATCTTCTAAGTGGACTGAAAATCAACATAATCATTATAATGTTACTTAAATGGCCTTGGAATTAAATTTACTAATAATAAAGATATAAATACTTCTTCTCACCACTATAGCTTACACTGAAAACTAATTTCTGATGTATTTATGAATGTATGTTAGAACAGTCATATTTGTGGTATTAGTACCACTGGAACCTTCCAGTACACCACTGTGTCTATATATATATATAATAATATATAATATTTTAGATTTTTACAAATAAAAATTTATTTTAGGGTGATTTACAAATAAACATATTTTTGTAAATGTAAATTTTGTTAACATGTTATGAAAATTTATTTTTAAAGAGAGTTTTTTTTGGTGTGATTAAAGAGATGTGTTTGTTTGTATAAGGAAAGCTTACTTGAAGGTAGTTTACTGAAAACTTATTTTTGAAAATATTCTTCCAAGCTTTATTACACAACATGAGAAAGTTTTTGTGACTGTGCCATACATATTATATTTTAAATATATAACTATTAATGTATCCATATCAATACTACGTAAATTCTATCAATTATTTTATAACTTACTTTAATTTAAGGATCTTAACGTGCACTTTTGAATCGACTGATTATATCAGCACACATGACTGATAAACTAACTTAAATCTATAACATACACAACATCATGTACCTAGGTAAGTTCATGAATTAATCACTGGAAAGATAAAACCAATATTTTATACACTGTTAATTATTTCGGCTATTTAACATCTTTAAAAAAAAATTTATCTTATACAGCTTAGATGCTTTAAATTCCTTTCTATTGGGATCTCTTGCCAAAGATACGGAATGTAGCGTGCCCAGTGATGAATTATTAATAGACGAAGGATAGTGAATAACCATAAAATATAAAACTGAGCTCCAAGTAATTTTGACGGTTCAATATTGACAGTCCATCATATAGTAGTGAATAATTCATTAAATCAAATGACCAAATTGTGTTTGTATAGTCTGACCCCACTTGGATGAAAACCACTTCTATTATTTTTAATATTTATCTGGAATGTATTTTGGACATTTAAATGCAGACAGAACCATGTTTACAACAAGTTAATTCCAAGTATTCAGAAAAATATTTATCTAGGTTATTAATACTGCAATAAATCCATATAAATTAAATAATGTGTGAAAAAGAGAATCAATAAATAACAATACATTTCCACTCAACATGCTTGTACACAAAACAAAATAAAATTAATTTTGTAAGTATTTATAAATTGTATAGGATTTTTAGATTGTAGTCTTTGCCTTTATAAGCCTCTATTATAAACAATTTATATTATAATAGTTAAAAAAAAGTAAGGGGTTACATTTAAGTAAATAAGGTTAAAATCTGAAAAGTTTTAGCCAGTTATATTTTAGGAATAAAATACTAGTCACATTTCACTATAGGAAAACTATGATATGTTGTGGACTGTTATAATTTATTTATATTGGATTTCTTGTTTCGCATATTTCTGTTTATTAAAAAAAAATTTTTCATTCTCAGGATAAAAATAAACGTATAATTCTAAAATTATGCCAATACATTTAATTGCATTTTATAATAGAGGTCCTTAAATTTTTTAAATAAAATATAATAATTTTATCTATTTGTATATTTTTAACTATAATTTAATTATTTTAGCAGCTCCTTTGGTAGTTTTCACTGAATTTAAAATGTGTATATGCAATTTACGAAAAATACATAATATTAAAAGTACCCAAAATAGAAAAATAATAAATTCATTTTAAATGTGTGTATTTATTACTTTTATAAATGTTAATGATTTCTAAAATAGAGTAATATTTAGAAATGTATGTAATTAAGGTGCTGGTTAGATTTTTTTTATCTCTGTATCTTATTATATGTTTAGGCTATACGCATAAATGGCAATTACTCTAATGGGTTAGGGATGAGGAAGGAAGAACTCTATAGGTAATCTACCCCCATTGCGTAGAAGGATAGTGGGAAACTATTTATATGAAAACACTCTAACCAGAATATTAACCTGGATCTTGCCCGTCATAAGCAGGCCAGTCAAACACGAGAACGATTGTTGATTAGTTAGTTATTTTCCACAATATCAATAACGTCAGTTGTAGTCCATACTGCAATTTGGTGTCATGTTCTCATACTCTTTTATCTATTTATGTCCTATCAACGTCTTATAATATTAATATTTAAATGCGTACGTACGTAATCAATGAAGCAATTAGAGTTACGCCATCTATTGTCAAATTAAAAGACTTACACAATAAAATATATATATATTTAATCGTAACGAATTAAAAGAAGTTGAACTTTTTGACTTTCTTTTCTTATTATAATTCTCGAAAATGACATCCAAACCAAATCTAAAAAAAAAGTCAAATTTATTATGATGATTTATGAATTTTTAAAGTATTTTAAAAAGATAATATTAAAAAAAACTTTGAAAACTTAAAAGCAAGAGCTAGAAAAAAACTTAGGTTCTATTCTAGAACTTCACTTTCTCGTCAGACAATAAAGAGCACCTAGTTAAAAAAAACTGTCAACCAGTAATGGACACGTTGACCCTTTTAAAATAGGAACCACCCTTTTTTTTTTAGTTTTTTTTTAGTATGCGTGGCGGGAGAGTTTCTCATGTTATTAAAGGGAAGTGTCAGTCTAGTCTCCGTGTGTAACCTCCACGAATATGGAAACAAGCACCAGGGTTCATCGGAAGGGGGGGGGGGGTGAGTAGGAAAGCAAGACCGCTGTGGTGGAAGTTCATTAATATTCTCCGTTCCTAGTTGTGTTTGTGAGAATAGAGGTAAGGGAGACTAAGTTAGCCCCTTCAACTACCCCCTCCCCCTCTAAACTCTTCCCCCACCATCTACCCTCCCTCATGCTAGAACTCGCCTTTTTTACATCTCCAAGTGAGTGAGCAAAAGGGTTTGGTGGTGATTAATGAATTTTGGTTAAGTTTTTTTTAAACTAAAAACACATTTTTTTTTCAAACTGAAAACACAAGACACCATTAACTGTGGAATAGTCCCCTAAAAAACATATAATACATTTATTTTATAGAATTTCTAAAATTTTCTTGGTCATCTTTTTGAATGTGGCCATCCTTAAATAAGAAAGGCTTTTTTTTCATAATTTTTGAATCCCCCTAAACCCACTTAAGGGTTCATAAGATTCTCCAATCATATCCCCCTCCCTTTATATCTTAACGTAATTTCTCACAATTTTGTAATTAGGGTATCTTAATCGTTTGATTATCTTTAGACATAAGGGTTGGTAACAAAGCGAGCGATCTGAAATTTTAAAATATTTTAATAACAGTAAAATTAGGTGTAAGTAAATTAAATAAAAGATAAGTTTCTTTAAAAAAAATTATAGATGTTTTCTTACATAAATATTGATAATCAAAATGACTCAAGATGGATTATTACACACAAAACCCCCACCCCCTCCTAAGAGAGTAAGAAAATATCTGAACCCTCATTCTCCCTCAAAAATCCCTTATGTAATACTTCTCATAAAGTCTTAGAGATGCTAGCTTCAAATTTAAAGGAATAGTCTTCAATCTCAAAAAAATTATATAGAAAATTGAATAGTATGTTTTGTCCATGGGCCTTCCTGTTAAAGGTGTATATACAGTTTTTAAACTAATATTTTGTTTAATAAATGTGATCTGTCTTATTAGGTTAAGAAAGGCTGTAATTCTATCCACTGATTAACATGAATTGTGCTAAAAATTTAAATGATATTTTTTTAAAATCAACGGATTTTAAAATTATCTTTACAATAACCTAGTGCAATAGTCAATAGTTTGGTTAATGAGAGGCTTCTTTAATCTCGTTAACTGTTTTAAAAGATTTGTTTCTTCAGTTTTAGGTAAATCAAATTGAAGGTTAATGATAAGAGATTTGAATGATTTAACAATTATTTTGAAATAAACATATTTAATCAACGACTCTATTTAAGTGGGTCAACTAACAGTCGAGATTGGGTTCAAGCCCAATCAAATACTGTAAGAATATTGGTTTTAAAAGGCAAACTAAGACTCAAATATAGCTTTTGTTTTATTAATGTTATTGTTATTTTAATATTCATGTGTAAAAATAAAGATTTTAAATATCGTTTTAACTTCTTTATTGCACCCCTATATTAAGAATTTTATATAAATAAAAGATCAACACTTAACATTAGCAATTATGGCTTTATGACACCTTAGCTCAATCGGTAGCGTGTCTCTCTATTGAACTAGGGATCCCAGGTTTGGTTCCTGGCATGGCCAAGAAATATATCATTGGTGAATTGTGAGTTTCCCCTTACACAATGATGAATTAACGGCTGGATCTTGTGTACGTTCTAGACTTATGTTAGTTTATAAATCTCGTTCTGATATACTGTAATCAGTTGGTTTATAAAGTGCTAGTTAAATACCTCACATAATTTTAAATTTAAAAATAAAACAGGGTCCCGGATAATAAAATAAGAACATAATTTTTTTTTTTTTTTTTTCAAATTGATATTTATGAGTGAACAGTTTTGGTCGGTATTGGTTTAAGTAAATTATACTTTGTGTTATTCTTCTTTTATTCATAAAATTTTTGGCTAAATCACGATATAATATTTAGATGAATTTAATCTATTTCAGACTATTTTAATAGTATGATTTTAACTCTCAAATTAAAATCATACCAGTTTTGATGAATATATTCTAGACATTAATGTTACAGTGCTATTGGTAAAAAAAAAGTGAAATAATTCTTCAAAATTTGGTGTCAAACGTATTTAAAATAAAACCTTTGTGGGTCTATTGTGTCCTTAAGATGGTTAACTCTAAGTGATCTAATCATTACCTATGCGGCAATTAACCAAACACATAAATATAAGTGTTGTATTATTAACTGAATGAAGACAGTCAGAGTGTTTAATAAAACAAAAATAGCAATATTTCTTTCTTACGAAAACTTCACTAACTTGATTCAATATTTATGCCTGGATCACGATCAACTTAACGTTCACTCAAGGTTATCTTAACGTAACTTAACGTAAAGGTTATTCTCGTGTTTTTAAATGGAAGCAATCACGATGAAGTTAACGTTCACATGTAGTTATCTTAACGTAATAGATGTCCTGGGAGGTATTTCACGTTAAGTGAACGTTACATGAAGGGTATCACTGATGTAGCCAGCCAATCATTATGCGAGTGACGTCTAAAGGGCTATTTATTTATTTATATGTTGGCTTTATTACCAAGATTTACTATTAAGTTTAAGTTTTAGTGATCAGACATTGAAACAAAATAATTAAACTAAAATGGAAATAGTCAAATAGACGAAGCTATTATTTATGTTTTTTAGTGAGGAATTCTCCATCTAGATATATTCTTAAAATTGAAAATGACACCTGGAAAGCGGGAATTGAACCCGGGACTTTTAGCGTACGCCAATGTCTTTAAACCCCTGAGCTATCAGGAATCGTCCCGTGCCCCGGGTCATTCTTCAATCATATTTTAAGGCAGAGTCTTAGATATGCAATCCCTTACAATTATAATAACTATACAAGTGGTAGTAAAATATGAGTGAAGAATGACCCTGGGCACGGGATGATTCCTGGATAGCTCAGTGGTTAGAGCATTGGCGTACTAAGCCAAAGGTCCGGGTTCGATTACCGTGTCCAGGTGTCATTCTAACAATTTTCAGAATGAAATAGGAAAGCTAAATTCTACAAAAAAGTTTAGTAATAGACATTTATTATATCGATTGATAACTGTAAACATTCACAAATCATCACTTTACAAATAGTACAAATCACAGATCAAAACACATAGGTGCTCTAAAATACAGATGTTTGGCTTGATTTGTTACGTTAAATTACGTGAATCGTGAACAGACATCTTTTCCTTAAGTTAAGTGAACCTTAAGTGAACGTTGCATTAAGTTAAAGTTTAGTTGATCGTGATACCGGCATTAACGTGCATCGATGGTTACGTGGATAAGACGTCATGTTAGTATACTAGTGCTTGATGGTTATGAATGGGTATGGGTTCATATAATTGTATAATCTATTGTCGATGATTTGTCATAGATTTATTTCAAATTTTACTAGATAAGATTATACCTTTTAGCTATGCACCTTTAGTATCTATAAAAATCGCAGATACGATGCAAAGGAAAATCAATATTTAAGGCGTTTAGGAAAATCTTGGTTAAGATTTATTGACGTTTTACCTTTAAAACATATAAGAATATTAATAGCTAAAACATATATCTGGTTCCATAGCTAGAACCAGGCTGAGATACAAGGGCTAATTTCTAAACTTACACTCCGTAAGTATCACGAACTTTAACTTATAGTAATAATTAGATTTTATTGTGAGTAAGCATTTGGAAAACTTTTTTGAGAATACAAATATATTTTTTGGGGGTAAACATTGATAATATTTTACTATATCACTAGTTATATTTTATAAATGATAATATGTACCAAACGTGAACACTGAATATCACATTAATATAATTATAAATACGTGAGATTAGATCTAGTAACTTTTTATAGCTTTCATAATATGTCAGTTCGTAAGAAAAATTGGGGTATGCATAATGTAACTTCGTGAGGTAGAGAATAGTTAAACGAATAGGCCAGCATTCACCCGGAAAGAAAAAAAAGAGAGAGAGAGGGGGGAATACAAATTTTTGTTAAGGGTTGAGGATGAGATTTTTTTTTAGTACCGCGTCTTACTACCCGTTCGGGTTATACGCTACGCTTAAGTACTAATTACACTAATGGATTAGGAATTGGGAAGGTTGAATTTAGAGGAAGTGAACCTGCATTTGCGTGGAGAGAGGGTGGAAAACCATTTAGGAAAAACCACCCCCAGTTCACCCGACCGAGATTCGAACCTCGATCTCCCCGTCCTCGGTGGTCTGGCTCAACACGACTGGCGCGTTAGCCAACTACGCCACCGAGGCGGGTAGGATGAGAATAGGGTGGTTGATGTTGTGGAATATAATTATAGACTTTTATGTACGTTGACCCTGCCTACTATTTAGTAAAGTTAAACTGCTGGATCAGTATCTCTTGCCCCCTCGTCTTAACGCACCAAGATATTATGCCCTCACACTTTGAACTCTTGCTTTCTTACAACCCCTTTTATTCCCCCTTTTTTTTCTGCAAAGACCCCTTCTCAACTGACTCACACTTCCCATCCCTCCTCATCCCTCAACCCCCACCCTCACTCTACCCATACTTCCTCCCACGTTGCATCCCCCCCCCCCCCCCCAACAAACCAAATTTACTTACACGCTCAGTGGACTGGACGTGATTTATAACTGGTAGCATGACCTGGAACGGTTCAAAGGACCAGACTTCGAATACCGACACGGCTCTCAACTGTTGGGGTGTAACATTCAATTGAAATGGTCTCGAGGAATGTTGGAGCGTTTTCTTTTCTAAGTCCCTGTCGGATTATCTGTATACTAACAATAATATTATTTTTTTATTTAATTAAACATCGTGCCCTACTACCCTTTTGGGTTGTACGCTTATGTACCAATTACGCTAAAGATTTTTAGGTATTAGGAAGGTTATATTTAGAGGAAGTGTAACTAGACTTGCGTGGAAGAATTGTGGAAAACTATTTTAGAAAATCCACCTCCTGTACACCCAACTGAGATTCGAACCTCGTTCTCTCGATCATCGGCAGTATAGTCTACTTCGAGAGTAATGGGTTAGACCACGCAGCCACTGAATTAGGTATTATTATAATTATTATTATGTAGCTATTCTCCCCCGTCTTACTAATTGTTCAAGCCATACACATATATGATAATTACTATAAAGGTGTATGGATGAGGAAGGAAGCATTTTGGAGGTAATTTACCCAAATTGAAGAGGGATGAAAGTGGGAATAATTATTAAAAAAACTCAATACAACAAGCCATCACCAGCAATCCAGTTTATAGCAAGTGTGACGCATTTAACTATGTGACCATAAATGCACCTATTGCTTTATATACGCTATTAAGTTTGTAAATTTTCAAAGCATAAATTCCTAGCCTAAATTTTTAGGCAACGTGCTAATTTAAAAAAAACTAATTACATTAAATATCAGTTACTAATTTATAATTCTTTCAAGCTTTAAATTATTAGAAAAATATATTATAAAATACGTAAACATATACTATGATAGAAAAAACTATCCCATTTTCTAGATAAATGTTTATAAAACGTTCAAAAACAGAAAAATATTGTTAATAAAATCATCTCATTAAAATCTTCTAACTAGGCCTACATAATCTTATAAATATTGGTAAAATACTGTAATTCAATTTTAATGTTAAATTATTTAATCAGAAAAAATATTTTCTTTAACTCTACATTGCAATAACAAAAGCTTCCAAACGGTTTAAGTTATTTACTAATCAATAAATGAAATGATTTTAATCAAAAGTGATGCAGTTTATTAATCATTTCAATTGCTTACTTTATTTATGGCATTAGCAACTAGAAAAATTATTGCCGCACTTAAAAATGTACGTCACCTATCTCTATCTTGAGCTAGTTCAATCCAGTCTACCTTATTACACCCTATGCCTATCTCTAGCTAGTTCAATCCAATCCAAATTACACCCTATTCATATCTCGAGCTAGTTCAATCCAATCCAAATTACACCCTATCCGTATCTCGAGCTAGTTAAATCCAAACTACACCCTATCCGTATCTCGAGCTAGTTCAATCCAATCCAAATTACAACCTATTCATATCTCGAGCTAGTTCAATCCAATCCAAATAACACCCTATGCCTATCTCTAGCTAGTTCAATCCAATCCAAATTACACCCTATCCGTATCTCTAGCTAGTTCAATCCAATCCAAATTACACCCTATTCATATCTCGAGCTAGTTCAATCCAATCCCAATTACACCCTATCCGTATCTCGAGCTAGTTCACTCCAATCCAAATTACACCCTATCCGTATCTCGAGCTTGTTATATCCAGTCCACCCCATTACACATTATTCCTATCTTGAATTAGTTCTATCCAGTTTACTCATTACACCTTATCTCTTTCAGGTACATTTTAATGTTATCATCCTATCTTCGTCTAGGTCTTCAGTAAGAATAAATAATAAATATTTATCATAAATAAAGTCTATTTTTTAATAAAAAAATATCAAAAACAGAACTATACTTAAAAATACATACATTATTCTAAAATTCGGAAGATTTCCTGTACTTATAGACTAGTTCAACTAAACAGGGCCTTCGTGAGTTAATTATTGAGTTCATTAATAGTATCTCATTAAAACATCATTTGCGTGTCTAAAGTAGGAAGGCAGGGAAGAAGGCAACGTCTACTTCGTCAGTTTAAAGGAAATACAGAAATGTTGATAATAAAGAGTAGTAATTTTCTTTTAAGCCTACAAATAAATCCTGACTTTGTGTGGTGTAAAGTCTGTTCAGATGTCTTATTATAAAATTATTTTAATGAATAGAAAGCTATTAGTTTATTTAAAGGCTACGTTTTGATAAAGGACACTTATTTTATTGTTTATCTAATTATTTGAATCAGACTAGATATTTTAGAGGCTTTATACAATATTAGTCTTGTTACAATTTAAAATATTTACCACCTTTGGATTAAAAACCACATGTCAAAAATTGTTTTAATAATATTAATATGCTTATGAAATTCTATTTTTTTTGATCACGTCTTATTAGCCTTTTGGGTTATAGGTTCATGTACTAACTAAGCCAATGTGTTAGAGAGAAAGGTTAAATTTAGGTTAAAAAACTTAGTACACCAGATGGGATTTTAACTCCTATCTTCCTGTCATTGACAGCTCAGTCTATCGTGAGAATGACTCCTTAGACAATTTGTCCTCCGAACAATTTTATATATTAATTGCCTGAAGTTAAATGGTAAACTGACTGCCTGACAATGGGTTTGTGTTTGTACATAAACACGTTAAAATTAGTCTTTAATAACTTTCACCCTGGATCTAAAGCGTGCTAAAAAACTATTTAAGTCAAATAATAATAATAATAATAATAATATAAGTGGTACGGTGTACAGCCAAAACTTTATCACTATTTTCTCTTAAAATAGACATTGACTAAAACCAAGTTGATTTTTGAAACTAAATAGTTGGTATATACATTGGTGTAGAAATATTACACCGAAGATCATAAATGAAATAATATACACTGTTACTTACTCTATGACATTAGGAACTAAGAACACTGTTACAGAAAAATTGAGAAAAGAGAAACATCTTTGTCCACCAAAGACATAAGAATCAAATTCATTTTCAACCAGAACTAAAAAGTAGATATATCTGCTTATACTTTGAAGTTATTGGTTTTATAAAAAATATATTTAACTTAAAAGATTTTTATTTTTAATAGTACTACAACTTTACAATGATAAGTTATTTCATATCTCAAATAGTCGCGGATAAATAATGAAAATTGGAAGATTTATCTTACGTAAAGTACCCTCAATGTCATTTTTATGATAAAATGAGAGCATCCATCTTGCTTATAATGATAAACAGTGTATATATATAATTACTTTATATATTTATCACAGTGTCTTACTACTCGTTCAGGCTATACGCTTAAGTACTAATTACGCTAATGGATTAGGAATGGGGAAGGTTGAATTTAGAGGAAGTGAACACGCATTTACGTGGAGGTCAAGTGGAAAACCATTTAGGAAAAAACACCCCCTAGTTCAGCCAATCGAGATTCGAACCTGGATCTCCCCATCCTCGGCAATCTAGCTCAACACAACTAGCGTCTAGATATAAAGTTTAGTAAAAATTCATTGAAGCAAATATCTAGATAATATTATTTTTTTTGCCTTTAAGTAAACTACCCTTAAATTTAAGGTTGGATATATAATTTTTAAAATTTCTTTGCATGACCTTATGAAAACACTAGATACCAGGTCATAGCCCACTCAGTAAAATATTTTCAACTCTAGCCCGAGGCATAGACAGAAAGACGGCATTGCGAAAACCACAATTTTGATTTCGGGAGCTCACCAAACGTTGACATTTATCAAAATCTCTAGTTAAATTTTTTGTTGACTATCACAATACTTCTCACTCCAAGATGCCTAGAGAAAGTAATAATTGAAATTAAAGTAGAATATACTATCAAGCTGTCTTTGAAAACATACACGCGAACGTTGATGAATTTGGGATTGGAAAAAAAAAAAAAAAAAAAAAAAAACACGTTTGAGAAGAAGAATGGCAAGGGGTATTAGTGAAGTAAGGGGTGAGAGGTGTATAGAAGAGAAGTGGATATAGAAGTGGTGGATAAATGAGAAGCAGGGGGAAAGAGGGTATTTTTGACTCTAACACGGGTATCCACGTTACAGTTCTACAGTGTCCTACCATTCCTATAAGGGTCTAGATACTTAATGAGTTGCTCAGCAGAGTAGAAAATGAACTCCACTCTATCTCTGTAACGTTGTCTCTTTTTAGTACACACCTTTTAATGTATATGGAGTCGCGGAAGGGAGGGATAAAAAAAAAGAAGACCTTAAGTGCTCAGTGTTTGGTCATGTGCAAAAATATATGTCGGATTTAAATTGGATAGACGATATTTTTTTATTTTAAGATTATTAGTTTTAACCAATAACCTTAATTTCCAATGTATGATAGATCAATGTGTTTGAGGATATTCTATTTGAAATTAATAAAATTAAACTACGATTTACAAACCAATTAAAAATATTTTCAATTATATACCTACTCCATATCGCTGACTGAAAGATGTTCACATCTAGTATTATAGCCGTAGAGGGAGAGGTCAGAGTTTAAAACCCTGTGGGATGTATTGAGGATTTTATTTTACCTTAATTGTTTCCCAATCTCGTTCCACGTGGATACGAAGGCAATCATTCTCTCTCCCAAATTGTCTTTAAGTACTGATAACCAGTAATACGTGCTGAAAGATTAGTACTTAAAACTTGCTAGTTATAATTAATGATAAGAAGTTAATTTGTTAAATTACATTAAAGGATATGTTATTTACAACTAAGATATCGTTTTATTCAGTTCCTTGGTTTGGCATGGGTTCACGACTATTGTAAATACTCCCCCTTAACACTTGTCCCATGAATTAATTTGTGGTGTAGTCCAACTGTACATTATGTATGTATATATAAATTATTTTTTTTTCAAAGTAAAATATTAATACATTAATAAACCTGTAACATTGTTATGTTACATTTACCCGCCTCAGCTATTTCCACCTGATCAATCTTACTACCCGCTCTAAGAAACTACGAAGAATAGCCACAAAACAATAGTAATCTTCACTATTGTAAATCCAGTCCTAATACAGCTCTTTAATTAATAGGTCTCTTTCTGCCCTATACTCCTTCAACAACCACAATTCAATTTCAAATAATAATTCCATTCTATTACTTACCGCCTGGATCTGCTGTCCGAGACACGAAGATTGCTCGCAAGTTAAATAAACGTCCTAATTCGGCGAGTGGGGCAAAGGTGCCGAGAGTACCCGCAATTGATGCTTACATCTGACCGTCTAGTTGGATACTAGCGGGCGCAAATTCTTGATAATAATTCTATCAAGACAAGATGACGTCACCTGACCTCGCCGGGGCTAGCTACAGACCACTATACGTAGCAAGCCAATCGTCCGGGGAGGATTTGAAAATCAAGACACCAAATCTGTTGGACCGAGCGGTTCATCCAATCATAGACCTGCATGCTGAATTCCCAAGAGATGGCGAGACTTCCACCTGCCCAACAACGTCACCGGCCAGCTGGAAGGTTACCACCCCCCCCTTTTGGATGATACGCAACTAGCACTGTATATAACCTATGTCCGTTATTGTGAATAGAGATTCGGAGTTCTACAAGTGACCCGTGTGGTCATTGTGCTGTACGAGTAAGAGTAAAGAAGAATTAGCAGTTATATGTTCTTTAAATGTTCAGTTCGCTATATAATTATGTACGTGAAGAGTCCAGAGTCGACGGGATTGATTCAGTACGAGAATTATTCCGTATTCACGTAATTAGATCTGAATGTGCGTTTAAACTGTTATGTTGACTGATGACCGGCACTGGTGGTCATATGGTCCGAAGTGCGATTACCGAAGGCAATGGATAGACTATATCTATATAGAAGTGCAACACTATACTGCGTCGTGAATAAGTAGACGTATAATGTCTCGTCTAACTGAACGCTTGTGCTCTATCTCTATCGCTGCCAACAACCACTGCTCCTGTCGTCGTCCACGTGGATTTTCACCAGCATTGCGTGAAAATGTGGAATCATCACTATCGAGGAGAAATAGTAACAATTGACTCGGTAATGAGAACATGTCTTATGTTATTATATATTTTTGAAACTAAAATATTGGACGTGTCAACTAATGGAGTTGACGTTGTTTATTGGACTACTTAAATATTATTGTTGAGAGAATTTACGTAATGAACTTTATACTGTGTAGAATCATATTATGTATTTACTTGATTTCATGAATAGTCAGATTTACGTTTGCATATATCTTGTGTGAATAGCTTGAAATGCAGTTATCATTTATCATTGGTATTAATCCAGTTCTTATTGTTGTAACAAGAAAATATTCCATAGTAAAACTTAGGTTTTCTTTTACTAAACCATTATTAATAAATAATAATAATGTTTAGGGTGTATTACCAAAGAATGTTTTCCTATAATCTATGTTCGCAAATACTTTCGCTGCTAGGATTGTCTAGGCCACAATGTTGATGTTGTTGAAAAATCTTGCTTATTAAATGACTATTTACTTTAAAATCTCTGCTTATTTCCTTATTTATGTATTGTATGTTTCACATAGCTTATGCCCCTCTATACTCGTTATGTTGTTTACGGTGGCCTTAAACTACGAGGTAATAGAGAGGGCGTAACAAACCTTAGTATATAAAATCATTTATTTAAACTTACTTTGGAAAGATAAAATTGTATAAAATATTTAGATCACTAATTTACTGCTAATAATTGAAGCTAATAAAGTGTCCTTCTTACAATTATTTTATAAATTTATGATAGTTGACCTCGGTTGGTTAGGTGTAAGGTGCTCGACTCAGGGTCCGGCGTTGGTGGGTTCAAACCCACAGCTGAAACCGACGGATTTTTCTTGATTGATGAAAATCCGTAGCAAAACTTCTTCCGGAGGTGAATCAAAGCCGTAAGTCTCATGTCGTTCATGCCATGTTAAAAAAACAAAAACTGGAAAGTATATAAAAATACTTTTTTGTTAAAATTGGTAGTCCTATCACGATCGTTCATAGAAATTTAATGGCGAAGGCAACACCACCCTTCCTGAACTATCCTAGTGTATAAGATTTCTACCAGATGGTGAAGGCAGCACTAACCAGCCAAAGAGCTGTGTGCATACCCTGCTCCGGATTATATCGTTTCTCAAATCTTACGAGTTTTTAGTAAATTTATATTTTGAATAAAAGCAAGAGAAATATGTGCAGTGTGCCGAACCATTTATTAAAAAAAAATTATCTATATAATTTGTACATAAATAGATCTTACAAACTAATATAATATGTCAAGGTGCTTAATATATATTTCTATTCTGAATGGTAATTTTTACTTTAATTATAGCATTAATTTATACGCGCCTCATCCTGTATATAAAAATATATATATATATTCAACTCGTATTGTAGTTAATACAGTGAAGGTCCCACCTAAAACTAAGGATCTCATTAGTAAAATACTAATTTTGTTATGTGATTTTTAATACTGTCGTGCACTACAAATTATACACATACACACGAAAATTACTATTTTTATTTCAATTGAAGTGAATTTATTTAAAAAACATAACTTGATTTAAATTAATATTGATTGCAGATGTAATTTTGTAGAGTTGAAATTAAATCGTATAAAATTGACGGAAATTTTTTTTATCTTAAAATATAATGGATTAGCAAGTAAAAAACATTAATTTACAAAGTGAAGTTATTTTATGTTAAAATATTATATTTAAAGAAAACCGCTTTGTAATACATTAAGGTTTATTAAATAATTTGATCGTAACAAAAATTATTAAAATATCTTAATCAAACCAATTTTATAAAAAAATCACATTTTTTATAACTTTTGGGATTTTTTTTTACCTTTGTCACATTTCATCTACTTCCAGAATTAAAATGAAATACCTAGTATTTAAGGAAGTAAGGTGGATCCTTTAACCACTCAAGCAGCTTAACTACTATGCGAACTATCACAACATTTACAAACTATCTTTTTCATTCTATTTCTCTTCATCTTATTCTTTTCAGAATCTCTTTTTTTTGTCTCTATTCACTGCGTGACTCTTCAAATAAAATTGCTTGGAATTTTTTTTATTTTTTTTCATACTGCCGTTTCTTTGATGTTGTCAAGTACACAGGTTTTCATAGTTTTAACTCCGGTATAAAAGAGATTGAAATACCGTTCGTAAAGCTTCGTTCGAGTCCAGAGTTTTGTGACTGTAATAAAACTCTACTAACTTTAGCGATAAATCCATTATCCACTTAAAAACGTTTCCGTCAGATAAATTGTGCCATTGAAATAAATAAATGTGTAATTTAAATATATTCTTTTCATGTACTATAAACATTAGAATTTTAAATTAGAAACTAGATAGTTAAATAAAATTAAAATTGAAAATTGGATTAATTTAGTTTCAATTACCTTTTTAATAGAGTGATGGTTAAAAGTAGCAAAACTAGTACAACAAATTTAAAAAAAAAATACTTAGGAATGAGTACGTATAAAGTAATTCTAGGACTAAAGTAAACATATTTATACATCATAGATATAATATATATTAAGCACCTTGACATATATTAGTACTTAAGATTTATTTATGTACTAACTATATAAATAAAATAGTTTTTAATAAATGGTACGGTGTACCACACAGACTTTCTCCCGCTTTTATTCAAAATTTACATTTACTAAAAACTCAAAAGATTTGAGAAATGATACAGTAGGTGTATACATTGTTGTAAAAACACTCCACCAAAGATAATAAATGAAATAATATATTACAATTACTTACTCAATTCCACTAGGAATTAGGAACATTGTTACAGACAAATTGAGAAAAGAGAAACATCTTTGTCCACCAAAGAACATAAAAACCAAGCTCATTTTCAAAGAACTAAATTAAATAGTATGTATATTTGATTATTGCTCAGAAATTATTGGTTTTATAAAAATATATTTCAAATAAATGATTGTTATCTTTAATAGTAGTAAAATTTTACAACTAAAAGTTATAGCGTATCTCAAATAGTTGTGGAGAAATTGTGAAAATTTGGAAAATTACCCTTAGGTAAAGTACCCTCGAAATCATGTTCATGAGAAAATGAGAGCATCCATCTTGCTTATAATGATAAGCAGTGTCTAGATATATAATTTGATCAAAAAAGTTTAAGCAAATTTCTAGGAATTTTTTTAAAAATATTTTTGCCCATCAGTAAACTAATCACCTTTAAATTAAGATTAGATAACTTTTTCCAAAAAAAACCCTCAGGGGGACCTCATGAATACCCCATATAATAAGTTTTAGCCCAACCGGTCGGTTCTAGCTTGAGGAACAGACAAATGGCTTTTGCGAGAACCACATTTTTGGTTACAGGGGGGGTCATGAAACGTAGATATTCATCAAAATCTCAAATTTTCGATTTTTCTTTAATATCACAATATTTCTCTCCGAGATGTCAAACAAAAGAAAATGTTTTAAACAATAAATTTATATTATAAAAATTAATAGATTAATAAAAGAAAGTAAAAAAAAACTACTTATTAGAGCCTTAAGTAACTCCTTAAATGCAGTAATAAAAATATTAATAAAACTGCCTCGGTGATGGAATAGTCCAAGCCAAGGCGTCAAACTTGCAATGAACTGGAGTACCAGGAGTGAGATGTTTGGAATTTGAACCCCAGCTGGGTGCACTAAAGGTTTTTTTTACGTGTATTTTATACACACCTAGACAAATTCGACTAAATTTCCAGATTTTACCTTCGTCGTCCATTCCCCATTTGTATAAATTAGTCAATAGCCTGACGTAGAGAACAAAATATTTATAACAACACAATAATAAAAAAATAGAAAGAGACAGTTGTCTCATCGTTGTGAGAACTTATTGGACGAGTACTTTTAAGTCAGCGTAATCAAACTAGGACCCTCGACGTTAATTTGTCAGAGTCACTAGCAATCCAGTCTATTGCGAGTGTGACACCATAAACCACTAGACCTCCGAAGCTAGTTTTAATTTCATTAAAATGACAGTAATTATATATATATTTTTTTAAATAAATATTTTTATATTGTATTTATATTTATTTATAAAATAATATTTATATATAAAGAAGGTTGATTTCCAAATGGCAATGAAAAATGAATAATACAAATCACCAGTATTATTAATGTATATGGTGTAAGACTATAAAACTTATAATTAATTAATTAATATAGGTATCTATTTATGGTTTTCAAAATATTTCAAATATTTATTCGTCTGATATATATTATGTAACATAAAATAAGTCCGGTTAAGGAATAGACTAAAAATATACCGTTTCATCCGAACAATTAATCTGCCATTCAAAAATATACCGTTCCCTTTACAGGTTTATAATGAAGCTTGACGTGTTCCGCTTTAATGTTAAGCGAATAATAGAATTCAATTAAAATATGAATTTATAAGTGACAACATCTTAAAGGTCTTGGGGGTGGATAGGAAAGCTTCAATTAGGTGTATTTTAAATATTTTGAGGTTTGAAAATAGGAACATATTCTAGGGTAAAATAGGTAGATATTTACAACTAGCAAGTTATAAACTTTAATAATTTAACTCAAGGAAAAACCCATTAATACTACCTATTTTCACATAATATTCATATGTCATGGCATGTGGTATGTAGCCGACACTTTTGATTCATGTTTTAATACATATAACAAAACAATGTGGACCATAAATAATTCTTTGTACTATCTAAAAGTTGTTATAAATGTAAATTCTAGCAAAAATCATGCTATAGCTATTACAATAATCTAGATATCTACAGTTTCATATTCATCTATAGTATCTATACATCTATAGTGTCTTATACATCTACAGTACATAATGTGTGACCTGGCGGTCTAGTGGCAAGGTGTCAGACTCCTGTGCTGGCGGTCCGGGGTTCAATTATTGGTCCCAGCATAGATTTATCTGATTGCCAAATCCTTCCTTCACCTCTGACGAAGAAGTGTATTAAACACCACTTGTGAATGTGTGTAGTGCCAGGCCTCCACCGTGGTTCGGATCCCACGTTAAACTATAGGTCCTCCATTTCATCTCACAATCACCCTACCATTGCACATTAACGTAAAATGCGTATAGCCCGAACGGGTAGTAAGATGTGGTGCTAATATTAATAATAATATAAAATAATAATAATAACAGTATCTTATACATATACAATATATTAGAAATCTACATGATTCTAGACACCCCTAGTATCGTAGATATCTACAGTATCATAAAAATCTACAGTATCATAGAATCCCTTTTTTTTTGTTCCACGTTTCATTATCTGTAAGAATTATAAGCACATGTACTTATTATTCTTCAGTGCTACGAATGAAGCAGGCTTATTTTATAATAGGTGTACCCCCTTTGCATGGAGTAACGTGGAAAACTATTTAGGGAAAACAGCCATCAGTACACCTGACCGGTATTCGAACCCTGATCTCCCATTATCGGCGGTCTAGTATACCGCGAGTGTAGTGCGTTAGACCATGTGGCCACCGAAGCCGGGTAACATCGAACCCTGTTTCTAACCTTAGATTTAATCTTAACTCGCGTACAAATGGTTTCAAATATCAACCTAATATTCAGATCTAACGTAAAACTCTTAAGGCAAAATGGGAATAAGATTTTATTGTATTTTCTTTTTATTGTATGGCATATTTTTGACCGTGAGAGATTCTGTATTTAGTTCAGTCGGCGTGTATGTAGACTTCTAGCCGCTCTGTGGGAATAGAACGTAGTCTAATTCTGGAGGTTTTCTACATGTCATACTTGCCATGAGATGACGTGATGAAAGTGATTATGAATGTGTGTAACCAGTGGAAATCTTAAACCTAACTTAAGTCTAACCAACCAGACCATGGCTACCACAGGAAAAGCTCCCCTTTCGGGAAAAATGCTCTTTATGCCACCAGAATTTGAATCTGGGCCCACTATTTCAGTATCCAGGGAAGCTTAGCACTAAGCCAAGAAGGTGTTTGAAGTTGTATTATTAATATATTATCTTGTTATGTTGCATAACAATAGTATAGTATCAAAAAGTCATTATTAATTAATTTATTAACAATGCGTAGTGTTCTAGGATGTATACCAGGATTAAATCCAAGCCAATTTCTAGTTTGTATATTATGAATTTCCCCAAAAATTGTATCTATAATCTAATAACTAAGGGAATGCTCATAAATGTAAGTAAAAACTTACCCTTGTGTCCATTATTGATTTAATAGCTCTCTGGAATTCGAAATTTGATAGCCACCATAATGTAAGATCGTCATTTAACCCTATCCTGATACTTCCGTTGAATCCCTAAACTGATACCAAACCTCCTCAAATTACATTCAAACATTATCCTCCCATCAACTTCTTGGTTTACCAAGGGGCATTGTACTCTCAGATTTTGCAACTAAAATGTGGGGAACATGCCTGTCATAACTCATACATAACATAATAACTCCATTTAATACTGGGAGTTTTTATTATCCCTTTCTACAAGCCATGAAACTCTTCATTCAGTAAAATTCTCCATTCTCTTTTTTATTCATATATACTATATTTCTATATTCTTAGATATATATCCCGAGACAATATACGATATATTAGGTTTATTTTAAACTCTCAACAGACTCTATTGATGGCATAGAGTGGTCAAGATTGAGTCTAGACCGGATAAGTTTTTGCAAATTTTCACAGATATTTTCCCATCTTTTGCCCTCTTGAACAAAAGCTCTACTATACCTATCCCTTAGATTAATTAATAATTTAATATCACAAGTTTTGAATTTATATAAGTCTATGATAATCATTACTAGCATTAGAGCGTTTAACCAATAACAATTATTGTTATAATTTATCAACATATATAAATATTTATTTAGTATAAATCTAAAGATAACTTTTTTCTTTTGAGAATGAGGTTCAATTTTTATCATTTAATATCTTCCAATTTTTTTTAACTCACCTTGAACATACTATATGTAGAGCTTTTCGTGAACATATCATGTATAGAGTTTTCCTCTCCCTACTTACTCCCCCTGAACTCTTGTTTATACTGCTCCGCTCATTCTATTTGTCCAGCTGGTTGCATACGTAGCACGGCAAACTCCTCTTTTCAACCTTTACCATGGTTCTGTGTAGGGATTGGAGGTGCGTGGGAATCCATGGAATAATACCTTAAATCCACTCTAGCAATTTTTAGTAATTATAATTAACGCTCTCTTCGACAATATTAAGCAATATTTTATTTCTAGATCTAAAAACAAAAATAAGAAAAAGAGCTAGAGTATTTCAATAATTTGCATGATTAATTAGCGTAGCTCTAATAATTTTAGGAATATGTATTAGCTGTATTATAATTGTTTCAAAAATGTATTTGTGGAAAATTAAGATAGGTTTAAAAATAACCTCATTGAGGGCTAGTAATTTTTAAATAAAAGGATTATTATCATTTAAATGTTTCATGCACTCTATCTTTAAATGGAATGCATCATAAGCGTATCTACAAGTAAGACAAGACTTTTGGGGATTCTAGTCTGCGCGTACACACTGGAGTATAGCTACATGGTAAGGCTAAATGTTGGACTAAGCCCTATAGTACTTTAAATACATTTGTTCCACTTTACTACGCCATTGTGTGTCCAAAGTAGAGGGATTCTTTAAATTCAGTTCGCCAAATTACAATTAATATTTATTTAGTTTAGATTTTATATTTACAAATGAATCTAATACAAGTTCATATGGAAGGGGTACATTCTAAAACACACTATATTTGAGAGAAAATACATAAATCTAGAATTTTTAAGAAAAAAATTCTATAGTAATTGTATTTCATCATATTTAATAAAATCGCATGATACATAATTTCGATGGAATTTAATATATAGTATTATTTTTCCGAGATAGTTTTGCCACCTCTTAAAAACAAGTTTCAAATTATTTTTAATAAATAAATTTGAAAAATTAAAGTTTATATACTGAAGTAAATAAGTATTTTATCTTCTCTTCTGGAAGCTTGTTAAATAATTATCTCATCCTTATACTTAAATGTATATTTTTGTAAATAGTTACATTTGATCCAAACAGTGAACATTTTGCCTATGAGTGTTTAGAAATGAATTATCTTTTATAAAAACAACTGTTTATTTAATGTGAACCTATGATAATATTTTAGTTAAAATAACTTATTAATAAAAACACATATTTTATTCACTTAATAACTATAGGTGATATTGAAGTCTAATTAAAGGTTGTGTTTCCAAACATATAAATTATCTTACGCCTGCCAAGCGACAAATAGAGAATAAAATAATGTATTGTTAAAAAGAGTTTATACACAATAATTATTAAAATTATTTAATTTATTTAAACAAATTTTTCTACTTATTTCTTTACTGACAAAATATTTAAACAGAAAGTAGCTATCCTTTTTAAACATTTAATAATTAATTATTTTTTCAAATATGGGTCAATATACTATTTTTGAAAAAATTAGTTGATTCTTTAAATTACAACACAAATGCATCTCATATAATTATGATCCAAAATAACTATTTATGTAATCTAAAAATAAATTAATAGGTATAAATGTTAACGATATAAATCTATTAAACATTTTTCTGATTTAAACTTCTTTAATTTTAGTTTTAAAAAATCGTAAAAAAAAAAACTTTTAGATATGCCGTAGAAATAAGTGTATTTATATATCCGAGCATTATATTGGATTTTAAAAACAATTTCAAGATAAGTAAATTCATTATATAATATGAAATAATTATCAGCAAAAGTTTAACTTTCGTAAGCTACGTTGTATCGCTTTAAACTTTGGAATTTCATCACATTGTCTGAAAGATATCTTTGAAACGAAGATCAATGTAGTGGAAACACAATTACGGTCCACATGTTCTTTTTGCTTGCCACATTCCAAACCAATTTATCCAATTCCTCCCTCTAGTTTTAGACTAATAAGTTTTCAATATTACCTTAATAGATTTAAGAGTAAGAATTAAATAGCCAAGATAGTACAGTTTTTAAGTACAGCTATACTCGCATATAAATATATTCATTAATTGTAAAATTACACCTGAACCTGGAGAATAGAAATAGTGTCACTCATTTTTTAAAGCAGTATTTGTGATTGACCCAGGGAAATTGTCAGTGACACATAAATAATATTATATTATATTATATTTGGAAGAAAAGAATATTAGACTTATTTGCAGCTATAACAGTAATAATTAAATATAATAGCTTGGCTGATTCAATCCATCATGGTATGCGCATTCAAACAGTTGCCATTGTACTATTGGCAGCATAAAACCTTATCTAGTCAAAGTATGGCTACGTTATCTGATAGCTCGTGATCTTAATTGATTGCTCATATTTATCTGATGATTTACACACGTCCATCACATACTCTGGCTTAAAATATGTGTGAAGACTGACCTTGGCCACGGGATGACTCCTGGATAGCTCAGTGACTAGAGCATTGGTGGCTTAAGCCCAAGTACTACGTTAATTTCCCTAGTAATAATATCATTTATAAATTTAAAGAATAATATAAAAAAATATACTAACATAGCTTAGCCATTATAGACGATTTGATACCAAGAAATTACACATGTTAATAAATAATATTACATTTACGTATTTGAAATAGATATATACCAAATAGCCCACCGGGTTGTATAAACATTTTTTAAATTCTTTCTTCATTAAAATTGGCCAAACTATTTTAATTTTTAAAACTAATTTAAATTTAATATTCAGAAATCTAATTAAAACAAAGAATAGCTAGAAACTATAATACTAAATATAATTAATTAACAATGTTAAAAAGTTAAATTTGTAAAATAAAATTATTTCTACATTGTATAAACAACTGTGTTTGACCTACAGTGACTTTTCTTTTCAAAAGAGCTTAAGTTAATAACAAGATCTTGTGATGGAAAATATAATTAAAAATATACAGTATTTAATTCGATTCTTTCTTACAAAAGGTATAATTATTATTTTATATTAGTTTGTATAGCATGTTTATCCACAAGAAGGTCAAAACATACCTCACTGTTGTAAAAACTCTTAATTAAGACAGATTATTTCAAGTCTGGTTGGGGAAGACGGGTGAAGGGTTGAGGCAACAGGATGGAGGGTTAGATATTTTTAGAATCAACATGTTCATGGTTTTCTTAATGCCACTATTTTTTTTATTCGAAATTAGGAAAAAGGTGGAACAATTTTTTTTTCCCCCGTTCATGATACGTCACGCGATGAACTACTTCTACCGGGAATTTTCATTCTGGTTCTTATAGAATTTAAATGAACACCTTCAGACTAATAAGGATGGTTTGGAGTGAAAATAATTGGGTAAGAGGGAAAGTTTTTTCTTCCCTCCTTCCATTTAACCTACCCTGAATATATTCCTACCACCTACATCCCAAAACAACGGCCTTGTGGTTTCCGAGAGGCCTTGTCCGTAACCGAGCTCGTATGAATATTACATGCAGTGGCACGTTATATAAATTTGCAGGAGCGCACTTTTGGCTTCTTCTCATCATCAAACAATATTCTTTGATCAATAATATAACGGGAAAGGGAAGAAAATATATCCTACAAAAACACACACACACACATACACATTAACATCAAATAAACAAAAGAACAAAGTAGGTAAGCTCGGTGACCTGGATATATAAGTTTAAGTAGGTCAAAGAGAATAACACCACTAGTATTAAAACTATAATTATGATTCTCTATTGATGTACTACGGACACTTTTTATTCGACGTTGGAGTGAGGCTTGAAACATACGAAGCTGAGTCGGAGTTGAAGTAAGGCTTTATTTAGCACCGCGTCTTGCTACCCACTCAGTTTGCACACCTGTATACCAATAACGCTTAGGGTTAGGTATTAGGAAGGATTTACTGAAAGGAAATGCACCTGCATTAGCGTGGGGAGAGAGAATGGAAAACCATTTAGGAAAAACCACTCTCAGTGCACCCGACTGGGGTCGAAATCCGATCTCCAATCTTTGGCAGTCTAGTCTAACATGAAAGTAGCGCGTTAGACCAAGTGGCCACCGAAGCGAGTAAGATAAGTTTACCTGCTTCAGCGGTCGCATCGTCTCAGGCGTAACTCTCGTATTAGACTAGACTCATTAACAGGGAGATCGGGGCTCTGAATCCCGGTCGGGTGTACTGAGGGTTGGTTTTTCTCCAAGATGGTTTTCCACTCTCCCTCCACGCTAATGTGTATAAACCTCCTCTAAATTCAACCTTCCTCGTTCCTAGCACACTAGCATAATTAGTAGGCCTACATATGCGCACAGTATATTTTTCTAAGCACCAAGTCTTACTAGCCGTTCAGTTTATACGCTCATGTACTAATTACGCTAATAGTTTTATGAATTAGGAAGGCTATATTTAGAGGAAGTGTTCCAGCATTTGCGTATAGGGAGATTGGAAAACCCTTTGGGGAAAACCAGCCTCAGTACAGCCGACTGAGATTAGAACCTCGATCTCCCCCGTCATCGGCAGTCTAGTCTAACACGAGAGCAGAGCCTTAGACCGTGCAGCCATCGAGGCGGGTCATAATAATATTGTAGGATAAAATGGTTGTTCCCAAAAATGTCAACATCAAAATGTTAACTACAGCATCCTCCTCCTTAAGGCAAAGATGTCAAAGAGGGAACAATCCCATACGTTTGTCTCAGAGCTCGCACAGATGATCTTAAGGTGATCGGTCCTTTTCATTTGGCGTGGAAATGCAGAGCCATGGGAACAAACAGCTATCTTCAAAAATGTTTAATCTTTTGCAATTTTCTTTTCGGAAACGGTTTGTTCAAGAATATAAGTATGTTGATTAAGTTATACTTTTTATATACACACATACTTTATAGTTTTAACTGTGATCAGATATCGATAAAATTGATATTTTTCAATAGAAAACTGCCGGCTTCATAACAAAAAATAAGAAAATGTAACAATTAATAAACATCGATACATTATCTTAAAAGGGGTGTTGAAAATATTAGCACAAAAATTTCACCCGTTCTCGAGAAAACTGATATTTCCAAACGTATAATTTTTCCGCAAGACCTGTCCGTTAGCTAGCGCCATCTACGGCTTCCGTGATCCGGCTGTTCTTGTTGGCGAGGAAGGATACTTTGGTCGGTTGTGAAACCATGCCACGCCTTTCATCCTCCCGCCAACCATCCCACATAATAGGTTTTAGACTTGCACTCGACAAAACCAAGGGCCTTACGAAGGGGTGGTTAGTCTGACCTTAAAATAGAATGGAAGATGTTCATGGGATAGTGGGTAAATGATAGAGAAGGGGGATATAGGGGAACAGGAAGGGAGAGAGGGAGGAAGAGGATGAAAGTGAGGGAGAGGGGATGAGTGATAGAGAAAGAGAAGAGATAGAAGAGAGGAAAGTGAAGAAGAGAGAGAAAGATAGAGGTTGAGAGAGGGACAAACAGAAAGAGTGATGAAGAAGGTGAGGAAGGGTACTGGATGAATGTATAGAGGGAGGGGGATAGAGAAGGTAAAAGAAAGAAGTAGATAGCGATATATAGATGCAGAAGGAGAGAAAGAGGTAGAGAGTGAGAGGTTTGGAGAGGAAGAAACAGAGGGAGAACCAGGGAGATGGATGGATAAGAACATAGGTAGAAAGAAGAGAGAGGGGGGTCAGGTGAGGAGGTATAGAAGGGAATAGAAAGTGTGAGAGAGACATTTATCTCATATTTCCATAATACACATGTGTAGTGTTACAAGACTCAGATTTGCTAGAACTCTTCACTTGAAAACAATCCCAGAGACACAGCCGGTACGTTCCTCACATCCCCTTCTCATCATAAGCCACTAGAACACAAAAGGTGGGCGAGATGAAAGCAAGTGGGAGAGGGAAAACAAAGTGACTGCTGTGTAACAGTGTCGACGTCTGACTCGTTTCTGGATACTTCGGGGAACCTGCTCGATGGGGAGCGGTGGTTTTGGTGGTACCAATCAAGGAGGGGATGATGGAATATCTTTTGTTTCTCCCCCCCTAAATATGACAGCAATGGCATCATTATTACCTTTTCGATGTTGTCTGCCTGGAAGAATATGGGGAACAATAGTACGTGCCTTATAGGAAGGACAATAAGTTCGAGACTTTCTTTAAAGAGATGGTACCGTATGTTGTGAATTGAGGTTGTATTTGTACAAAGTTGGCTTGATACTGGCACTTGGCTGAAGATGTTTTTTTCTTAAATGGTTTTCCAATCTCCCTCCACGAAAATTAGGGTAAACTTCATCTAAATTCAACCTTTCTCATACCTAATACGTTAGTGTATTTAGTAATTTGCGTAATTAGTACATAAATGAACTGGTTATGATATACATATATATATAAAAATACTATAAGAATATATAAAATGGTAGACATACATATAGCATACTATATATAAAATATTAGACTAATCCAAAAAATAAATGATACGATGCACCACAATTTTTTCGCTCCTTTAACTAAAAATAGAGATATTTGCTTAAAACTGGTAAAATATGGGAAACGAAATAATATACATTGCTACAGAAACATAATGGATAAAGGAGCCTTACATTCCACCAAAGAGCATCAATTAAATAAAATACAATGTTCTAAATTATATATTTACATTTGAAACGGAGATATTTTCTTTCAATTTTAATTTTCAATCGAAGATTTACATATTTATATAATTTTATCACTTATTCAAATATGAATGGTAAGCATATTAAAAAATAGATATATATTTACATAAAAATATATTTTCAATTATGAATTAATAAAGAATGTGTAGTACGTTATCTGTTGTGATTATTTTAGAATGCATTTAAACTGTTTAGGTATTTCCCCCATAATCTTGAAACATTAAATATCACATCTTCATTATACGTGTTGTTGTAAACGTTAGGAAATATTAGATTCTTGACTCTTGTATCTACCAAACTATGGTTAACTCCTAAGTATTCGTATTTCAACCCTTATGGCCGAGAGATCCTTTGTCAAAACATGCTTTCTTGAAATATATTACTACTAGTTCTAATAGTTTTTGTTGGTCGAAGCACTAATCAATTCTAATGTGCGTCTAAAATTGACTAAAACATGGCTTAAAAGATGAATAATCGTCACACACAATTGCAAGGAGATTTGATAAAAGTGCCATGTGTTGCAGCATGTATGGATTAGAACCACCTTTGGAACCGTTTTCGAACCATTGTTATTGAAGCTACGTCAGAAGGTATGTCATATCTCAGCTGGGTAAATTGAGGGTGTGTTTCCCCTAAATGGTTACAGCCCTCAAAGCAAATGCAAGTTACTTTTATCTAAGTTGAATCCCTAGAATCCCTTTACCATTAACATAATTAAAACGCGATGACTGGATAAGCAGAAAGATTAGGGGAAACAATGGTCTATTAATTTAAATATGTAGAAAATATGTATGACAGAGTAATTGATACAAATAATATATTCAGATGAGCAGATAAATGTCTCCAAAACATATGTATATACTATTTGACACCATGTCATACTAACCGTACCAGTTATGCACCTATGTCCTACTAATTACGCTAATTACACTAATGTATTAAGAATAAGGAAGGTTGATGTAGGTGAAATGTACCCAAATATGCTTAGAGGGAGAGTGAAAAACAATTAATTATAAGCCAACATCAGTAAACCCAACCGATCTCTTCTTTATCGGTAGTATAGTCTATTGTAAGAATGAACAGTTCCAGTAATATTACACACAGTATTTGCGAATAATATTGCTTCATGCTGAAGTTATTTTTGACCCTCCCTGTAGTTGCTCACATTGCTGGTAGAACATGAGCTATATAAACCCCACATTCATCTTACCTTAGTTGGCAGCACTGAGTGATGAAATTTCCCCACCCTTAAACAACGAACCATCCTTTTAATAATTTTGTAGACATTTACTGTGGCTGTCAGCTTCATTTAGAAGCATAATTCACGTGCTTAGCTTAACCACTGTAAATACTTCTGTCATTTTAGTAAGGATTTAATAATATCAAGAAAATAATTAAGTTGTCATCATAAGTTTACTATTTCACTTAATCATAATCATCATAATAATCATCATCATCAACTGTTTTCAGCCTGTGGCCGGGTCAGTTTAGTAAATTCTATTCTTCTGCCACTCCTCCTCATTTAAATTCTTGGATTCTTCTCCTCTCACTTGAAAACTTTCTGTTATTTGCTCCTCCAATCTCTTTATTGGCCTCCCTTGCGATATTTTTCCTACATACTTCATTTCCAACATTTTCTTCGGCATCCTCTCCTTTAACATCCTCATTACATTATTATTTCACATAATGAGTTTTTTTTAAAGATTAAAACCAGGTTTTCTTGACCAATTTGCCTGAACATATAATTAAATAAATAAAACCGCACATATTTTTTGTCTGCCCAATTTCTCTCTGAAATTAAGACACAATAGAGAGTTTAAAATATTCGCGCTCATATTAAGGGATCTCTGAAAGTGAAGTTTAATTACAATTTGGAGATTATTTTCCAAACAAGTAATCATTTACTAACATAAGAGTCTGACGTCTTTGATCAGTCGTTAGCATGTCTGTCCACTGAGCTAAGGATCCCGAGTTCAATTCCAGGCATAGGTGAAAAATATATCATTGGTGAAATGTGTGTTTACCCTTACACAGTAATAAATTAACGGCATGGGACTGGATGTTGTGCCTGTCCTATTATTAATTTATATTATAAGCCATATGAAGCTATGAAAGACCTAGCAAGCCGGTAGTGGAAAAATATGTGGCTGGAATAAAAAAAATTAACTAGGCCACAAGTTGGAAACAGTGATGGAGGTAAAAAAAAAAAAGAAGACAACACTAGAATCACGTGATATGTTGCTGTCACTGCTTAGAAATAATTTCGAAAATTATAAATTAATAATGATAATAATAGTAACATAAAAAAAACTGGAATTATCTCGCAGAGGCCACCGTCTGTTGGCTAAGGTACTTCCTTGGATAGAGGGTGTCACGGTCATCGCAGCAATACCTCTGGTCGTTTATATCGGTTTTCTAGACCGGAGACGCTACTTTTTCATTCAAGTCACTCCTCATTTGTCCTCATGAGGATTAATATAATATAAATATTTTTGACAAAAAAAAGGTGTTTATTAAAGTTTATTTCAACCAGAATCGTACTACAGGTGTAATTTATATTCTTATTATGCTTGATAGAAGCAAAGTTTGATTCTAAGCCCGATTCAGTATTTTATAACATCTAAAAATAGCATTAATGGGATCGCGTACCTAACTTCATGCTTGATTAGTTTGTTTTGCTGGGTATCTATGTTTTCATTTGTCAGCAAGTCACAAACCTGGATATTTTTACTTTTAAAACAATCTAATTGTTTATTCACGTAAATAGAAACTTGAGATTTGGATATCTTCAGAAATTATAAAGATTTAAAATGAGTTTTAGAGATAGCTTGGCGGTGTTATATAGGTATCTACATATATACGTATATAAAATACATACATACTTATATATAGGGTTGTATATATATTATATATATTTTATATATAATATATATTTTTTATACTATATATTTAAATATTTATATATAAATGTACATAATTAGATATATATGTAGAGTAATAAATATCTATATGTATGGCCTAATATGTATTTATATATATTATGTATGTATATATTTATTTAGATTTTTTTTAAATTACAAATATTTCTGTGAACTGAAGTGGCAATAGTGTGATTTCATGATATATTTTGATCCTTGGTATTGGACCGAAACACACTAGGGGCTTGACAAATACTTTTATTGGAAAGTAATCAAATTTCTAATGGAAACCCGGCCAGGGAATTATGTGCGGTATGCCAACCTAATACAATTTGAGTACATGCGTTGGGATTACGGAGAGGTGGGGGGGAGGAAGGAGCTGATATTGAGCCTCAATAGACCAAACAACTGTATGTAGCGGCTTGAATATATCTACCCCTTGTCGGACGATGAGTCAGAATTTTCATTTTACTAGGATATTTTCTATATATATATTTTTTTAGCTTTTAGAAAAATTATTTATACGTGTAAACATTGGTATTATTTGTTTTTATATACATTTAATTTTGTCAAATACTACCGTTTCTTATGAGAAATGGGTGGGAAAAAATTTGATTTTAAAATTAATACTAGATTATCTGTTCAGAAAAAGACTCATTCTAATCTTATGAAACTGATAGATTATCCAGACTCTCCGAATAGTTACTTAATTTTTCAAATTAACAAGTGAGAATTTAGAGAGTTTGTACATAAATTCACGTGAGAGAGTGCAATAGTATGTTTAGGGGAAAAACACACTCAATATCACCGATCGGGATTAGAGCACATACCTTCTCGTCAAAGGCAATCCACTATTCTGATTGGACGCCTTAAGGTGGGAGTGTAAGGGACACAAGCTAAATGCGGTGTTTATTCAATTTTTTTAAAGCAAATTTTTTTTGGCTGAAATAAATAAAATATTTCTTTGGTAGAAATAAATAGTTGGATTTTCTTTACGTAGTAATTTCAGCAGTTGATTAATAACTGTCATGAGCAGAGCTGCATTAGATGAGAAACTTTTCTAAATTAAGAGAAAGGCTCTCATAAATTCCAGGGAATCCTTGACAGATATTCACAAACTTTATTCATCATGGGAAGAAAACTAAACTATGTTTCCATTTGAAACATATTTGAATTTATTTTGACCAAACAAAATATTGATATAAAAACTACAAAATTATTCCCTTTTTTCGCGTTCTCTACAATCCCATCTTAATAACAAGAATCTAATAAGGATTTTCGATTTAAGTTTTTTGTAATGGATTCTCAATATTTTGTTCACTCCAGCCAAAGGTATATATTTTTTTTAATGAGAATTTCATCTTTTTCAACAACTACAAACTGATGTATAGATATTCATACGTCTTGTAACACGTGAAAACCTGTCCAAAAAAATTATTATGTGACAATCAGTCATTCAATTATGGAATGCGACCCACATTTATTTTTAAAACCATAAACATATAATTGGTGAACCTTTTAATATTGAAAGAAATTTATTAATTAATAGAATAAGTTTTAAATACAAATAAAAATAAGAATAGAATCAACTCTTACAAAAGAGAGTTTGATTATTAGACATGCATTACCGTTAGTAGAATTAATTAGAAGTTTCAGGCTAAAAATCAGGTTAAATCAATGTTAATTTAATCCAGCCTACACCCTTGTAACCAATTTAATGGGCACGCTAACCACCGTCTGAACGGGTTTGGGCTACTTTGCCCACAACCCTGGTAAAACCAACGAAGATAAATAAAATTGGAGAATCGATCCACTCTACATAGTAATATAAAGATAGCCAAAATAAAAAAGCTACTATATGACATGATATAAGTATCTTCAATTATAATATGAAACAACATATTTCTATAAAAAATTATTTTAGCCTATTACTTAAATGTTTAAACAAATTACATATCGTAAATATGTATACGTATAATATAATTATATGGTATTTTAAGTCAATTACTGATATAATCCGTTGGCTCAAGAGGTTAAAGTTTAACAACCCAAGTAAAAAAAAAATCGTTGATGCCACAGGAATTTATTAATTACTTATTTAAAATAAGTAAACAAACAAAAAATAAATATTTTTAGACAAATTATTTACTAGATCAATATAAAGTAGCTCGAAAATTCTATATATAGTCGTTTAAAACAGAGAATGCGACTGAATAAATGGACTCTAAACATCTTTCACGAAAAAAAGAATCCGCCAAATATTCGCCTATCACTTCTCACGAAGAAGGAGAAAAGTGCACAAACAGAAAGAAGATGGGAAGAGTGTTAAACAGAAAGGTGTGTGTGTGTGTGTGTGTGTGTGTCTGTGTGTGTGGAGTATAGAAGGAACCAGCGAGGCGTGTTTTGTTGGCATCAAGCTCAACAATGTGAGGGTGTAGAGAACAGAGGAGAATAAAGTCAGGGGTGAACCACCCTCTCGTGTCTTACATTAAACCCTCAAACCCTTTGAAAAAAAAAATAAAGGGTTGTTCCATGAAAAGCAGAGCATAAATCAACCAATTTTCTGGAATCAAAACAGGAACAAAGATTGAATCTGACCTAACAAATTGCAATGCCAATTTATGTAACAGTTGATTTAACATTTAATTTTTAATCTTTTCACTAAGAATTAATAAATATATTTCTATGTACAAAATTAAAAAAATTTGAGTATTCAATAATTATGGATTAAATATTTATATTTTAATTAATAAAATGGCTACTGTACTTTAAAACCGAATTGAGCCTAGTTATTTTACTATCATTAAAATTAAACTAAATTTATTTGACTACGCTCTTTATTTTTGTGAAAATATCAAAATAGATAATCTGTCATAAGGCTTAACATATTTTGTCACAGATAGTATAACATTTTAAATACACTTTAATAATTTAAAATGTAAGTTATACACAATACCATTCTTTGTTTCCATTATCATAAATAAAAATGATTTATTACTTTAAAAAATATTTTAATTAGGAAATATCAAAATATGTTTTATCCATTTTACAGCAAACAATTTTAAGCTACTAAATAAATTATTGGCACTATTTGATTCTTGATGAAATTTCTAAATATATAATTGCTTAACCCAAACATTCAAACAAGATTAAACTAAAAATAAACACATTATACTAAAAAATTCCTACCTTTACGGCAATATCTGAAGGTGTGAATAGACAATATACTCCTATACACATATAATTAACCTAGCATATATGTTATTTACACTCGAACTAGTATCCCTCACACTTGTGTTTTAACTCATCGTGCAATCAACCATAGGACATTTGTGATGGAATTTTTTCTTAAGCTGAGATGAATAGTAAGGACTAAGTTTTTTTGAACTAGCTTTAAATCTCTCATTCTATTAGCTATTCCTTTATGAAGTTACATAATGATGAGTTACGTACTCTGTATACATTACAAGACATAGATAGGATAATCAAAAAAGTAGATTACGGTGGAAATACATACAGCAAGAATAGGAGATTCTAGACCCTTGTTCAGGGTGTTGACTGGCAAACCCAATGGTAAGAGACCATTGGGAAGACCTAGACGCAGATGGTAGGATAACTTTACAATGGGCCTGAAATAGTTAGGGTGTAACGAGGTGGACTGGATAGAACTAGTTCAAGATAGGGATGGGGTGTAATAGGGTGGACTGGATAGAACTAGCTCAATATAGGGGCAGGGTGTAGTGAGGTGGTCTGAATAGAACTAGTTCAATATAGGAATAGAGTGTAATGAGGTGGACTGGATAGAACTAGTTCAAGATAGGGATGGGGTGTAATAGGGTGGACTGGATAGAACTAGCTCATGAGAGGGATAGGGTGTAATAAGGTGGACTGGATAGAACTAGCTCATGAGAGGGATAGGGTGTAGTGAGGTGGACTAGCTAAAGATAGGGGCAGGGTGTAATGAGTTAGACTGGATAGAACTAGCTCAGGATAGTGATATGTTGTAGTGAGATGGACTGTATAGAATTAACTCAAGATAGGTATAGGGTTTAATTAGGTAGACTGGATAGAATTAGTTCATGATAGGGATAGAGTGTAATTAGGTGGACTGTATAGAACAAGTTTATGATAGGGATAGATGGCGTAGTTTCATAAGTGCGGCAATCAACTTTCGAGTTCCTAGTGCCATAAAGTAAGAGTAAATGATCTAGATGATAGAAATTAACTTTAAGAACACCTACAAACATTATAATACAATAATTGAAGGAGGCGTTGCAACAATTATCACTCTCAATCCAACATGCTTTGATGTAATGGATAGAAACGCCAAAGTTAAAAAGAAGTATTGCTTTCGGTGAAATATTTAGTTTAATTTTCTAGATATATTAATCAACACAATCTTTTTTTAATATTTGTCATGGAACTCGCAAAACATGACACATACTTTTTAACTTCATATTTAAAATACAAAAGTTTATGTTCAAATGCAACTATACAATTGACAAGTAATTATGTACTGTTGAGCTTAATATATATATATAGATTATAAAATAAAATATATCTACTGATGCAATTTTCTATTTATTTTGACCAAAAATATTTTCTCACTGAAAATACCAAAATATAGACCTTAATTCGCGTTCCCTCTCACACCACCTTAATACTAAACCGCTGTATTTTATTCGATTTAAATTTAAAAATGACGTCTGGTTACTGGAATCAAACTGTGATTCCGGTGTGTTATTTCTATTTAAAGAATATTATATTTTAATGCAACTATAACCGTAGTTAACAAATATTCTAACTTTTCTATTTAATCCATCTCTGTGTTTTATTTCAAAACCCAGTTCTGAATTCCCTCTTATTATTTCTAGTAAAACAATAAATTTATAAGTCATTTAAAGGAATGGGAAATTGTTTGGAGTAGAAATTAAAAGACCACCATTTAACAAAATCGCCCTGAGCAGCTCCAATTAATATTGAACCATCACCTCCCAGCTCATAATCTGGCACGCTATCTGTGGGGTAACCCTACTGGTCAAGGTAAAGTTGGAATTATTAAAGTACGTCTGTCCCTTTATGGCCTTTGTTCCCATTTCAACGAGTCCAACCCCCAAACTTTTGCAAGGTAGGGTAACGTATCGTAATGTAGGTCAGGCCGGCTGTTTGTACGTTTCGGTTGGGAAAAGTTGCGAGTAACAACACTAGTTTTAACGAGCGCTAAAAAGCAGTTCCGTCGCTTTACTGCGGATGTAGTGGAAACTTTTAGTCAAGCATTTGTGTGTATGTATGTATATATATATATATATATGTATATATATAAATATATATGTATATATTATATATATATATATATATATATATATATATATATATATATATATAATATATATATATATATATATATGTATATGACATAGTAATGTTGTACTGTTCCATTTGGTTTTTGGCAAATCATTTTTCGATAACTGTGTGCTTTTATATTTAGTTTGTTGCTCTATGTATTTTAAAAAGTATCTTCTTAGTGTCAAAACTGGCATCACCCTTTGCCTTCGTTAGCCTTCACAGGAGTAATTATAGCTCTAGGATGTTCGACAATTTGCCTTAGTTGGTATCGTGTTTCACTACTATGTTAAGAGTCCTGTGTTTGATTCCTGGCATGGCCAAAAGGCTTATCACTTGTGAAATATGGGTTTCTCCTTTAACAGTGATGAATTAACGGCTGGGAGTTGGGTGTTATGTTTGCTATAGATTTAAGCTATAGTTTGTAAGTTGTGTGTTGATATAATTAGTCGGTAGGAAAGTACACGTTAAATATTTAAAATAAATAAAAATGATTTTTTTTGTTATCTTGGAGTGAATAACTTAAATTGAAACCAAATACAACCAAAATTCTTTTTTCAAAATTAATACAAAATATATAAAGGAAAATAATATTAATTTGGTTCTCAACCAGCCTGAGTAAGAACATTCTGTACAAACAGATAACTATTGTTTTAAGATAGTTATAGTAATGTTACGATCCCATATTTTTTTCTAAAAGAAACACATATATTTGATACAAAATTCATTCTATTAAATAAATTACTAAATATTTAAGGCTTTCTTTGATGAAAAATATGTTATTACTATCATCACATCTCATTTATTTCATGGTTTGTTTTTGTAAACTCCGTTTATCCTGAAAGGAAGAGAGTATTCTTGCTTTGACGGACTTTACCATGGCTCCCTATCTTATAAGCTGCACCAAAGTGGAAGAATCCAAGATAAACTATCTCGCTGCCAAAGTAAAAGAAGGGTACAATAGATGCATGAATTAATAGCTGTAAGATATATTAACTTGAAATTAACGATATGGAATATTTTTTTAAAATATTTATAAATGGACCGAGAGGTTTCTTCATTAATAAATAAGAAACACATATTTTATAAATTTTATAAAGTGCATAGCATTACAGGAAATTTTTTGTTCATACAATACAGTTAAATTTTTAACTGCATCCTATAAATTTCAAGAATAGTTTTAATTGATTAAATCGTAACGCATAGTCTATATTGAAAATGTTTTGTATTAAGATTTGTAAAATATATTTGATGAATTGTCAAATTCACATGATATTTTATTTGATCAAAGATCTTTAATAAACTAAGTATGACAGTGTAATGTTGCTCGTACAATATATAGTAATACACTTTGTCGAATGAACCCTAACCCATTTTAACTTAGTTCAAGAAATGAGTCAAAAATTGTTCGAAATTTCCGGTGATGTAAAACTCAGAATCTAAATCTTAGCCAAGGGCACCTAAATGCTTTTCTCATAAATGGATCGTCACTCTTCTTTCACGCTAATGTGGACACACTTAGTCTTAATTTTACCTTACTCACCTTAAGACTTATTGGTGTAAATATATGGTTTAAGAATGAAATATTAATTTTAAAAGTAAACGTAAAAAGTTAGATTTAATTAAAATTATTACAGCAGATGCTGCGGCTGTGTAAAAAATCATTTCTACCAAATAATTAAAGGTAAAAGATTACATGATTAGATTCATTCAGATCAGCAGCTGAGAGCATTTATTTTAATCTTTGATAATCATTATAAAATTTAATTATATTTTTATATGTGTTAATAAAACATGAAATAACACACCATTTTACGGAATCTTGTGGAAGACACTAAGTCAAAGTAATCGATCCAGATGCCTTTGGATGTGTATGCACACACACGTGTCTTGGAGTGGTTATTACAGTCTACTTTGTCATTCAGACTGAATTCACTAGGGATTATTTTTTAACTTTTCTTTAAATTATTTAACATAGCCTCTTAATCATGTCGATTTGAATAATATATATTCTTTACAGTAATATGTTTAACAAAGCAGGGCTATTAACTACAGAAACTTAGCGTGAAAAATTAGGAGAGTAGATAGTGACAGAGAAAATTTATTCAAAATTAAATTGTAGGAAATAAACCATGGTTAAAATAACAGTTGAAAAATGCAGTCACCGTCCATTAATCTAGCCGAGAATTTAAATTTAATTTATTTATCCATTGCTTGGAAATCTGGTTGATTTTACGAAAATATTTCATAACTTAATCAAAGGTTAATAGTATCTTATTATATTTAAGAACTAATCAGCCTTAGACAAAGTAATTATGAAATAAAATTGATATTGGTTTATAAATAAAAAGATAAAACATTATTAGTGCAATTTTTTATACACTCTTGTAAGAAATTACTTTGAAAACCTCAAATGAATATGCTATCTAGCAAGAAATTATATAGATACACTAAATAATTATCCAGTTAACAAAGAAAACACATTAAGTGTAGATGTACAAATTTATTTTGAAAATAGTAGATAACAATACCCTCATGAGATATTCATTTAGCCACAGACTTTATTTCAAGTCTTTGTACAGATTTGCGACAGTTTAAACTTGAATGAACTTAAAATGAGCTGTAATATTTTAACTGGTGATTAAAATAAGAAACCCAATTTATGTTGAATAATTGTAATTATTTAAAATTTAAATATTTGCAGGCCGTGAAGAAAATCCGCTTTAGGCCAAGCGGTTTAAGGGTTTGCATTGAATTTTATCGTCACTTACCGGAAGGTTTAACTTATAATCCCGTCAAGGTTCCACTGGTGTTGATGCCTTTATTCCACTTAATTCCATTATATATATATTTATTTATTTATATAACTACGCTTAAAACAAAGTTTATTAGTTACCTCTTCAAAGATGTAGGAATTAAATGGTAGTTTAAAGAAAGTGCTTCCAAATCATCGGTATCTGTGAATTGGAAAACCGAAACCAGATATAATAATTTGAAAAAAATCTACCAGCCTACCGACACGAAATTCAAAATTTGTTCTCACAATTGTGAACTTGACTCCTTTAAAAGTACTATAGGCATTTTGGGTTTTATCCCTAATCTAAATTAAGGCAAGACCCTCTTAGTTCTCTTACTTGTCCATATTCCTCAAATTAGGAAGTTTTTAGTTCTAATGTGCGTAAATAAGCACAATTGTACATAGTTAAAACCTGCTTCAGTAATCACTTCAGTATGACGTCACTCTCACAGTAGACTAGACGGCCATTGACTGAGAGATCGAGGCTCAAGTTACTGTCTAGTGTACTGAGGGTGGTTTTACCAAAATTGTTTTACACTATTAATCCCTGCAAATTCAGGTAAAAATTTATAAATTCAACCTTAATCATCTCAAACACATAAGCGTAATTGGTACATATGCGTGCAACCCGAAAGGATAGTAAAACATGGTGTTAGTTGAAAATAGGCAAACCTACTAAAAAGCCATTGTAAATATATTTTTATCCATCTTGATTTTCAACTTTTAACACCAAGCAGATGTAACCACACAAAGTACCCAACTTAACTGAAACAGATAGAGATTTATAAAGTGAGACTGAAGCTTTAAAACAAGGGGACACTGGGTTACACAGCTCATATTAACAGTTCCCAACGTTTTACACGAACGTAATCTTTTGATGTTCTCGTCAAGGACACTACATTTTACTCTATGAGAAGGCTGAGCCCTAGAATAGAATGTTAGTATTCCACGAAGGAATTTTACACAAGTTTGTGAAAGGGAAATTGAACACTCACTCACGTTGAAATAACATACTCCCATATATATATATATATATATATACATTACAAGGAGGAAGATTGTATTGAAAGAGAAATCGAATAGGGAAGGGCCAAACATTCTCTATGACGTTGTTAGCCAGAAGTATTTTGTCATTATTGCGATCTACATTCTTTTGTGGGATTCTTGTAGTTTCTTGTTTGGAAAAGTTGTGGGATTTGGGGGTAAGGGGGGGAAGTGAAGAGAAGGAGGGGATGGTTTGCTGGTTCCAGTCGCTATATTGACGTGGATGTATCAGAGAATAATATCTCTATTCGACGAAAACAAGTACAGTGGTATGTTAGAGTTCTTACCCAGGGTAGTTGGACCATTAAGGGAGTGGTTAAATGCTTCTATGTATTTATTACTAAACTGTCGAGAGCAATTAAAAAATATTACATTATAAATCATTAGTAAATTAATCATACCCCGTCTCAATCACGGATAATAATTACATAGGTAGGTAATTACAGTTCGAACCAGGTCTCATTCATGGATAATACAGACTTAGGCGGTATTACAGCTTGAGCCAGGTCTCAATACATGGATAATACTAATTAGGCAGTTATTACATTTCGAAACAGGTCTCAATCATGGATAATACAAACTTAGGCAGGTATTACAGCTTGAGCCAGGTCTCAATCTATGGATAATACTAATTAGGCAGTTATTACATTCGAACCAGGTCTCAATACATGGATAATACAAACTTAGGCAGGTATTACAGCTTGATCCAGGTCTCAATACATGGATAATACAAACTTAGGCAGGTATTACAGCTACCAGGTCTAACACATGGATGAAAACTAACTTAGGCAGGTATTACAGCTCTAACCAGGTCTCAATACATGGATAATACAAACTTAGGCAGTGTATTACAGCACTAACCAGGTCTCAAACATGGATAATACTAAATTAGGCAGGTATTACAGCTCAAACCAGTCTCAACACATGGATAATACAAACTAGGCAGGTAATACATTCGAACCAGTCTCAATACATGGATAATACAGGCTAGTAGCTAAGTGCATTGACCACTTAGCCACGGGTCCAGTTAATAATAATAGTAATTGTAATATAGTGATCTGAGGGAATATATAATTAATTAATTAAACTATGCTTGATATATTCAAATTCACTAACACATATTTATATACTAATCATCCATTTTATCAAGTTTATAAATACACATACCAATGTAGGGCTTTATGGCTAAATGTTTAGAGTTTGCTTTTGTAATACTGATTGTAATCCTCAATGTAGTTGGATAATGGCTTTTCAATCAACAACATGATGGAAATTTAATTTTCATCGTCAAAACAGATGTATACATTTTAGAAAATTAGGCAAATGGAAGGCACTTTCATGAATGAATATAACCATATATATTTTTTTTAAATAAAAACCTTTGATAAAAACGTATTCATACTCTCCACATTATTAAAATTCAAATGATGTATGAATGTATGACTGTCAAGAGAATATTTAGTAATTCCTAATGAGCTAAAAATATGAAATTTGGTGGAATTTTTGAGGAACCACTTCCAAAGTTGCACAAAATTTCAAAAATAAAAACTTACAAAAATTGGAATTATAAAAATAAAAAAAGTATTCAAGTAAATAATTTTAACTCTTCAACATGTTATTTACAATTCAAAAGGCAAGGAAAAATCATAATATAGATTATAATGTCAAACCCAAAGAGAAATTTTAGATAATATTACAATGATCTCTTTTTATAATTTTGTTTGTTGTTTCACACTCATTTTAGTAAGTAAAACAATCATTTCTTTAGCAAATAAAAATTAAACAAGTAACGGTCAATATTATTAATTTAATCTGAGTCTACATATTTTATTTACATATATTCAAACAAATACATTAACTCTCTATGACGTCATGAAAATGAAAGAGGGGGAGGATACACTTACATAAATAAGTTGCTATAGTAAATATTATAATGCGTGTCTGGGCTACACCATTCGTAGCCAAGTTTGCGGAAAGACTTTGTCGGTACTAATGTACTATTGCCCAGGGGGTCCCCGAATGTACTAATCATACATCCTTTACTTGGAGGCTGTTTCCATGTCCCGGTGAGTTGGAATAATTGTGATGAGGGTGTGTAACCAGTGGAAACACTTAAACCTAACTTAAGACTCAGTAACCTAAGCCTGGTGACCGTTGGGATATTCCCCCCTTCGGGTACCTTTGGTACCAGCCGGGAATCGAACCAGAGACACATAGACTCATAGCCAGGTGCACCAACCACTACAACAACGGAATCAGTTAGTTGTTAAAATGACAGTTCCATATCCTCTCAAGCGGATCTTTGCCTTTATTTGTGTGTTTGGTTAATCGACCGAGCTTAACAAGATGTGAAGATTTAATAATAATATTTAATATTTAGCACCGCGTCTTACTACCCGTTCGGGTTATACGCTTAAGTACTAATTACTCTAATGGATTAGGAATTGGGAGGATTGAATTTAGAGGAAGCGAACCCGCATTTGCGTGGAGGGAGAGTGGAAAACCATTTAGGAAAAACCACCCCCAGTTCACCCGACCGAGATTCGAACCTCGATCTCCCCGTCCTCGGTGGTCGAGCTCAACACGACGAGCGCGTTTGCCAACTACGCCACCGAGGCGGGTAAGATGTGAAGAACTTGTTGATATCTTCACAGAGTACTTTGCCAGGAAACGTGATATTAATACTCCCTTATGTTTTGATTGTGAACTTTTGGGCTCTACACGATTTAAATAGCATACTTATACGAGGCAAAAAGTGGGGAGGGTTTAATTAAATAAAACCTCTACATCACTTTCCAGAAATCATTGAAGATATGATTGAGATGAACATTGAAGAAAAAGTTTGCAGCATCATGCTACAGGACGTTGAATGCAGAACAAAATCCTGCATCAGGAAAACATTAAAGGATGCAACCATAAACAGAATACAAACCGCTAAAATGGGATTAGTCAACCAAAGCTCAATATCACGAAATATATGCAGTCAGTCATTTGTTGTGAAAAGGCTATAATTAATAAGAATTTATTATTTTGGAGAAAAGTTTCAATGTCGGGAGATGAATTCAAGTAATTATTACCAACTCCAACGTGCGTAAATACTCCCAGATGTGTAATAATTTAAAAATTATCAAGTTAAGCAATAATCTACGTAATAAATATTGACAGTTGTTTCCAATATTGGCTAATAAAATTGGGTGATAAACAAACCTTGTATAATACAGATTGAAAGAAAATATAATAAAAATTCCAGAATAAATATTGACAATGATATTGTGAATGGCTACAATTGGATCTATTTACTAGTGGATGACCTAACTAAAATAAATGACGAGATATTCACTATTTTAGAAGGAGGGTGTACACCGAAGTGGGCCTTAAGGTATATTTATGTTTTAAACCAACAACTCTATCGGCCTTAACTTAAACTGTACTTTACCTGTAATATTCTAGAGTTAAAAAAAAAAAAAGCAAATATATTATATAAATATTTCCAACACGTTTTACTAATAACAACTGAATTTTCCGAACTCTACAGTAAATTTCTCTCTGCTATCTCGTTCTTCTCCTCTTATACCCTTTCTCTTTCCAACTCCTCCTATCCCCCGTTGTGTTTCTCTCACCGCAATCTTGTTTAGAGTCGCTTCTCTACCACCACCACCCCCCAACCCCCCTCCAACCAAAACCCTTTTCACAACTCCTAAAGCAGTAAATACCCAGCTTTGTCCTCTGCGGCCAACGAGATAAGTGTGCTCTGGTGGCAACTCAACAAACTAACTGTGAGCGTTATTCCCCTTTCCCCCTTCACTTTTGCAACACCCAAAATGTGGTTTTTAAAAAGTTGGTGACAGTATGTTCTTAAATCTCTTTCCTCCCATATTTGTGATCCGGCTTAGTATATTTATCACTATCATAATTAATTATTTTAAAAAATGAAAGCGATGTTAATGTATAAAAAAAACCTTCGAACATATTAATAGGTCAAAATACATAAATACAAAATGTAGAGTACGATCATTATTAATTACATTTAGTATTTTCCCAACAGTAAAAAAAAAAGGGTAAATTCTAGCTTTTTTTTAAGAGTTGAATTACTGTCCAGCTCGCTTGGCTTATATATTAAAAAAATTCCTCCTTTCTGATGAATGTTTCCACTTTCTAGGAAAGGATTTAACATATTTTACACTAAAGTATGGCTTAAATCTTTAGGAAATTTTTTTTCCAGAAGATTTTTGAATAAGCTAGGTTAGATGTAGTATGGAAAAAACAGAACAATGACTTATTTTTTTTTAAAGATAAAACTTAGTGGTGAGACCATATTTATATATAAAAAAAAGATAACAAAGTAGCTTCAGTCACTTCACATAATATCACTTCCTACATTTGTTTTGTAATATAAGATTTTGTTCGTTTTCTAATAAAATACATATTTGATTTTCTTAAAAAGTATCTTATGGCTTAGTACTCATTCATTGAGATAAGCACTGTCATTGTTTCTGCGTATTGAAAGTGTTGACATCCATTATTATTAACACAGCTCACAGGGTTGACTCTCATTAGAGAAGCCAAGCTGGATGAAGTTAGGTGTTTTCTTATTTACTTTATTAAATATTGTGTTTTTTATATTTTAGAACACGACTTGATACACACAATTAACTACATTAATAGTTTAGCGATAATTAAGGTAAAATATAGAGTAGATGTAACTGATTTTCGTGGAGGAGGAGTGGGTAGCTGTTTGGGAAAGCCCATCTTCAATACACTGGCCAATTCATCATCAGTCATCACTGGCCAACATTACTAAATGACTTAAAGTTTAGTCCGTGTGCTTACCGGGCGTGATTTCGTGTGCCCCTAAAATAAAGTATTCACCATCCTTTTCCTGGAAACTGGCTATTTTGTGACTAACATCCAATATACTGAATCAGAGTCTTTTCATGATACATAACAAAGATTTTCTAACATAATTACTTGGTTTTTTTTTTATGAAAACAATGTAAGTGTTGACCATGTTGATGATGACAAAATGTTGATAGCTTCACCTCCAAGATAATCTGACTTGAATCCCGTCTTGATAAACCCCGCGGGAGAAAGAGTATGGACGTGTATAGTTTAAAAGTATTTCTGTTCCAACGTAGCAAAGCCATTAATAGGCTACTAAAAAAGAAATATTGTATAACAATTTAAGACTCCAAGTCTCATTTGCTCTCAAACATTTTCAAATATGTAACTAAGTATCTTTTTTTATATTTTGCGTATTTATTCTTTCTTAATATAGAAAGGAAGTATTTTCGAAGATTACAAATCATTTGTAACTTCAAAGTGATACAAAATTGTAAGTCTGGAGATTATGTGAAAAACTTGAAGTGATAAGTTAGCTGTATATAAAGGTCAACCTAGATATTCTTTCAGTTTTGCTTCACCACTATCAATAATATTATAATGATTCACATTGATTTAATATAATTTTTATATAAATTTTTATTATCCAAGCAATTAATATTTTAAAGACATTTAAATTCCATTTTGTTATTGTAATCTTTTCTAAATTGGATTGAATATATTCCAGCTTTAAAATGTTTGATACAGAAAATTCAATTCAACATTTCTAAAATAGTTTTATAAATATTATATTTTATTAATTTAAATTGGTTTAAAAATGGCAACTGAACACGATTACCGAATGAGGGACGTTTGGATAAGTGAGCCAAGTTTCTAACACTGACAGCCATCTTTGAGTACCAGATGGTTATAGTATCTAATAGCTCTCGATACTATGGTTTGCACATATGTAGCTGAAGTTTCCACTCGTCCATCACAGACTCAGCCATAAAACTATGAGTGTATAGTGGCCCCAAGAACGGAAAATCCTGGATAGCTCGGTGGTAGAGCATTGGCATGATATACTAAAGGTCCAAGGATTGATTCCTATGCCCAAGTGTCATTTTTAAACTAATTGATATAAACTTAAATTTTTTTCCTTCCATACAGACAGTGCTGTACAATCAATAATTTGAAACTCTGTTATATTATTATTATTATTATTATTATTATTATTATTATTATTGGGTGTTATAGTCTTTCGACAGTTTCAATCCTTTTGACAGTGAACTTAGAACGCCAATACTCCCTATCATCTACCTCCTCTTTTAGCTCGCATAATTTCTTATTTCCTTCAAGTAATCTAATATTTTAATCCTCCTCCTTCCTAAGGCTCTTCTTTCCCTCAACCTTTCCTTCTATGACGTCGTGCAAAGACAGTTCCCTTCTAAAGGATGTGCCGATCAGTTTGTATCTTGTACCGAAGAATCACATCCAAAATGGTTTCTCCCCCTTCTTAGGACTACATCTGTCCACCTAATCTTCTTTAAGTCTTATTCCGAGCCCAAATTATTTTTGAATTAACAAAAATAAAATTTGAGAGACTGAAATTAATAAGAGTTGGGTCATATTTAAGATAAAAAAAATTTTTTTTTCTTATTATTGTAAAAAGTTGTGTGAATATTTATTTTTAAAAATGTTTTCATAAATATTCTAAGTGAAGGGAAGAACAATTTGAAAAATGGTTTCATCCTGATCAAAAGTATTAAGCCAAATGGTCCAAGCGAGATGACTATCCGGAAATAAAAGCACTCACATAAAATTCCCACGACAATCAATACACACAAATCCTTCCATTCCCTCACATTTGGTTTCACCATCAAAACGTTTCCGGACCAAAAGGTCGACATTAAGTCAACCGTTTTACAGACCTACACAATCCTCCTCCCCTCTCCCCCTAAAATAGCCACATGATTAAACCCCTAACACGCATTGTGTTTTAATTTACACAATTATTCAACCTTAGAACAACGCAAAAAAAAAAAAAATCCCTAGTCTTTTTCCAGGGTTGACTGAACTTTTACTACCCTCAGTCAATCAACGAGGATATATCAACTTAATCACTGGGGCGAACTCCCTCGTATCCACGTAACATTGGTGATAATCGGTCGTTACCTGATGGATGAGGCCTTAACGGAGAAATAATCATAGAGAGTGAGAGAAAGGGATGTATTAGAGAAAGAGGGGGTGAGAGATAAATACAATGGGATCTACGTTTACTTGTAAATCCGTTCCAAGTGATCATGTTGATGGACAAGCTCGAAGCTATGCTAGTATGTACTCGAATGTTGAAAGCGGTAGGGTTGATACACAATACCATTCTCCTCTATAATCGTTTCAAACAAAACATGACAAATTGATCAACCATATCTGCTGCATATCATCATTTGAATTAACGTTGTAGTTCAAGCGATTAGTTACGTCTAACTAAGAGGAGCTTAATTCCTTCTTTTTATAAAATATTAAAATATTTATGAACGCTTAAAATTATTTCTTATTAATTTCCCACACGAAAGAAATATTATTTCGCACATGTTACTAAATTTAAAAAAAATCACAAAATCTTTATTTGCGTGCGTGTGTTTAGGCCATTGTGTCTTAAAGTGGAGATAAAGAGTCGTTGCAAAGGGCAGTGTTTTGCAATTTTTAGAGATAATCATTTTTATGGCAAAAATAATTAAAATAGTTGCTGCAGTAGAAAATAAATAGCCGTTGAAAATCTGCCATGATCATAGTGGCATTAGATGACAAACTTTTTTTAAATGAAGAGAAAAATATGTCACTAAATTTTAGAAATTACTATTAATTTTATGTCCGTCAATTTTAGTGGAAAATAATCTTGTTAATGCGGTAAAAATAAAAAATTAAGTTTAATAAATTTTAATAAATCAAAGTTAAGCGTAGAACCTAATTAGAACTAACACATTTTAAGGTTGTTTCCACCCCTGACACGACAGATGGAGGCAAGATTCCAACTAGATTCATGATAAATTATAAATTTTCTAACCGGTTTGAAGGCAAATACTGTCTTCGAGATAGCTTTGGTTTTGACGTGATGGAGGAGGGGAAAAAAAAGGGGGGGGGGGGCGCTCTAAACGTAACCTCTGAGAATATTTAAAGTTCGATTTTAAGGTTTCGAAGTATATCAAGGCCAAACCTGAGTGTCTAAGTTGATAACTGTACTTGCACCACAACTCACTACCTGACCAGGCTATCCAACTATCTAGCCTACGCAAATGAAAAAGGGATGAGGAATATACAATTTAAAACAATTAATAATAATTTTCGTGGAGATAGAACGGTAAATATTCTAGAAAATGCTCAGTACAATCGGCTGAAATGTGTGCACCTATTTACAGTCACCATCAAAAAAGAAATGAAGGAACTGATGACTAGTTTCACGCGTCCACCGATATGGGTGTTAGGCTTGTTATTAAATATTTATATCTATAACCTCTAGTAATGGGTGTGTAGTATCAGACTTTTTATAATAGGTTAAGTAATTTTTCGAGAAACATTTTAAATTGTTTAATAAGGAACGTTTAAGAATATTTATAATTAAATTCAATTTTAGTGAAACTAGGTTTTACAAGTTGTATTAAATTAACGTGAAAGAAATTTATAATATGTATGTTTATTATAAATGATGTCTTTCACGTTAATTTAATACAACTTGTAGAACTAGTTTCACAAAAATTTGAATTTTAGTTATAAATAAGTAAGTTTTGTTATTCGTGTTTGGACCGATTCGATGTGTTTTGAAAGTGCCCATATATCACCATAAGAACAAATTTTTACCTTTGTTTAGCTATCCATTAGCACGTATTCACAAATTAAAATTTAAGAATAAGTTTAAAAATTTATAATCAATATTTGAGGATCTAAAATTTAGCAAATAACAACAGCAATCTAATGTTAAAGTAGAACGCCAACAGAGTGATGGATGACCTCAAATAAGAAAGGAAGAGGAATTTTCAGGTATAAAAAAGGTAAGCAGCTGATAGAACACACTGGAAGACTCAACTTGGACAAGGCTATGGACCTGTCAAAACACACACCTTATAGTAGTAAGAAATGATTAGTTTTTATGCACTAATCGAAGATAGCCAACATTTCCGCTAATATGGAAGAATGAAGAGGTGATGTTTATAGGTAATGCACACTGAGTTTCGTAAATTCCGTAACATAATTAATAAGCTGTGGTAGAGATTCTTGTCCCATCATTATAAAGTGGGCTAATTAAATAACCGTCCCCTTTCCCTAATCCTCCTTTAAATAGAGAATAATGAATATACTACATTATAGCTAATGAATTATCATATTGAAAAACTATTTCGTTGCGTTAAATATTTTTTTAATATTAACTAATTTTTTACTTTAATACAGAGGTCACACCTACAAAAAATAATAATTTCCTTGACTTTGTATGGAAAATTATTGTTTGTATTGTTTATAATATTATTATTTGATGACTGTTAGATTCTTCGTCTTGAGTTGTTTATAATAAGATCTTCAATAGCTTGCTGGAAACATGTATTTTTTAAAGATTTCAAAAAAAAAAAGGAGAGAAAGAGAAAGTAAGCTTGGACGAATTCGTAATATTATTTTACCTGCGAAGTAATTATGGTATTTCAAGTTTGAAGTTTTCTAGCTTTAAATAAAATATTTTACAATTTAAAATTTTAATATTAATAATAAACAAGATCTTGGGATTGTATAATCTTTGAGACGAAATATACGTTAACCCATGTACACATATTTAAGGGGGTGTAGATTGGGTAAGTATTTAGGGAGAAAAACATCTGGATTTAAACACCAAGCTCCTTAATACCAGAGGATACGAGATTAACATTTACTTCTCTTTAGTTTGATTTTATCAGTTAGGTCAAGATTTTCAGTTAGTGATCCGATGAATGCCTTAAGCTGTCGTTAGTTAGTATTATGGAAACATCACTGTTCTATACTAACACTAGTGTGTTTGGGACAGGGAGAGAAATGGTGGGAATAGAAAGCGGAAGATAGGTTAGGTAAAATGGGGAAAATATCACACACAAAACGTTCCTTTAGAAGCAGACAACATAATTTGCGGCTAAGCTTTGAGGCTCATTTAATTTGTGTGGCTGTGTACGGATTTTATTTCATCTGTTTATGTGTGTTTGAGAGAGAGAGAGAGAGACAAAGGATTATTAACGTTGGTGGTTTTCTGAAACGACTTTTGTATGCGTTTAGTTTATGGAGTTTTATCTCTATAGCTATTTTCCAAGTAATGTAGGATGTGATAAGAAACTTATAAAAGTATAATTCATACAGTTTTGGTAAAATTATGTGCTCTAAATAAACCTAAACATTCTGACTGGTATTAAATACACATTTTATTTTTAAAAATATGTATTAATACTATCAAACTCTCTTTATGACTATAATATATATCAAATAACTAACTATATAAATACGGATCCTTATTTTCTAAAATATCAATTATTATTTTGTATACACTTCCAAAATATATGTATTTGAAAGATAATTATTTAATTTTTATTTAAATCCAAATAAATTTAGAGGTCACCAAAAGAATTTCAATTGTTTAATATCGTTTCATGAATGTTGTTTATCTTCATAGCAAGACTAATTGAAATTATTTTGACATATTTTAAGTCTAATTATGATAAATACTATCCCTTAATTTGAAACTAATTATTTAAAATTAATAACCGATGGTGGGATTTTGTGTTCACCATCAGTATTGCCATACGTGATCGTTCAAATATCTTCAAATAACATTTTTAAAACTGTAGTCTTAGCTTAAATATAACCACATTTTCTTGGAGAAATAGGGGAAATAGCCCTGAATTCTCCCAACCAATCTCCTTATTACTGGCAATCTAGTCCAACACTAGATTGATTCGTTAGATCATGCAAACATGGACGTAGTTAACTGCTCGGTTAAATTTGTGATTACAAATAAAAGATTAATTAGATAAAGTAACATATTGCACTTAAATAATCCTAATAAAGTACTCATACTGATTTTAAAATAACAAATAATTGGTATGTTATATAATGTATATGATACTGACTTATATTGAAAGGATTTGTGTGAATCTAGGTTAGAAAAACGCATATATTGTTATTGATGATAATATTTTAGAAATGAACAAAATATTTTATTCTTGCTTCGTGATAAAACATTATTTCTTTCTAAGCACCACCAATTCTAGATGAACGATGGTGGTACTTTATTCGTATCACTGAAAATGTGTGTATTGCAAAACTAGATTTTTTTTAAAAAAAAAAGACGTAAAACACATTAAAAAAAACTTTCCATAAGTAATTCAAAACCATAAACAAACGTTATCGTCAAATGAGTTTCACGCGTTGCACATCTGTCGTAGGGAAAAAAAAAAGTTGTCCTCAATAAAATTGAGAACGAAAAATCATTTATCAGATTACACTAAATTGGATGTTACTTGAATGGATTGCAATCTCTTTGTTCTATAAAATTAACGACGAGATGGTGATGAAATCATACTTTCCAACCGGAAATGAATGTGTTTGCTGCTACCAGGAAATTTCAAACTAAATCAGAGCTAAGCTGTTAACTTGCCGACATAAACTAATCTAAATACATATGTTCTGATATCAAATTTTGAGTATCGCAGATGATTTTAATAGCCCAACACTAGTTTTTTTTCAAATATATTCAACGACCAAGAATAATTTATAAAATAATAATAGCAAGCCCGTGAAGAAATTGCTCAAAACACAGGTAAAAATAGAAAAAAAATAATTTCCCTTTTGTAAAGTCTTGTCTAAGCTAAGGAGAATAAATATTTATATCAAATTATTAAAATATAAAGAGGACGTGATTTTAGTTTAAGAAACTTTATTTAAAAATGGAAAATATATAACTTATACATAAAGAATAATTTTTTTAAAGTATTTGAAAAAACTTCAGTATAGACAACCTTATTTGTTACAATTTCACCAGTGATAAGCTCCTGAGATGAGAGGGGATATAAGGGGTTGGAGGGGATTTTTTTTCTGGTAAGGACTAAAGGGAACCCCCCAACCACGTTTGGGGGGTAGGTGGGTGAAGGGCTTTTTACCTTTGCGCTTTCCCGGTAAAAATTGTAATTTTAATAGCAGTTGCACATCTTCAGGTTAACAGATTTTTATTAAAGTCCTCATTTGTCAATTTAAACCCATAGAATAGGTCATATCGGTTTGAAAAAAATTACACTTTCGCATTAAAGAAATTATTATATTAAAAAGCCTTTTGCTTCCATTGCATTGTAGTAAGTAATAATTTATACGTAAGTTAAATTACTTTTAAGTAATTTAAAAAGATTATTTTAATGATTTATGATTATATATTTAATATTATGACAAATTGTAAATTTAGTAGACTTAAATAGTTCAAATTCAGTATATATTTCAAATAACTAGGTTAATTTATTATTTTTAACTGATTCGCAATTTAAGTTTTATAAAAATAAGTAAATAAATATGTCACTAATAATTAATTTGAACACAATAGTTTATTTATGGTTGGAAGGACTAAATGTAATGGTCTGCTGTGATTGTCCATTATTGAGGAGGTCAGGTTCGAGTCTGGTCTAGGTGTACTGAGGATGGTTTTGCCTAAATCATAATATTTTCCATAAAAGTACATTAAAAAATGTCTCTAAGTATCCTTTATAGGCTACTTTCTTTTATATGCCTTGCTCGTGTAATTTTGAACTTAAACAAATTCGCTCATCTGCAAGCTACTGTTAATTAGAAGGTTGATATCACAATAAAAAATATATATATCCCTTGGTATAGACCCTATAACATCTAAATATTAAGTTTTAAACAAAGTCCATTAAAGCCTTTCTTATACATACTCAGGGACAGACAGGCAGTTAAAGAAAACACGATTATAAAATCAACTTTTTCGATTCTGAGGCATATTTACATAAAGAGTTAAAATTCCGAAAATTTCGAAGATTCTAGGGAATCTTATTTATTACCCTGCAGTCCACTGAAATAAATTGTAATATCTTCAAATTTATTTTGCACACATGAAAGAAAACTAAATTGGATCTTTTCATGACTATTTGGCATTTTATATGCGAACAATGTCCAATTAGTTTAGTCATTGAAACTTAACGATAAGAAAACCATACATAATTTTTAAGTAGTAGACTTACGTTCGTTGCCACCCCCCTTTTTTTTAATGAAACTGTCAGAAAAAAAGCGTACTCACTGCACTATTAAAGCTTCCCTTAATATTCTTATAACCAATCAAATCTCCCATCCTTAAAAGATAATTTATCTCAACAATATATTATTATTATTATTATTATTATTATATTATATATTATTATTATTACTATTTTATTATTATTTTAAAGAAAGTAAAATATGTGTTTTTGATCAGGTTATCATTACAGTCATGTTGAGATCAAAGGAAAGTGTATAGATTTAATAATGATAAGTTAAGAAATAATTTTTCTATTCATGAATTTTTTTTACCATGTCTATCTGAAAAAAGCATTTTATTTAAAGTATTTTAATATCGAAATACAATTTTTTACTTAACAAAATCAAGTCATTTTATCTACCACGAATCAGGGTATTATATCAAACTTAAATTACTTTATATTTTGATAAATGTATATAATAAATAATCTCTTTATTTAGATTGTAACATCACGTGGTACTTTTGGATAATTTTTTGCCAGCAAATTGTCATGGATGTTTGGCGTCTATCTCCTTGTATATAAAGCTATGTTGCGGGCTGCTTATTCAAAGAGGTTTAAAGTAAAAGTCTTTCAATACCATAAACAAAGAACCTTTATCTTTTATGTAATATTTCACTAATGATGGGTAGAGGCTTACAGCTAAATGAGCTGCTACAAATTAGCCAACTTATTACTACCGAACTTTGATATCTGAAACTAAGTTCTAGAATGTATCAGATTATTTGTCCATTTTTTTAAATTTTATGGCAAGTAAGGCTGTATTTTTCGGTAGTTTGGAAATTAAATGTACTTTTTACGCATGGTATATAAAATTGCTATGTTCTTGTTAAAAAACTACCAATATTTTTAGGTGGAAATATGTTTAATGTGACTATTAATTAAGTACAAATGAACTTTTTAATGTAAGCCAATGAAATATCATGATATCTAAATAAAAGCTTCTTCAAAGAAAATTTTAAAAGCCAATAGAGAATAACATTAAATATGAAACAATTTAAGATATTTTTGCTAATTTATTTTTATGAATTAACTTAATGATTCACCCGCTTCTGTGGTCAAATGGTTTAAGGCAAAATTCTCTCAATATACTGGACTGCCAATGAAAGGGCCATCTTGTTCTTATACCAATCAGGTTACTTACGAAGGTTTTCCGTAAGTTATTTTACTTTCTCTTTCCCCACGTAAATGCGAGTACACTTCCTCTTAATTCTACCAATGTCATCGCAAAACATATTAAGAGTTGTTTGAAGTTTTATTTTTAATACACCATCCAATTAACCGCACGGGCTGTTCACACACGTAACACGCTTGGGTTGCCGTGTAATTTAACGCGCTACTTCGTGTTAGGCTAGACTACCGTTGATGGGGAGATCGGAGTTAGAATCTTTGTGAGATGTATTGAGGTTAGTTTATACACAATAGTTTTCCACTCTCCCTCCCTGCATGTACACCTACTCTAAAAATAACCTTCAAAATCCTAAAAACTATTTAGCGTAGTTAGAATATAAGTGTATAACCGAATGGGTAGTAATATATGGTGCTAAAAAAAACGTGAGTTTTCAGGAGACAGAATAATAATCTGAGTATATTCTGTGTGATTATAAAACGCAGAGGGAGTATTGTGATCGTAAAACAAATTTGATTGAAAATTTTGATTGATGGCGACGTTTCGTGATTAACGTTGTTTATTTTTGCAATTGTTCTGTCTGTATCTCGTACTAGAGCCAAAACCGTTTTATTGATTTGCCTAAAACCTGGTATCAAGGGTTTTCATACTACCCATAGGGTTTTTGTAGTTCTAGTCCCTAAAAATTAATGGTTGCTTACAAACTGGAAAAAAGAAAAAATCATCTCAAAGTCTGCTCCAACGATTTTGATTTGAATTCATATTTAGGCACCTTTTAAAATTAAAAACAGAACTGCACGTCTCATTTTCCTATGAAAGTGACTTTGAAGATAGTTAACATAATTGAATATCTGCAATTTTTATCATATCTCTCAATTTTGATCATATTTCCGTAAACAACATATAAAATAAATGACTTTTCTTTGAAATGTTGTAGTACTATTAACCACAAAACAACTTTTACTTGAAACATATTTTTTATAAAAATTATAGTTATTGAGCTATAAGGAAATATATTTTGTACATCAAGGTCCGGAAAGCGTATAGTTGATTGTTAAAATCTTCGGTGGAGAGAAAATTAATATTATATATATTTTCTCAATTTGTTTCAATAGAACTGTGCACATTATTTTATTTATACTCTTTGGTATGATTTTTTACACTATATTTTTGCAACAAATCTATTATTTCGTTTCACATATCTCACAACTTTTAAGTAAATAAATAAATCATTTTTCAGGTAAAAGAGCGAGAAGTTCTTTGCGTTACACCCTTGCGTTTATTTATATTATATCACTGCCCATGTCCCCTACCCCTACCAGATACCTATATGTCAAGACAACCTATGAAATGTTGGGAGTTTTCGGGTAGAGGCGCTTAAATTAGTCAAACTTGTTGTGTTGATGGATTTATTATATACTGATTTACATAATGTGATGTAACTAGTTAATTTTTAAAATACTACGAAAGTTATAGCTCAAGTGAGTCAGTCTACCAAACAGTTCTTGAATTCGTATATATCGGTGAACTACTCCACCTCATCCTGGACAAGAACTACTTAAGTCTTACCTCGATGGTCTTTGCCGTCAACTATCAAAAAACTTCGTGACACTCTCCAAAGACTCTCCGAAAAACAAGAGCATTTTGTACTAGTTTCATATCTACTTATATAGTTTAAAATATGTAATGCTTGCTGACGTTTTGATAAATGTAATTTACTGTTTTGTATCTATAAACAAACAAAGCTGACTTTCTAAACATCTTTGTAAGCTTTTTGTGGACTGTTCTGAATAACTTGGTTGATTCAGGCTTTCGTTATTTCGAAGTAACTGTGTTTCTTATGTAACATTCCTATGTCCCAATGTTAATAGACACAAATACTTATTAAACATTTTTTCTACTACTTACTTTCTTTAATCTATTTTGGTAATTATGTTTCAGGGAGGAGAACACGCAACCTGGACTCACATGGCGTTCTGACCTCCATTGACGATTTCAACAACGGTACGTACTATAACAGTATGTATCCGAAAAATTATCAATAAAATATTGTAGATAGAAGTAATTCTTTGATTGGTATCGAGATAGAACCGTCAGAATTCACGTGCACGATAGAATAACAAATGGAACCAGTATCGATGTGAACTTGTTTTAAATGTCACGCTCATAAAATCTTGTTTCCTTAGTTTGGGGATGTTTGGGTTCGAATCCCAGTCTTGTAAACTGAGCAGTATATTTTACCTAAATTAATTTTCCACTCTTCTTTCTCACATATTTGGATAAATTCTCTTTAAATTCCATCGCCCACACATTTGCCATATTGGCCTAATTTAAAGGTACCTATATAGCTCGGCTAAGTAATAGGATTACATAAAAAAATACTTCTCTTTCGTAATTAAATTGGCTTATAATTTGTGTAAAAATATGTGATTTTATGCAGGAAGTACAGATTAAATTACTCCAAATTATAATTATGGTTGTATTTATCTTTACATAATTGATATTAATTGGCGACTCTAAAAATGCTATTAGTACAGTGTTATATTTGTAATAAGAAGTAATTTAAGTGTATAAATAAAGGATAGTATGTTGTAGATTTCCACAAAAAATAAGTCTGAACTCTCGTTGTTTCTTTAATCCATACCCGGTGACCTGGATAGGGTTGTTTGATTAACTCTTATTTGACTATCTGGTTTCGATGACAATTGATAGGTATACAATTAATCAATATTACTTGTTTAAAAAACCGGATCAGAAAACTGGTGTCAAGCTTTGTGAGCCCATCCTCTCACTTCTTATCCTCGCAATCTTCTTTATTATTGAATGAAAGGTCCCCCCCCCCCCCCCTAATTACAGCTTTCCGTGACCACCTCACCACAACCGGTGGCAGTTCCCTTTCCTTTGTTTCAAAGGAACTTATGACCTGAAACATTTTCCACCACCACCATTCCTCCCCCCTCCCCACCCCCCCTTTCTCCTCTTCCGTTTGTACGATTGTCTGCCAAAAGTTTTGCCAAAGTTATAAATAACGTAAAGTAATTTCACATTAAAAGAATAAAATATACCTTTTAGTAGCTTGTTTCTAAAGGTATTCTACACGCTTTATGTCATCAACATGGTTAGTTGTCAGTAAGGAGAGACTAATGGCCTGCAGACACTGGGGATGTTTATTTTTTATTTGGGTATGCATCATAACCGGATAAATAACCATATTAGATTAATTTAAAATTCTACAACTCTTAAGAGATTGCATCACATGCCAATCAACTATGTGATTGTCGGCTCAAAATCGTAGATCTATACCAACACTATTTTACATGTATCATTTCTGATTTAACATTAATGTAGATAAAGGGTTAATAAAGCTTCCTAATACCTAAACTTTGTTGATATATAATATATTAAATTATATTTGAATAAAAACTGCATTGAAAAGCCCGTTTTTGACTATTTTGGAATATCTTCACAGCTAAGTACTGTATACAAATATTCATTCTGTTATAATAGGGCATACTGTAGTTATTATCGTGAAAATTGGTCGCTTTTCCCCCCCATCATAACCGTGGAAAATTGCGAGTTATTTTTCAAATACGAATGTACTGCATACATTTCTGTCGAATCGTAGGTGATTTCTTTTCTCTTTTACTCCATAACTAGCGCGCACGCACACGCATAAACGCAGATGCGAGCCGGGAGCTGAGTTGGACCTGCTATGAACAGCGTGCTTAGTACCAATTCATCCTATCTAAAAGTTACACTAATTAATTTAAGGACAAAAAATAATAAGGTAACCTCTAAGATAATGCACTAGCATTCACATAGACAGAGGATGAAATCGTTTGTAAAATAAAACCCACCATGAATTAATTAAATTGCGATTCAAGCCTCCATTCACCCTTGAAGATAGAAGTCTTAGTTTATTGGCTTATACAGGATTTTATAAAAATACTCCCAGGTTTCACTGCGAAAAATATTTAATGGTAAATACAAAATATCACCTAAATGAATATATATAACGAAAGGTCATATCATTAAGTGGTTTATTTTGTGACTAGTACACTTCGATGTGTGCCCATTCGTGGCCCTGCATACATACAGATTAAATAGAATTTTTCCCACGTTCTCACTAACATGTCGGGTGGAATGACTGCTGTCGCTGCGACAATCCTCTGCCGTAGATGGTTGGTGTAACGTATTTTTCAGCGTACACCATGTTCTTGACATGCACCCATAACAACCAAAATCTAGGGGGGTAATTCTGTTTCATGTGGCCACGCGACGGGCTTTCCTTTCCAATCCAACTTCTAGAAATCATGTGTCTAACGCATCACGGACACGATGACCGTAGTGACTGTAGTACCCTTTGATGAATACATTTCAAATACAAGTGAAAAAAACTTGTTAATTTACTGAATATGAACGAAGAAACCCAATGGTTCTACAGCACCCGGAGTTTTTTTTTAAACATCCTGTGCCATTATTTATAATATAGTGAAATTAAGCAAGGTAAGATGGCTACCAAAGTGTACTGCTACACTACAATGGAAACCCGTGATGTATTGGGGCATGGTATTGCTTTGAGACATGTTCCCACAACGCCTAATTTCACTTCGTGGAGATATCCCATGTCCAGCGTGGTCATTCTATTTTTCGGCGTGTGACTACTTTTTGTGGGGTTATTTGAGGTTGAAAGTTTTCATTCACGCACTTTGGAAGAGCTCAAGTTTGCTATCGAACATGAAATTATGACAATATCGATAAACCTACTTAGTGATGTCATGACTAAATTCAGAGCAAGACTTCAGTAATGTGTGAATGAAAATGAAGGACATTTGCAAGACGTTATATTCCATATCTAACATGTGTTCTAAAAATGGATTCATAGTGTAAATAACAATGGCAAAATATACTTTATTTAATGAAAAATTGTAAACAATTTTTTGTTCGAAAATACAAAAATTATTACACTTGCAATACCGTCATATATTTATGCCACAACCTATATAAAGGTATTCTTATATTTAAGGTATTTACTTCAAGAATCGTGGGAGAGTAACCTTTTTATTTGATAAATATCATACATATATTTGGTGTTTCTAAAAACTAATAACATCACTGAACTATGAACCATTTAAGAATCCATATTAAGTCTCATTAGTAACATTATGAGCTAAAAACTGTAGGCCTATTGAGGTGAAATATGAACCCTTAAAAAGAATATAAATAAATATTCGTGATGTTTGAGATGTGAGGCTGCAGGGGAATTGAAAGATTAAAGTTACCAAATTATTTAACTTATGTAATGAAGATGTACTAAAAATAGTAGTAAAAAAGAGAACAATTATTCTGGAGGTAATACTATAAAGAAAAGCCAATTTCATTAGAAGAAATGGCTAATTGCATTATGTCATAGAAGGTAAAGTGGAAGAGAATAAAAGACTAAGCATATTACGAATGCAACTGTTTGGTGACGTCAACCAAGGAAAGAAGATTAATATTCATGATATAACTAAAGAAGCCGCTAATATGAGATTGTGGGGGACTTCATTTGGCTACGGCAACGGACCTGTCGTACGACATAACTAATTTTACTATAGTAGTAGTACTAATTAGTATAAACTCTATTCTAATAGTTTAATTAAAGAATATAATTAGAAACCTGTTGTTGTTGAAATTTATTTTCATGAAAAATATTTATATAGCAATTGAGAGTGTTAATATGTGTTTTCGGCACAAAAATTGTTTAAATTAAATAAATAATTTACATTAATAACAAGTTTTTACCCTAGAAAACTTATTTTTCAAGAAAATTAACAACAAAATCATGTTTTTAAATTAGTTATGAAATGAATATACCTAGATTATTTAAATTGGCGTTAATTAACTTGAACTGATTTAATTTCATTATTTGAAAATCACATCATTAATTCTTTTAAATGTTTATCAATGAATTCACTGATAAGAAGATTACTTAATACTTTATTTATTTCAGTATTCTTAATAAGCATTTTTAAATCAATGTAAAAATTATACAAATAACGTGAAATATATCTTTCAATACATCCCAATTTTATCAAATATATATGAGCACTGAAAATGTTTAGTTTTAAAATGATTTAAGTACCAAATCGGCTTAAACTGCTGAATAGAATTATTAATCAATATTAATAAAACGTAATAGATATAGAAAATTCAAAGTAGTCACAGTTATACTTTTCATTCAAAAAAAGCCAACTTTTATCCAGGACAACTATAGGAAACATTAATTGAAATAGTAATAATTATTATTTTAACTAAAAAATAGCCAATTTTCAGCATTTTGATATGCATTATCAATATATTTAGAAAGTAGTATTATCACTATTTAAAATAGATTTAATTTTTAATATTCATTTGGGTGAAATCAATTATTATGATTTCGTCTAAATTATAATTGACATTAAATTTAACTTTCTTTTGCATTTCCTGCTTGAATTTATTTCACCACTAATATTTTTCTATTTTAATGTTCAGCAAATAATCTTATTAAAGAATTAATCTAAGAGATTGGATTAGGATTGGTAATTTAAAGGAAATCCCCTCGATTTATAATAGATAATGGAAACTTTAAGTGACAATTCAGCTGTTGATAATCTCTCCTATAGTACCTAGCTGAGATTCGAATATCTACCTTTCCATCACCATCAAAACAAACAGAACTAGACTAACATCCTTTTCTAAACGCCAACTGCTACCTCTATAGAATAATAATAATAATAATAATAATAATAATAATAATAATAATAATATAATTTAGCCATGTTTAAAATTTTAAAAACACCACAATTAACCAGATTGTTCTTAAAACTCACATTGAAATCACAGACCCCGTAAATGGTATAAGATAAATAAATATCCTAGCTAAAATAGTGAATTACAAAATGTTGTGATGAAAACACATTTTTAGCCATATATTTTTATTACCTTTCGTTTCTAAGCCTGTAAAATGTTGAGACTATTTCCCTCTTCACTTTTCTCCTGCATTTATATCTTTGTGCTAACCACTTACCATCTCTACTACAAATCACCAAGTATTTTTATGACTGCCCCTTTTTTCATTTTGACCCTGATTCCGCGCTTACAATATCTGTCGGTTTCTACAGCCAAGATAGAAAAAAAAAAACATTTCGATCGTTGCAATTGAGTTGGAAATGAATAAAAGATGAATAGTACGATGGTGGAAGAAATAATCTGATTGGAGGGTTTATTTAGTCTTTTTGAATACCAACAAATGGGAACTATTGGTGTATAGCTATATTTCTGAGGGAATACGAGACTAAATCTGAAATAAAAATACGTTTTAAATATATTCTTAATGTTCCGTCGTATAGCTACGGATCCATAAATTATGTCATGTTAAAAACATTTATTTTAAAATACTATTTTTGTTTTTGGTGAATGTTTTTTTAATGTAAGTTAAAATAATATATATTGACATAAAACATATAGGTATTCATAAATAAATTGGAATAATTTCATAAAAACATTACGTTATCCTTAAATAAATATTTATAACATAGTCAACTATTTTAAAAATGGAATGTTTATTGTAATGTAATAAAACCTTCTGACATTTTGTCCATGTGCGCCTCAATATAGGCGGAAGGATATTAGTCGTACATAATTTGGTATCTGGCTATTCTCGTTTTATTTTTTCCCCCACGACTATCCAAAATACAAATAAACCACATTCTTGTCATTCCTAGCTACAAAGAACGTGAATCGAAAAAGGAATGAAAAAAAGAAAAAAGTTAGGACATTAAAATTTATTCAAGCGATGCCACTTTAATAAGAAAGCTGGTTTTAGGTGAGAATATTTGGTGTGTATAATTTCTCTACCCAAAACCCCCTTCACCCCGCCCCCTTAGTACACACTGAACGAACTAAATGGGGATATTTCGTACATGAGTGAGATTCTTGCTTTATTTTTGAAAGCGTAATCCACGAGGATACATATGGAAGAATCTTGATAAGAATAACTCTTCAGAAAATGCAGACAGTTTCTTGTTGTGAATTTCGATTGTATTTTTGTCTGATATCAGATTTAACTAATTGTTATTGTTATTATCTATCAAGTCCGACAGTTGCACATCACATGACTTGAAGTATAAAAATTTATTCAATTTTACTTAATTTGGTAATAAATGGGTGCTGAAAGAGTGCGGTTTGAAAGATAATCTAATGGGTCAATGTCAAAGAATCGCCCTACGTTGGTTTGGACATGTTGAGAGGATAATTCTGGATCGAATGACGAGGCAAATATATGAGGGTTAGATTTTTTGTGGATCAAGAGGAAAGGCCAGGCTATGTAGGATGTGTATAATGGTATAAACGAGTGTGTGAAAAGAAAAACCTTAATAGCTATAAGAATAACAGAGCGTGTATGACTTGATGTATGGATGTTATTGAAGAGAAGGGAGTATGCAAGGACAGGGAAGTGTGGAGAAAGTTAGTGAGGATGTATTAAGCACGGAGTTATTGTTTCTTGAGCTATATGCATATTATCTTGCCTATCCCGTATGGGAATGGCATGATTTGATATGTATATATGTATGTATATATTTTTATATGTTTGCATGAATATATATTTATGTATATATCTTTGTGTGTAAATGCATATGTATAAATGCATGTATGTAGACCTATGTCTGTATGTATATATGTATGTATATGTAACGAGTTAACCAGTCAAGCCCCATACGACCTAAATCTAATACCAAGAATAACATTTTTCGAAATAAAATGTATAATGATTTCTGAATATGTGCACATATCTATACATGTCTAATTTCATTTGCTACACACCACGCCACAACAACGTCGCTGAACAAGAACTTTTCCATCAGATGTGTTCGACTATTATCTCGGCCAGTGACGCTGCACTTTATCGTTCCGACCTATCTTTTCAACTGTCTGAGGTTCGATATAGTGCACGGTTTCTGTGGATAAAGTCTACGTGCCGATCTTTAACATCATGGGGCGTCATTCCCTTTTCTCCTTTCCCATGGTTCTTCTGGCTCAGCCACTATAAAACACCATGGTTCGCTGGGCACACTATTACATTATTAGTCCAGGATTTTACGCGCTCCACGTATCTTCACTCAGAACATATCTACAACACCAAGGTGGTCACGACGATGCTGCCGACGGACAGACCTGACTGGCCTGACTTACCGTCATGTTATACTTTCAGATTGATAGGGAGTAGGCGGCTTCATCGGCTATCATTTAGGTTTTAGCAACTGTTTCCACGTTGATGAGAGTATCTGTAACTCTCGGTTATATTTTATGTGATGTAGTTCAGTCTTTAACTTTTTATGGCACGCTGTACTTACCTTCGGTGATGTCTCGCGTCACTGTTATATGCTCTATCCTTCAGACCAACCGCTTGGATAAAAGTGTATCTCACTCCTTGGCCTGCACGACCATGTTGTAGTCTGCAGGGCCTTCAGGCATGAAAGGGGCTGTTTATGTTGTTCCAGGCCTGATGGTTATACCTAGTTAGGTATTGGTTGGCGTTCCTGGGGTAAATCTGGGCGCCTCACGTCTTATTGTTGTTCTCCTTGTTGCGGTGTTCAACTTGTGGATATTTCTGCCCAAATGGCATGGCTCGCCTTTATTAGGTAAATTGAATATTGTTGTTCACCTTGTTGCGGTGCTCAACTTGTGGATATTTCTGCCCATCTGGCACGGCTCGCGTTTATTATGTATTTTGAATATTGCTGTTAACCTTGTTGCGGTGCTCAACTTGTGGGTATTTTTGCTCATCTGGCATGGCTTGCGTTCTTTATATGTTTTTGATATTGTCAACTTGAGATGTCATTTCTTGAACTCTTTGTTGATCGCTGAACTTTAATGGATTTAATTTCCTCGACCCCGGCTAAAACATATTGGTTACTTGCCAGGTAATATTGTTTTCGGGCCTAAAACCTTAAATTGTAAATTTCGTTTGTTGTTTAGCCGGAATATATATGACCGAAATAAACTCAATTTTTCATAACCTTGTAGCTCAGCTAAAAAAGATCAAGTTAGTTTCACTAGCGTGAATGGTCTTCTTCCCTTAAAGTAGGGCTGCAGATTTATTTCGCTAAACTGACTATTTTGGTTGCAAGTAAATAGTTGCAACTAATTACTTTACTACCATATTGTGTGAATTTTAAAGTCCATGCTATTTTTTATGGCTTATGCTCTAATTTATTTTAGATTTTTTAGATTTTTGTATATAGCATAAAAAGGGACTTGCCTGTTGTTTACAGATATAGGCGCTTCATGCCGTGTAAACTCCATGAGTGGGTTCACTTGTTTATTTGTATAAGAATCGTTGATTTTAGGGTATTATTACAGGCCTATTCTTGACAAACTGGAGGGTGTTTTGATATTTCTTTATGTATGTATTGTTAAACTGGTCTCATTAAAGCTAATTTGTTTACATGCATCTCTATCTTTTGACTTTTACATGTTCTTTATCTATGAATGTTTTCCTTGTCTACGTATCCGGTGTCTTTAGATCTATCTAGAGCGCCGGTACATATGTATGTAAGTGTATATATGTATGTATATATGTATGCATGTATATATGTATGTGTATATGTATGTATGTGTATATATGTATGTATGTATGTGTATATATGTATGTATGTATGTGCATATATGTATATATGTATGTGCATATATGTATGTATGTATGTGCATATATGTATGTATGTATGTGCATATATGTATGTATGTATGTACATATATGTATGTATGTATGTACATATATGTATGTATGTATGTATGTACATATATGTATGTATGTATGTGTAGATATGTATGTATGTGTATATATGTATGTATGTATTTATGTATGTATATATGTATGTGTGCATTTATGTATGCATGCATATATGTGTGTATGTTAAATATCAGATAATCTAATATACTCAGTTTTTTAAAACACATGTATACACATGTTACAATGTAAACCAAACATATATTAATAGTATATGGCTGCCATAAACAATGTATGAGTTGGAAATATGAACATAATAAGTGCTATTAATTTAGATATCTAAGATTGGATCGTTGCAGCGATAGGTGAATGCTATCGTGACAAAATATTTTCAAACCCTTTTATTGGTAAAATTTCCCATTTACTTTCGGTATTTAATGTGCACTTTCTGAACCGAAAGTTTAATAGAATGAGGCATCTCAAGTACTCGTCAAACTCTAGCAACTTTATATACATTTGAGCTATTAGTGTTTAATTTTAAGTAAAATATGTGTTTTTTCTTTTAACCCCATAAAGATAAATTTAAAACCCCCCTTCATCCAGCTATCTATTTGTCATACTATAGCACTTAAGTTTGAATATAATCGTTATTGTTTTTAACAAAAGATAAATATTTCGTTTAACGATGTACATTCATACACAAATGATGGTTTCACTGGTTATGTAAACAAATAATGATTATACAGATGAACCACTGCGCTCACAGAAGAAAAAGCTGGAAATTTATTAGGAAAATCGGCCTTTAATTGAAAACCACTTTTTTTTCCAACATCCTGGAACACAAACGTTTAAAATGAGCAATCAGTTTTCTAAACATATTCGTCCGTTTTAGAGTAATTTCATTTACCTGAAAGGACGTACTTTGGTGGCCGCATGATCTAAAGTTCTACTCTTGTAGTAGACTAGATTACCTATGATGGGGAGATCAAGGTTTGAATCTCAGCTGGGTGTACTGAAGGTGGTATTTACAATATGGTTTTTACTTCCCCTCCACCAAAATGTGGATACAGTTCTTCTAAATATATCTTTCTAATCCCTAAAACTACTAGCATAATTAGTACATAAGCGTATAACCCGAATGGGTTGTAAGATGCAGTGCTAAAAAAACATATTTTCTTTTATGATTATGTTCATGTATTGAGTCCCTAAAATATACGAATATCTAGAAACTCACAAATAATCAAATCGTTGACGCGAATCAATATGATGAAGCGAATAGAATAAATATTAACCACTGAAGTGTAAAAAGTATTTCAATGCGGTCGATAAGTTATTCATGTGGATATGAAAATACTTTTCAGATCATCCTCAAGGATACCGTGAAAACATTTTCCAGATTAGTTTTTAAAACGATTCCCAGACAAGAACAAATCATTCCATTGCGACTTTACCTAAAGGTAGAATTAACTTCTTATCAGGTGACCTGGTGGTCTAGGGGTAAGGTGTCGGACTTCTGAGCTGGCGTCCGGGGTTCAATCCTCGGTCCCGGCACAGATTTATCTGATTATCAAACCCTTCCTTCACCTCTGACAAGATGTGTATTAATCACAACTTGTGAATGTGAGGAATGCCAGGCCTCCACCGTGGTTCGGATTCCACGTAAAACTGTAGGTCCTCCATTTCACCTCACAATCACCCTACCATTACACATTAGCGTAAGTGCGTATAACCCGAACGGGTAGTAAGACGCGGTGCTAATAATAATAATAATAACTTCTTATCCGTCTTATAATATTTCAATTTTTAAAATTTTCTCTCCTCTTTCTTTATTTCAGAATCCTCTTCCCATCCTATTTTAATAATTCACATACATAAATAGATATTATTTTATTAAAATAGGGTAAAATAAAAACAATAAAAATTGTTTAAGATTATAATATACGGTACGCAATTTAAGGCCGATATTTTTTGCAGTTTTATAACAAAATTTTGTTGTTTAGAACACAATAAATATAATCTAAAATTCAGTGTATAAATTTAGATTGATTTTATGAATAAAATAATCTCAACATTTCTTGAATATTTTTAATGCACCTCCTTAAATATGATTATAATCTTTTCTCTTTATTTAAATGTACCTAATATAGTTCTAACATTCAAATAACTGTTACTATTACTGTATATAGAAAATAAATACAAGATGCATCTAAAAATATGAATTTAATTTATGTTGAAATTTTTATATATATATATATATATATATATATATATATATATATAAAAGCTGTGATATTTCTTAGATTAATCTGCTATATCTTCCATTCCACTTTAACATTCAATGAAACATTATTTTCACATTTATTATTTTAAAGCTTGTAATGTTTCGTACTAACTTGTTAGTTTTTAAATGTAAATAGACCCTTACTCGAGTATCACTCCTATAGATTTCCTCTTCTTTTTTCTCTTTATTTGTTTGTGTATTTATGCCCTTTTGTCACCAAACAGTTTGATGCACAAGAAACGAAGTTCCTTTCGGCTGCGTAGCCTATTTACATACCCAAGTCAGTGGGTAGGTTCAGTTTTTTCCCATTAAAAGCTCGATTCTTTGCCGGTGCTATATAGTAAGGAGGCAGTACGCCCGCTGCAAAACGACAAGGGGACGTTATTTATTTGAAATAGTTTAGGACCAAGGGGTAAAAATCCCGGGGACTTGCAAAAATCTAAAAGGAAAAAAAAAAAGAGGCGTTTTTTCCCTCTCTGCTAACCTTTTACTTATTTTATTCTTTTTTTCATCCCCCTCCCCAACCCTCTAACTTGCTTTTTCTTTACCGTGTTCTTACGTTGAAACATCGTCCACGAAATAGAAAACACGCAATCCAATCTGCTATTTTTTTTTTTGTCTTTGTCTTTCTTTTCGAATTGTTTCTTCCTTCTCATTTTTAGCTCAGCTTTATTTTATATATGTAGAGTACTTCAACCCCCATCACCCCTCCCTTCCCTTTCTACACAAATATCATGGTTTTTTTTTTTCTTGTATGTATTATTATAAATCTATTTTATCTATTCGTATATTTTATTTGTTGATCTCATTGACATTTCTTTTTTCTTTCTTTTTTCTACGAGAGATAATTTTTCATTAAAGTCAAAATGTCCACATAAGAAGAGAAAAATGGTCTAGTGTAACCCCTTAAACTATCAGCTCTAATGCATTGGTTAACTAAAAACAATTAAGGCTAATTCATCGTAAAAAGCCGAAATGAATGTAAAAAAAAGTAATTTTTTTAAAAACATCCAGAAAAATATACAAGACCTAGACAATATTTCTTATTTTTTTCGTGTCTATCTAAAGTAATGAGATACACTTTAACATTTTGTAGGAAACAAAACTTTTCTCATAACAGAGTGAAAATTTAAGGATTATATGAGTCCAGAGAATCGGTTTCAAAATTGTAAATTTTTATTAAACCACATGACCAATTTACATTTACAAAAAAAAAAGTTCATGGCGTTAGCCTCCACGCGAGCTACACAGACCTAACGGCCGCCTACGTAAGCAATGAAAGATTCAACATTTGCGGATAGAGGGAGTCATGTGATCAGCACAACGAACCCTCTGGCTGTTTATCTCATTATTTTAGACCGGAACTGCTACTTCTTTATTTCAAGTAGCTCCTTATTTGTCCCCGCAAGGCTGAGTTTGTCTGAGTTACAAACTCAACGCTTCATAGAAAATTTCTGAAAGTGCCATGGATCGAACCTGGGACCTCTGGATCTGTAGGCAGGAGCTTTGATCACTAGACATCAGAGAAAGATCAGTATGTAACTAATTAAAGGCACTTTGTCTAAAATGACAAAAACGTTTATTTTACTTTAAAATAAAATAAAATAAAATAAAATCTCTTAAGGATTCTAGTGACATGGTTTCAAACTTTACACGTTTTTCCAAGTGAACTGACATATAAACAGCTACCGTCATAATTATATTAATAGGTTGACATAGAATTTTGAATATTAAAAAAATAATTAGATTAAGTTAAATTTATTTATAAGGTAAATATGAACTCCACCATCATGGATCACAATTTACTGCCTTATATCCTAGTGGTAATGTCGGCAGAAAGTCGACCCTTCTTGGGTTGGGCCTCATTTATATGTAACTATCGACCGGAACACAAAGTATGGAACATACATTGGACAAAAGATTTATCTCAGTCAGTAGTTTCTCACTCTACTGAGCCAAGGATCCCAGGTTTGACTCCCGAAACGGCTGAAAAATTTATCATTTGTGGAATGTGGGTTTACCCTTTCACAGTGATGAATTAACGGCCGGGGGCTGGATGTTGTGTCTGTTTTAGATTTAAGTTAGCTATTAATTCACGTTCTGATATAATCAGTCGGTTCAGAAAGTTCAGGAAAATCTATCAAATAAATGAATAAAAATAAAAGGTTTATTCGTAGAAGAGAAGTTCTGAGCTAAGCTCCATCTACACATTCCGTATCCGTAAGGTGGGAAGTATACCGTATTCCACGCAAACAGATTTCACGGTCTACAAAGTCCGTATCCTTAATTCCTTAATCCTTATCACTCCGTAGAAGTTGACTCAACTTTAACTTTATAAGGACAGGTCAATATGAAATTCTAAGGACTACCAATCACAGCCAAGTAACAAGTAAACGTGCGCGCACATCAAAATGAAAACACCAATGGCATTATCATAGCAATTACACTAACTAATTTTAGTTCGGTCGTTTAAAATATAGGACACAAATACGGGGATAATATTAACCAACAGCCATTAGAAGAATTTAACTTGAAAGAAGAATTGAGATATCGATGGTCATACTATTATAAACAGGTATCATCGGCTCAACTAAATCCGACAAACCCACTTTCAGGCCTGAACCTACCACGGAAAAAATTGAGATTACTAAAGAGAATCAGAATGGGTTACGCTAAATGTAAAGTATTGCTATATGAATGGGGGGGGGAGGGGGGAATTGCTGACAACACCCAAAAAGACTGCGGGGCTTTGGAACAATCATTGTATTTATCAACAAACAGAAAATTTGAAGGGAAATAAGTAGGACTTTATTGATGCCACGCCCGCAGCCATCTACTGGCTGCGTTTGTTGGACATCCAACTGTGGCGATATCCTTTGTGATAATACATCAAAGATCTCTAATAATATTGTTAATCTACTTTTTATGTTTGTGCCATACCATGAATACGTATTTTTTTCTTGTAAATAATTAAATTATCAAGGTTATGCAGATGTACGCTACACGATAAAAAAATAAAAAAATAAACGAGTTCATGTTTTAAAAATATTATCTGTGACTGCACTTAACCTACATTTTAAATATTACCTATCTTGGACATAATATGTTGTGTAGTTACTTTTGTTAGTAATTGTTCAGTTGTGAAATCGATTGCTTCACGGATGACCTCTGAATGCGCCTATCTCGAGAAAATTTCCTTACGAAGAGTTTAATTGAATGTTGTCTCCAACTCTCCCATTGGTTGGCACGGTCATGTGATTACGGATACCGACACGTATTTTTAATTTCCATTTCTAAGGGACATTAAGAACCGAGGACTCTAAGGATGCGGAGTTTACGGACTCTGTGGTTGGGGCTATATACCTCTGATTGTCAGCACTGGGGATGTCCATTGCGCAGCTAACCGGCGCATTTGTCTCTTTATCAAGTAAGACGCACATGCTATAGACGGTACAGCCACGTGCTAGCTGACGCCATCTTGAAGAAATAAATGTTCTGACCGTATTTTTGATAAATCCTATACTTTAAGAATCAAATCAAATATTTTTTTTTGTATTCCTAGTTGAGGCATTTAACGTGCACTTTATGAACAGACTTATTACATCAGCACAAGACTTATAGCCTTACTTTCTAGAACAGACACAATATTCAGCCCCAGCCGTTAATTAATAACTGTGAAAGTGGAAACCCACATTTCACCGATTTTGAATTTCTCAGCTAAGCCGGTTATAGAACCCATGCCCCTTAGTTTAATAGGTGATCTCAATACAGACTGAACTAAAAGTTCGAACTAAAAAATTTAAAATAGCTTATGTGAATCTCAAATGTAATTCAACGGCCAACCTTTTTTAGCAATAGTTAAAATATATTATGATATATTTCTACCATTTAATTTATACATTGAAAAATCTTATTGATCGAAACAAAATTTAGTAATATGTAATAAAAAAGTATCTTTTTCCATAGATAATTTGTAGCCCTAGGCAAACTTGAAAATCTATAAGACAGTCGTACTAAAAATATATATCTAACTAATATATTTCATTTTTGTCTTTCTGTTTATTTAATATGTTCTAACATTTAACAGCACCCTAGAAAAAATGTAGGCTATTGGAGCCTTAAACCAACTTTGCTGTGGAATTTGATATTTTAATACACCAACGGCGTACACACGAAATAAACCGTAGATCTCACAAAGTCGAATATTTAGAGCCCAGGACTTAAATCTCTGTCAGGGTTACTATGGTTGTTCTTTTCATAAGTGGTTTCCCACCCTCTCATATCACAATAGACGTTACAGTTCCTCTAAAATATGCCTTAATCAATTTTGGGTTGTTGATGTGATTGGATGTGTACTTGTAGCCTGGACAGTGGAAAAATCAGCATTTTTTAAAATCTATTAAAATCTATCTCTAAGATTGTTGAGTAATATTATAGCAAACTGCTTCAGTGGCCGCATGGTCTAGCGCACTACTCTTGTAGTAGACTTGACTGCCGATGACGGTTATATCTAGGTTCGAATATTGGTAGGTTATACTGTGGTTGGTTTTTACAAAATGGTTTTCCACTCTCCCTCCACTCAAGTAAGAGTAAACTTCTTATAAATATAACTATTCTACTCCCTAAAACAATTAGCGTACGTAGTACATATATCCGATCGGATATGAAAAAAATTATTGTACTACTTTTTAATAAATGATTAACAAACAGTTCATTGTAATTATTATATTATCTATTGATATAATTTTCTATTTAAAAATGTTTTTAACTATACATTTTTCAGCACCACGTCTTTATAACCGTTTGGGTTGGAAGTATATTTAATAATTACTCTAATATGTTAGGGATGAGGAGGTTTAATTTTAGAGAAAATGTACCCGAGTCTCTGTGGAGGCAAAGGGGAAAACCATTTTAAAAAAAAAAGCGCCCTTGATGATAATTGAGGAGGGTTTTGGAACCACAATCCACCCCAGGTGTATCAATGGTAATTTACTATGATGGAAAATATTTTTGTCGTTCTGATCAGGAATATTTATTCCAAACTGCATTTTTATCCTCACCTCTTTAGTTAAGTCGCTAATAAACTTAAGTTTAAGCTTACGAATAAGAACAGGTTAATTAAATCGTTCTAGTTATTTTTATTCTGCACTGCTCGTAAAAATAATATTCTATCGTTCATAATATATTTTTTAGACATTTTATATGCTGATGATAGCAAAAATAAAAAAAAATAAAAAATGAGCAAAGTAAACAAAAAATTTCATTTCATTTTGGTATAACTTCATCTCTTGTTGAAACTTTATCTCACTCACTCTATCAGGATTTTTAGATATGTCGTTTCAAACCTCCCCCCCCCACCTTTACCCCCACCCACCTACTCTGACGAAAACCCCTTTTCCACTTCCCGAAGCGAATAAAACAAACATATATTTTAAATCCTTGTATAGAACATCTTCTATACAATGTAACGTCGTATGGATATATGAGTAAGTTGGAAGACTCGGAGAGAGGATGGGTTGGGGTGGAATAAGGGCACGAGGGAGGGGTGGGGGATCGAAAGACAGATTTTTTTTTTTTTGGACTTCAGGTATTAGGAAGATACTTTCTAGGTGGGGAGGGATAGATGTGTATCGATCCAAGAAATCACATCTTTCGTAGCCTATATACAGGCCAGTGAAACTTGCAGACATCTTCCCAACTGTGTAAAGAAAGTATGCTGGAAGGGGGGGGGGGGGAGAGGAAATAAGGAGGAAAGAGAGGATTTTGGGGTAAGATATGAATCTTGAAAGATAGAATGGAAGGACAAAGGGAATACGTTGCGTGGACTCGTGGTGCGGACGCAATCCTGATTTATTTCTACCTCCTCCCCCATTTTTTTTTTCCAACCATCCCACCAAAACCCAACACACTCAACCCTATTCTTCGTTTTCTTCTTTCTTTATAGACCATTTCTTTTAGTTTTTTAAACTTTTTATCTTCTTTTTTTTTTGGTATAGAGAAAGTATATATGTATTATTTCTCCATCATCCTTTTTTTTTTTTTAGTTATTGTTTTGCATCAACATTTCTGTTTTCATTCTGTTTCTTATAGTCCGTTGTGGTTTGTTGGCTTATTCTTCGATTGTTACACGATTTTCCAGATTGCCGAAGAGGAAAAACGTATATCTTAAAGGGGTGTTTTGATTTGTAAGTTTCTTTGTATAAGAAACAGATGTTTCCATTCAAGTTTCATACATAAGACATTTAGTATATAAAACCTCATTTTAAAGATAGAGAATAATATTTTTATTGAGAGTATTAATTAAAACAAAAAATAGATTATATAAATTACAAAATGTATGAAGTTGAATTTTTTTTCTTATTAAAGTATTAAATAACAAGATGCTATATTAATATCTTGCAGGTTGTAACTTATTTTCAAATTTAAAATAGTAGGACAGAGTCAGTAATAAATGGGTGCTGAAGGAGTTCGGTTTGAAAGGGAATATAATAGGTCATTGTTAGGCCAGCGTGTTACGTTAGTTTGGGCATGTTGAGAGGATGGCCTTGAATCGAGTGACGAGGCAAATATATGAAGGTAGAGTGTGTGGATCAAAATGAAGGAGTAGACCATGTAAGACGTGGCTGAATGTTGTAGACGAATGTGCTAAAAGAGAAACATTAAAAGTTTTAAGAATAAAAGAGCATGTATTACTCAGTGTATGGATTTTTTAAAGCGAAGGGAGTATGCTAGGATAAGGAAATGTGTATGTATGTGTGTGTATGTGTATGCATGTGTGTGTGTGTATGGTGTGTATGTGTGTATGTGTATGTGTATGTGTATGTATGTGTATGTTATGCGTGTATTATGCTGTATTATGCATGCTGGTGTGTATGCGTGTATGTATGCGTGTATGTATGCGTGTAGTGTGTATGCGTGTATGTATGCGTGTATGATGTATGGTGTGTGTATGCGTGTGTGTATGCGTATGTATGTGTATGCATGTATATATGTATGTAAAATAGAAAAATCTAGATAAAATATATTGATGGTGATGTCAGTATATTTAAATTAAATACTAAGTAATTATGTTCATTTATATTTTACCCTCTCCAATATAATTGCTACTAACAAATTTTATATTATTGCTTGTTTTTGGTTACTGATCGGATCATCAAGGTTTAAATCCCAGCCGTGTGTCTTGAAGGTGGTTTTCATAAATATTTTCCTACTCCCCTTCTACTTCAATACTTGCATATTATTTCTAAATATATATTTATCCTCCCTACACAATTATTGTAACTAAACACGAATAGCTATGGGAACTGACTTATCCCCTTTCCATTTCAAAGGACAACGCCAAAACTCATTCAGTTCATGAAGTGGTGGGTATTGCTTGTGCTGCTCATTTCAAAGACTGGCTGGTTCATGAACTGGGCAGCTCCAAGCGTTAAAAAATAATTCTTGAACTAGTAGAGTTTTTGACCAGTCCGTGAAATGGACAAGCAAAGAATCGGATTGGTCCAAACCTCGTTATAAAATGCCAGATTAGATTTAGCTAGGTTTGGTTAGTTTATACTACTATAATATCTGAAAATCAATTAAAGTTTAGTTTTTATTAGATAAGACAATAATTTCCAGATCATTAAAAGGGCAAGATTGAATATGCAATTCTTACCCAGTTCATTAAATTGTCAAAAGAAGAAGCTAGTTCACGAAAAGGACAGAAGTTTATCTATTTCATGAATTGGGCAGTTTAACTAAAAAGGTGTTACATATAAATATAATATGTTAATAAATAAATTCTTTAAAATGTTTGTAAACAGTTTTTTAGGTAAATGTAAATATTATTTAGTAAATATAGTCATATTGTGTGAATTGGTTGCCTAGACATTCTGAAGACTTTTAAATTGACTTTTTGTATGTACTGAAATACTTTCCAACAAATCTTGGCAGACTTTGCTTGACATTTAAGAATAAAACCGTAAGAAAAAAAAGGAAATCTATTATAACAACAAACCAATCAAACCGGTTCTTTTCTTGAGGTTTTAGTTGTTAAAAAACCCAGATAACAAAAGGTGAACATTTAAGGTCGGAAGGGGTTGTAAGATGGTTCGGGGTGTGGTGGGGATGGAGGAATCAAGGAATAAGAAGAGTAAGAGGAAATTTCCCCTTTTTATTGGAAAAGAGGAAAACAATGTTTCTTTCGTCTCATGTTTTTTTTTTTTATTCCCAGAGCTCTTCGAAACAGATGGTCTGAAAGAAATACTAAAATATTTTAAGAGAAATGTCTCAGATCATTTGGAAAATATCACCAACCATCTTCGTTTTATTTTCAGGTGAAGAAATGATTTTTTTTATTTCCTTTTAAAAACAATCGTCATAAATGTTATGTCTCTGAATCGTTCATAATTGACTGTTAGTTATATTTTAGTGGAACACACAAAGTATAACTGGTGACTTATTGAGAAGTACTTTTTCTTCTTCTACAAGGAAGAAAATAAAAAATGACTTGAAAGAATTGTCCAATACAGTCTTCGATAGAAAGTGCGTGGGGGAGGGGGGGGGGGTAGTGTGAATTCATCTAGTATGGATTCTTCTCAGAGTAAAGGTGATTTAGATACACCCTTTACATTTGAATAAGTTTTATGAAGGGGCGTAAAAATTTATATTTGATTATTTAACTTAACTTTAGAGTTATTTTTATTATTGTATTATCATTACGTATATGCAGAGCCCTGCGTTTGTGGAGATCGCGATAATTCGCGAATGTTAGATATGGCATTTTTTCTTTCAGATGTTCACTTTTCAGGTTACCCTGATTGCAAATATATGCTCAGAATTGTCGCGATAACTCGCGAAATCGGCGTTTTAGCGCGATATTCACGATTTTAAACGATGTCCGCGATAATCGCGATTTAGTCGCGATTTTCGGCATTCGGCATGTTGCAGTTTGGTGATGTTGAGTAGTTATTTTGTATTTTTCTAGCCTAAATTGAGATTTAAAAATATAGTCACAATTTTTGTGAAGTAACAAGATGATTTTTGTGTAATATTTTGTCTTTGTGACTTGTACATACTTTTCCCGGACCAGCTAACGCAAAATCTTACTTTTTTAATAAGTTGACAGAACTTTTTTTGCGGACTCGTGTTTTTTACCGTTTTGTCCAAACAAAATGTAATTTTTGGTTTTCACTTCAATATGTTTAGTTTACCTGTTTCAAACATTGTCCTGGAAGTCTAGTTTTAACCCAACAATGTCACCTTAATCACTAAAGTTTGGTAAAAACCACTTTTTTTAACGCTTTTGTCTTAATTCGATAATTTCGTCGCAAAAATAGGATTTTTGTAATTCACCGCTTATTCACCGCTTTAGGGAAACTTAAAAACGAAATTGGGCTTTTTTATTCACCATAAAGGCAGGGCTCTGCGTATATATTATATTGCCAATAAATGTAGTGTGCATTGATTTTAATCTTTGATTTAGTGAAAGAGAAAGCTTATGCCTTAACTTTCCTAGATAAATGGCAATAATTATAATAATTATTATTATTAGTATTACAAAATTTTTCGAATCTGGAGTTTATTTGTGTAGCTCCAAAATTAAAAGAAATGCCCATTATCTTAATCGATCGTCATCATTAGCAAAAATATTGACAATTTACTGATAAATGTGAGGACTAGAGAAATTTTGCATAAATGCATGTATCTCCAAACAACTAGAACCAAATCAATGTTATGAGCCAAATGAATGAATTCTCCCCCCCCCCCTATTTACACCCCCTCTCATCCACCCACACTTCTCTATTCTCTTGCCTAAACCAAACACACAGTGCTCTAATCCGCAGAAATGAATATTGCAAGTGGTCAGTACTATATTTGATTCTCGCATGGTTATGTATACAGCTAGTTAATTGGACTGGTGAATAGAAAATAAGCCCAGAGCTTGTATTTGATCGTTCATTGACTTGTTGAGGATCTAGGCCGTTGTACATGTGGCTGCTGAACCGCTTCCTCCTCCCTTCTCCCATTATTACCTCCCATTACCCCCACAACCCTTTCATGTATCTCGGTTTTAGAATTTCATACATTTCATATCCTGTCATTAACTGATAATTTGTTGGAAAAAGGGGGGGGGGTTGTAGGGGGTATGAACCAAGTGGGATTGCATAATGAATTTGGTAAAGAGGCCCTACGTTATTTCACACATCGTTGGCTGCTTTAGAGTTTTAAACAAAAAACCAATCTAAACTAAAGCCAATCCATAATAGTGTGGTTGAAATTGAACCCTAACTTATATTACTTATACGTTAATGTAGATTATAATTTCGTATTTTGACAGACTTTTGTAGAAATATTTAGTTTTACCATCGACCAAGACAATTTCTATCCTATGGTTGGTTCAGTTTAGTAAAATACTTCCATCTTCCTATCTACTTCCACCAGTTATCCTCCTTTATTTTCTTCCACCATTCTCCTTTAATTTGCTTGATATTTTCTGCTCATCTCATCTCTTTCTTATCATACTTTGTGGTCATTCTCTTACAAATTCCAAATCCATAATTTTTCTCAAGACACCTCTACCTTAACGCCAACTCTTGTCCGGACAGGATTAATTCCTAATCCTCTTTATCATTGTGACAACAAGCACTATCATAAAAATCTTCATTCCTCCTATCTTTATTCCTTATGTCTTGAACTCAAGCAACAAACATATCAAAAGCCTTTGATTTAAACGTTTTAGGAAATAAAAAATAAAGGTAGCCATATAAAGGCTATATTTACTAAAAAATCATGTGTATCACAAATTTATACGTGCTGATCGCGTACATTATTAGTCCTGATGTCGATACTACTATTATTTAAATATTTAACGTGCAATTTATAAATCGACTGATTATATTAGCACATGGTATGTTAGCTAGCATAAATCTAGAAAAGACAAAACACCCTACCTCCAGACGTTAACTTATCATTGTAAAAAGAGTAAAGAGTAAGCCCACTTTAACTATACGTATCCCCTTTAGCCCCCCCCCCCCCGCTCCAAAGATGAGTCAACTGAAAAAAATAGCCCTCTCTTTTACAGTCTCACTCACCGCCGTACGCATCACCGAAACATTTCTTTTAAACAAAAATTTACGTATCTTTTTGTTTTTTTATATATGAATATATATTTATTTTCTTTAACTTAGACAAAGTCTTTATCAAATAAAATATAGTGTTTTTTTTTCTATTTTAACTTAAGATTTGTTTAATTTACTCGCGAGATCGCTAGTTTCTTTTAAACCGGAAACAACAGAAAGTTTTTGTTTCATCAACTCGCAAAAATATTTTTCTCATAAAACAAAGCAATTCGTAAGCTTTGTTTTAATGTGAGAAATAAAATAAATTATTACAAATGATTAATTTTTTGTTGTTGTGGCAACATCCTAAATACAGAACACACACAAAAATAAAAATCCAACTCATTAATTTTAAATTATGTACATGAATAGTCTAAAAATATCCAACCACTTTGAAAAAATAAAATATATTAAATAGTTGAAACAATATACTGTTTTAATTTATATAGTTATACCTATCTTTTTGATTACACACTTGATATAAACTGAAATATTAAAAGGCTATAATGTAACAAAACAATGTATATTTTCGTAATAGCAATCTAATTTTAATATGGTATTAATTTTATATTGGGGTGTAAATTAATATTCACTTTGATTCAACCGAGGATATAATATGGGTTATAAAAATATTCCCCCACTCTTCCAATACACATGAATGTTTATTGATATTATCCATATCTAAATACCATTTTTATTTCACGACTAATTTGATGGTACTTTTTTACCGGCATAATTTAAATTCCTCTGGTTTGACTATTTCCCTATAAAATCTAAATTATTCCGCTATCGATTCAATAGATTTGAAATATTTGGGCGAGTATCCATTTTAAATTTCAATGAGGTTATTAAATTTTTTTAGCTCATGCTACAAAAATAATAGACTCCCCCTTGGGACCCCATTCAATTAAAATATATATTAGGACCTAATCCCTCTATTAAAGACCAATATACAATGATTTTAGTTTAGTAAATTTTTATAATGTATATAAATCATTATCAAAAGATTGTTTTGCAATACTTTTTTTAATTAAAAAAATGTAGATAAATCATTATCAAAACGTTGTTTTGCAATATATTTTGAGTGGAAAAAGTGGAGTATATATATTTATATGATGGATTTAATTCTGGATTTGTGTGTCCTTGGAGGAGAATTTTTATATTTGGCTACAAATTACAAATATAGCCAATATTTTAGAAGAAGAAAATGGTATATAGTTTTGTTTTAAGGGCCAATAAATATTACTAACTAATTACGAGATCATGTAAAAGTGTTATTTAGACTGAATTGAGACAGTCACTACTGTATTAATGTCCTAAGGAGTATTATTGTTGACCGAAGGTCAGGCTTCATATCCCGAATTGGTATACAGGACAGTATGTTAGCTGCATTTGATTTATCAATGTAATTTTCTCTTAACATTTGATTATTAACTAGCCCACTTAATCATAAGTTCTTATGGATATTTGTATTCAAAATACAAATTGAAAATAAAAAAGTTTATTAAGCCGTGTTTTTTTATCTAACTACTCAATGAGTTACATCTATAAATAAAACATTTACATTTTAAAGAATTAACTAATCTTGGTGAGGCACTTAAGTATTTAATTCTTCTGTAATTTTATTAAGTTACTTTTGTTAAGTATATTTTTCTAATATTCTTTAACAATGTATTTTGTTACCTATGCAAACTAGTTCTTATTCATTATTTTTTCTTAAAAGGTTATTTCATTTTGGTATATTGTCATAAGTCGTTGACAAAATCTGTAGACCCTTTGTATATAAATCAGAATATATATATAAACAATATTTATAGTCAGATTTTGGATGAATAGATAAAATATATTCTGACCTAGAGATAAGATATTTTTTCATCTAAATATGCATTAGGAAAGTTTTAATATATTTGTATTTCAAATAAAATATTTGTTCCAAAAATTGATTAAGATAATAAAGAGTGTAGGAAGCTACATAGTGAAATTATAGATTATCTTTTCATCACAATACATATAGCGTGAATAGACAAAACTAGAAACTTGTTCAGGGTATTGACAGCCAAACCCAATGAAAAGAAATAATTGGGAGGACCTAGACATGGATGGTAAGATAACATTGTAATGGACCAGAAAGGGATAGGGTGTAATGAGGAGGAATGGATAACCAGCTCAATATAGGAATAGGGTGTAATGAGGTGGACTGGTTAGAACCAGCTCAAGATAGGGATAGGGTGTAATGAACTGGACTGGATAGGACTAGTTCAAGATAGAAATAGGTTGTAAAGGGATGGACTGGATATAACTAGCTTAAATAAGGATAGGCCGCAATGAGGTGGACTGGGTGGAACTATCTCAAGATAAAGATAAGCTGCAATGAGGTGGACTGGGTAGAACTATCAAGATAAGAATAGGTTGCAATGAGATGGACTGGGTAGAACTATCTCAAGATAGGGTTAGGGTATAATGAGCTGGACTGGATATAATTATCTCAAGATAGGGATTAGGGTATAATGAGGACGAATGGATAAAACCAGCTCAATATAGGAATAGTTGACGTACTTTTGTAAGTGTCACAGTGAACTTTAGAATTCCCAATACCATAGAGTAAGTAATTACCTTTATTACATTTGGGTTGTAGTGGTCACGTTTTATAGATGAGGCCAATGTCTGCAAAATAATAATAAAATATATTAAAATTCTATCACTGCTAACCGCAAAAATAAAATTCTAAATTTATTCTTAACATAAATACTGAATATTGTACAGCACGATTCCATTCAGGTTATACACATACATTATATTAATTACGTTAATATAGTGAAGATAAAGAAGGTAAAATTTGGGAGGTAGTGCACACTCATTTGTGCGAAAGGAAAATATGGAGACCATTTAGGAAAAGAAAAACTTCAGGACACTCAATCAGGTCTCAAACTCCGATCTCAACACGAGAGTTGATGTTCTAGATCATGTAGCTTCCAATGCGATTAGAATAAACTTAGTTTGTTTGTCAGAGTTAGATCATGAAAATAGATCTTAATAAAAGGAGGGTGAGGTTTAAAAAATGTCATTGTGAGTGTCAAGGAATGTAGAATGTGACCGTGGATTAGCGCGAGACAGAAAAAGGGACAGAAGGGAGTTTGTGCGGCGAAGGGGTCGCTCTGGGGTCGGGGGGGGGGGGTATTATTTAGTGATCCAACAAAAGAAAAACTTACACTGCTGAACGAAAACAATAGACGCGATACTGTGGTGAGTTCCTGTAGGAAAATAGGAGTAGGCTGTGTGTGTGTGTGTGTTCTGTTTCAGTTGCTGAATCTCTGTTTTCTAGCTCTGGAACCCCTCATCCTCCCACAATCCCCTCTTTTTTTTCAAAAAGAGAGTGAGGGAGATAGGAGAGGTGGAAAAGCTTGCATTTGTCAGGAGGAATGTATCTAATAGGATAAAGAAAACTCTGTTCTGATAAATGTAAAAAAAGTGCTCCATCTCCAATTACTGAAAGTTTTTTTAAGCACCGCGTTTTACTAACCGTTCGGGTTGAACGCTTATTTAATAATTACTCTAACGTGTTAGGAATGAAGAAGGTTTAATTTGGAGGAAATGTACCAGCATTTTTGTGGCTAGAAAGATTATGAAACCATTTAGAAAAAGAACCACCTTCAGTACACCTGACAGAGATCGAACCCTGATCTCCCCCTCATCGGCAATCCAGTATATTGTGAGAGTGACGCCCTAGACCATGCGTCCACCATGGTGGTCTCCTCTAAGTTAATACATTTCTGTACAGAAAAATAATTCAGACCAGTAGGTGCTTGGAAAGACGTGTCAGTTTCATTTGATCTGTATTTTTAAGAGACTGGGAACTGGCAGTCTCAATCCATCCGAAGTAATTGATAAATGTTTTACAAGATGATTTTCCAAGCTTCTTCCATGAAAATGTTGATATATTTCCTCTAAATTATACCTTCATCATGCCTTTAGAATATCCCAGATGTGTAGACGTGTTGAACGAAAACTCAAAATAGCAATAAATAGTAATTCCATTTGGTCAAATTCCAAGTAATGTGTCTCCTGCATCTCTGAAATTTGGAAGTCTATCCATATATATAGAGTGTTAGACTAGATTGTTCTAGATGGAAGGAAACCCAGTTAGTTTACTAAGTTTTATTACTGAATGGTTTCCCAATTTCCTTTCATGAAAATGTAATAACATTTAGCATGCGTCTTACTATCCGTTCGGGTTATACGCCTAAGTACTAATTACGCTAATGGATTAGGAATTGGGAGGGTTGAATTTAGAGGAAGTGAACCCGTATTTGCGTGGAGGGAAAGTGGAAAACCATTTAGGTAAAACCACCTCCAGTTCACCCGACCGAGATTCGAACCTTGATCTCCCCGTCCTCGGCGGTCGAGCTCAACACGACTAGAAGGTTAGCCAACTACGCCACCGAGGCGGGTATGAAAATGTGGGTATATTTCCTCTAAAATTCTACCTTCCTCACTCTTATTCCACTAGCGTGATTGATATATTCGTATAATCCGAACGGGTACTAAGTTTTGGTAAAGAAAAAAAAAGTTCATTCAACCACCTGCCTGATTCGACAAAGTTTCTTTTAATTTACTCAAATTACAATATCTTATAAGATCTTAAGTTTGTAGAAAAACCCCCGCTTTCTTGCTCGAAGGATCTTAGGCGTCACTCTTGCAACAGACTGGATTTTTGAAAATGCAAAGATTGAAGTTTGAATTCCAAACGGATTTGATTTTCTAAAATGATTTGCCATACTCCCTCCACGCAAATGCGTTTATATTTTATTTGAAACTAAACCTTATTAATCCTTAATACACTATCGTAAATATATATATATATATACAGATATATATATACATATTTATTTGTATTTATATAAATATTTATTTGTGTATATATATGTATATGTACGTAGAACCCAAGCATGTAGTAAAACATGGTGCAAAAAATTTCGTTATTCTATTCAACGTCCTTCAAACAAAATATTATTTTATAATGTGTTTATGATGCTTAAAAGTATTTAAGTAAATTTTTTAAATTTTTAAAATTTGAACTTAAGTGAAATACCTTGTTTAAAAATAATCAATATATTAATCCATCCCATCAATCATTAAAGTTTGATGAAATAAAATACAAACTAACACCAGTTTTTTCAAACAATTTATGACCTTTATTTCCAAATTAAATAATGTTCCAGTAGATACGTTTAGCTAAATTTTCTACTCATCTCATCAGTTCTATAATAGCTTTCATGAAAATAGTAGCATCTTTGAAGTTTAGAAAAAAGTCCTAAACATTTCCTAAATACTTATGACAATTATTCAGAATCTAGTGTATAGAATTAAGCTAAATTCTCTTACTGGATAATATTTTAGATATATTTTGTCAAAAAAGTTTTTTAAATAAAAAATTGTTATATCATTTTGATCTTATTTTCATCACACCTTAATAAAAATAGTTTCCCGGAAAATTAATATTGTTCAGTCATCAATGGGAAATACAAAATATATTCGCAGAATATGCAAAATAATAGCATAGTTATTTTTATTCTTTTATTTTTTATTGTGAAATTAATAACAGGTTGTATGGATGTTCTTAAAATTATTTTATGCTCTATTAAATCGATTAATTTTAATTTTCAGCTATAAGCTGCCAACATTCTGTTAAAACAGATTGTATTCAATTTGATTGGGATGGAGTAGTGTTTACTTCATTAGCAATGTGTTTATTTTATAATATATGAGCTTATTAATATATTCTGATCTATTATATTAGTGATTTATCGGTAAAGGGAAGGCTTGGTTTTAATTTTGGCTTAGTGGACTAGGGGTGGTATTGAAAATTTGAATTTTCACTGTGGCTTGGCCACGAGATAAATGCTCTATATTATATTAATATTTCTGGTGTATCAAAATTAATAATTGATGGTTATTCACAGGATTAATCCTGATAGCAGGATCAAATCAAATTAAGTAAAATATGATAACCTGTACATGTATAAGGTTATTATCCTATATCCAGGTTGCCATCTACCACTAAATTGAAGCTAAACATGATAGAACAAGTAAAAATATATTTTTAACATATTAATTAGGTGAAAACATATTTTATATGTTTATTTTTAGAATATAGGCAACCTAAAATTATTCTGTGGACTTCAGTGGTCTTGGGGTAATGTACTCACTGAGGAATTGATGTTTGTGGATTCAAACCCAGTCTAAGTTGAAGTATTTTTCCTTAGCTATACAAATCCATAGCACAACTTCCTTTGAAATGTAAGGAAATCTGCCTGTCCCATGTCGATGGCAAAGTGTAAAATAACCCTGGAATGCATGTGAAAATACTTTCCTGGCAAAACTGGTAGGTCCTTTTGAGCTCGCTCATAGAAATTCAGTGTGAAAGGCAATGGAGAACAACTAAATTTCCTGAATTACTCCCCGAGTATATGGGAGCCTTATCAGATGGTGCAGGCATTTCTAACCAGATGAAGGGCTGAGTTATACCCAGTGAGAGATATAAATCACTTCAAACCAACATTCAAGTTGTTGACTTAAGAAGAAAATTACAATATTAATAAAACACTCTAGCAAATTAAAAAACTAAAAGGTTAAAAAAATTTAATGTGCATTTAATAATACATTTTTAGTTTAAAATTTATATTGAACGATTTATGAAAAATATAAATGGCTTTTTTTCACGTTCAGTTTGTAGAAAAATATTTTGCTAAGGATTTCAACACATTGTGAGAATGTGCTACATTTTAAACATCAATAAAATGTTGATAAGCACTCAGAAAGCAAGTTTGATAAATTTCTTTCCTCCATCTGGGGAATTAAGGACATTGTGGGAAGTGTATGTCCTCTTGCTGGAGAGGATAAAATATTCCATTGTTTGGAAGCGCGATAAAAGTGAGAATGGCTTTATATATGCTCTAAATTTTATTTCTTTAAGATCGTAAAGAAAATGTGTTTCTAAAAGATTTAATAAAATATGTGACTTTTTTTTTCATAGCAAATATAGCTCTCCATTCCTGGAACAACTGATGTAAAATTAATATCGTGATGCTTCTAAATATACATGCAGGCTAAAAAAATCGTTCAAATATTAAAACGCTCGAGGTGAAAAAAGATTTCAAGCCGTGCTAAAAAATGGGATTGGTATGGAATTTGTTAATTTTGAAGCTTTATTTATGTATTCTTGATAATAAATTATTTTATCAAGATTAAAAATATGTTTGCTAGTAAACGTTATTTTAAGATGGTTTTTATATAAAATAATACAAATTATTACCTAATTGAGAGGTGTAGGAAGGCTAACGATGATTGAACAATAAATATAGATGTTTAAGCTTCTTAAAATAATATATGAACTTTCTATTTATTGAGATGTCCACTAACTTTTTCCACCAAAGTTTTTAATATAAAAATCGAAATCTATGCACTTAAAGTCGAATAGACATTTAGTAAGACTTATTGATTCTTAATAAATATTGTTTTGTGAAGTATTATTTTTTTATAAAACATGTTTGTATTTTCTGGAAAAAGCTATAACATGCTTTCTTTATACTGAATTTTATCAACCTACGATGAAGGTAGGAGTGTAAAGGACATGAAAAATGCCACTGTTTTTGCAGTTTTTATAGAAAAAAATTTTTTGTTCAAAATAAATTCAATATTGCTCCAGTTGAGATATAGTATTCAATTTTCTTCACATGGTAATACCAAAAGTTCTCGAATATCTGTTATGAACATATAAGCATTTGATAAGAAACGTTTTTAATGAATAAATAAAATTTCAAACTAAATAAATGAACACCCTTGACAGATATTCAAGAACAGCCAAGTTCATCCTGTGAAGAAGATTAAACTCTATATTTCAAATAGGTACTTATTTTATCTATTATGGCCAAATATTTTTTTTATACCTTTACATCCAAAAACTTCAATGACACTTAACTTTTCTCGCGTTCTTTACACTCCCACCTTAACAATATAACTTCACTCCTGGTAAGTCATATGGTCTAAAGCCGGGTTCACACTTGTGTCTTATCCCAAGGACTTTTCTGGATATTCTCCTAACCGAATAATATCGCTGGTCGGATTTTACCTGTTCATTTCTCTTATTCCAACACTAAATCACATAAATGGTGGGAATTATGGGTCATGTCAATGATTGCGATGGAATGAGGATCTGATCTACTAAAATATGTGGTCTTAACCGTTTCCGTGTACATAGTCACCCGTTCCAGACCTGACCGTGACGGTTCAACGATACGAGGATCTGATACAAATGTGTAGCCAACTAAACGAATCAATCTAGTGTTAACTGGTTCGCCGATGATTGGAGATCAGCTTTCATATCCCGGTTGGGTGTATAGAAGACGTTCTTTCATAAATTATTCCCACACTCCCTCTACGTTAATGTTGGTGCAGTTATTACTAAACTACCTTTACATCTCTATTTTACTACCTTAGTGAATGTATGCCTATAGCCCGAACAAGTATTGGAATGCTGTAAAATAAAGATACTATGAAGGTCAACAAAAATAATAATACAACAACCATGATAGTAAGGAATTATTAATATTTGAAACTGACTCTCTGTCTTTAAGGATCTTGTAAGTTCATAGCTGTTATAGAGTAGGATGATATTCAAGCCTATCTATGATACATCTATCGAGCTTCTTCCTCTTCTATAATAATAAAACGAAAAAGTTTGTCACCTGCTTTGGCGGCCGCATGGTCTAAGGCGTCACTCTCACAATACACTAGACGCGTCACTTTCACAAAAGAAAAGACTTCCGAAGATGGAGAGATGAGGGTTCGAATCTAAGTCAGGTGTAATGAGGGTGGTTTTTTCCTAAATGATTTACACGTTTCCTCAACGCAATTTAGGGGTACAATTCTTATAGATCCAACCTTCCTCATACAATAATCATCAAGACCTAATTATTAAATATGTGTATAACCTGAACGGTTATTAAGTAAGACTTGATGTTTAAAAAAATATCAATTTGTCTACATTGAGCATTGCGCGATATCTATCACACGCCATGTTCAGAAATTTTAATATTTTGAATCGGTAGATTTTTCTAATAATATTAAAAACCTCCTGGGCTATGACATATACTTCAGCTAGTCATATATAAAAGCAAGGTCCTATAACTAGCTCACTATACACCCGGCTAAAGTTAAGAATACCCATAATAACTCGTTTTGTGGAGCTGTCTTGTAGGCACAATATTAACAATCACATATTTTAGTTATTGACTAGAATATTTCTATACTAAAGATAATGACATTCACCCCAAGAGTAAACTTAACAGTGAGTCTGAAAGGATATAAATCAGAGAATACTAAATGCTGAGCACTTTTTTTATGGGATAAAGATTAAACGTATTTTATATAACTATTGAGTTCAAAGTGATCAAATTTTAATCCACGCCATCAAATATATATTAAATTTTAGGATACTAAGTTTAACTAAATTTTTAATTTACTACTATATCCCTAGGATAAATTCTTTCTACTTTCAAGTAAACTACAATTTATTGATGACAAATAATCTATCGTGTAATGGGAATGTTATCAATCAATAATCTAATTGCCATAAATACCAGCTTCATGACTAATTATTATCTATTGGCTATTTAAGATACTGTGGCTTTAAGTTTGAATATTAATGAGGGTTAAATTTGGTTGAGAAATTCTTAGTATTCAGGTTTAATTATTCCTTTTAAAATAAATATAATCTAATATTCTGACAAAAGTTAGATAGTTTGTGAATGATGTGATGGTATTTTTTTGGCCAGTAAATGTATATTACATTTTAAATTATTATAGTAGTATATTATAAACTAACGTCTTTAAAAAAGTAATTAAAATAATTGTTAAAGGTGAGATTGTAAATCTGAAATCGGAACGCCAGGACCTTACATGACATAATATTATGTGTGATATTTAACCAACTGAGATATGCCAATCAAGCTCTGTAAATACTCTAATAATAACCTATTTTAAGGGGGATATTATTTGACATATGTCTATTGGTATTAACATTGACAAACAAAGTTATCCCAGAGGGATGATTATTGTGTCATTCTGGTACTGTCATGTACACCCAAGTTTACCACATTCGAAATGCTATTCTCATTGGGTGGATATAGAATTGTACATACGTATGTTAATCGTAATGTTTATTTGGTCCATGATTATTTTTTTTCAGGGTTAGGTATCGATAATTTGAGGGCGACCATTTAGACGTTAACTGCGAGAAACATAACAGTTGGTAGGATTAATGAGTTAAATATTTATGAAGAAATTTAACTAAAAATAAAGATACTTACAATAAGAGTTAGAAAAATATATATTTGGTAAATAAATGTTATTAATCATTCAGTAAGGAGTTGGCAATACACCTGTGCTCAAGAAATGTACAATTCAGAATATACCAAACGTTTAAATCAGTTGATATTTATGGTTTACTAAGATGTTTATTTACCTCACATGTTGAGAATAAATTTGATCTTTTCAAAAACTACTTAGAATAAACGAGGATGAATATAATTTAGGGTGAAGAAGGTTACATAATGGTGAGTTTAATAATGTATTCATCACCAGATAGTGTTCGGATAAATGGATCTTGCTATTTACGGTGTGTAGACATGCAGCACCAATGTTATAAACTAGTACCGAGTTAAAGGTTTTGAATGGCAAACCTAATGGGAAGAGACCATTGGGAAGACTTAGATACAGATGAGAGTATAACATTAGAATTGACCTGAAAGAGATGGGTAAGAGAGGTGGACTGGATAGAACTAGCTCAATATATGGATAGATTGTAATGAGGTGGACTGGATAGAACTAGCTCAAGATAGAGATAGGGTGTAATGAGGTGGACTGGATAGAACTAGCTCAATATAGGGATAGGGTGTAGTGAGGTGGACTGGATAGAACTAGCTCAAGATAGGGATAGGGTGTAATGAGGTGGACTGGATAGAACTAGCTCAAGATAGTGATAGGGTGTAATGAGGTGGACTGGATAGAACTAGCTCAAGATAGAGATAGGGTGTAATGAGGTGGACTGGATAGAACTAGCTCAATATATGGATAGATTGTAATGAGGTGGACTGGATAGAACTAGCTCAAGATAGGGATAGGGTGTAATGAGGTGGACTGGATAGAACTATCTCAAGATAGTGATAGGGTGTAATGAGGTGGACTGGATAGAACTAGCTCAATATAGGGATAGGGTGTAGTGAGGTGGACTGGATACAACTAGCTCAAGATGGGGATAGGGTGTAATGAGTTGGACTGGATAAAAACTAGCTCGGGAATGTGGCGTACTTTTGTAACTGTTCAATACATTTTCGATTTATGTCATTGATTAAGTAAAAAGTTATTTTAATCAATTTCTCGCATAAAAATAGAACTTGAATACATCCTATTTAACAATTTAGTAGTTTTTAAATATTATTATTATTATTAATAATAATATTTAGCACCGCGTCTTACTACCCGCTCGGGTTATACGCTTAAGTACTAATTACGCTAATGTATTAGGAATTGGGAAGGTTGACTTTAGAGGAAGTGAACCCGCATTTGCGTGGAGGGAGAGTGGAAAACCATTTAGGAAAAACCACCCCCAGTTCACCCGACCGAGATTCGAACCTCGATCTCCCCGTCCTCGACAGTCGGGCTTAACACGACTAGCGCGTTAGCCAACTACGCCACCGAGGCGGGTAGTTTTTAAATAAAAAATTAAAAAAATAGTTTAATCACTATACCACAAGAATCTGGACTCCATCTTTATTATAAAAATATATTTCTTTATTTCGCTGTTGCCTGATTTGTGTGTGTGTTCTGTAAATGGAAACTATGAGGAATATTGTAATTACAAGGAAAGGCAAATAATACTTTATATTTAATTATTTTATAGTTTTTTGTAGATATTAGGTATCAGCATGTTTTATAAGTAAAAGAATGATACATTAATTAACTTAATTTAATTAAACTTTATTTGGTGGCATTATGGTATAAGGCATTACTATTGTATTAGACTTCTGGTGACAGATAGATTGAAGCTTTAATCTCGGTCGGGTGTAATGAGGGTGGTAATTAATATTTAAGCGTAAAACCCGAATTGTTAGTAAGAAGCTGTACCAAAAATAAAATTGAATACCGACCACGTATGCTTCTGCTATTGTTTTTGCAACGGACGGGACAGTTATATCTAATATGTATGGCATCTAAAGTGCATAGACTAGACTGACCTAACTAATATCCTTAAATCACATACACAGTTTTATGTCATTAATGGAAAATTGTTGAATATTGTATAACATTTTAGTCTTGTTTTATGTATATTTATGACTGATCTAGTAGTAGTATGTGTATAACGTTATGAACCTGTTTTATTGCATTGAAGAAATTGCAAATAGTTTTTTAAATTATTTAATATTTTGTATGATGTTTTTATTATTGTCCCTTTATAAATAGTGTGTCGTGTGGATTTGTGTTTGGAAAAAGATAGAAAGAGCCAGGTTTGATTTTATTTATATTTTTAGTGTAACATATACTTTGATTATTTTCTTTGTTTCTTCCTTTGATATATACATTTAAGGGTGGCTATCTTTAGAAATAAATAAACACAATTTTGTCAGGATTATTTCTTTATTTATTGTTCTCTAGATTGAGTTTGTTAGCTTTCAAGAATCTTACGATATTTATTGTTATATTTGAGAGTAAAAGAACAACAATTCTCTCTTATAAATTTTGGAATTTTTTTTTTAAATCTCTAAACTCATTAAAGATGTTGGTAATTAAAGAATATAACTATTATATGGCCCCATGCACATGAAAAGTATTTTAAATAGATACACCCCTCAATCAAATACTTTACGATTTTTAAATGTGTTTACATATTGGTATTTTCAACAGCCTATACATACATTTATAAAATAAACTTGCCAGCCAAAATCTTGATAGTAACTGATATTACGTTGTAATTTTCTACAAAATTTACTATTAAAACAATTTGTCAATACATAATAGGTAATTTCTTTAATCATAATTTTGTATTCACAGTGTATAGTACTTACAAACTAGCCCTCTTAGATATTTGCCTTAAGCTATACCCCAAGGGCCTAGAATTAAATAATTTTTAAACATTTATACCTGCAGTAATCCTCAATGACTCTTTAATTTTCTTTTATAACAATTCTGTCAAAATAAAAATTAACTTATCTTTTGTTAATTTTTTGTTTGTATGGAGCTGCGATTAATAAAAAACATTTTATATTGAATGGTTTTTTTTAGTAAAAACCATATTTTTTTGATACTATTTTAAAGTAAAAAAACCTTGAGAGACTTTGAGATATTTATAAAATTTTAGAAAAAACAAGCTAAAGCCATTTTGAAGGCAAATATTAGATCTCTAATGTTTACGCATTCCATTCCTGATTTTACTAAACGAATTTACCATAGTAAATTATTTATCGATTGATGTTCGAGATTTCTGACCCTTGAACTGGAACTTGAAGTTATGTGTACCAACAAAATGTTGTTCCAGCAAGATGGGGCAAAGTTTCAAACAGACAGAACACCATTGGAGGTGCTTCGCAAAATGTGTCCTGGGCACCTCGTTTCAAATATTGGGGACATCTCCTGGCCACTATTTTCATCAGATTTAATGGCTCCATACGACTTTTTATTGTTTGGACATGCTAACATAAAGAATCATGTCCACGCAACTGGCCCAAGAATAATTCATAAACTTAAAAGAAATAACTGTGGTGGAAGTTGAACCAATTCAACAATAAACATCATGATAAGTCATGTCAAATTTCTAGGAGCAAATAAAACAAAGTATTGCATATAATGATGGCCATATTAAGGACACATTTAAAAAAAAAAGAATAATTCAAGGGTATATGTAATATTTTAGATCTTTTATTGTTATTTTAAGCTTAATTTGAAACACTTTGAAGTTAATATAGTAAACATTGATTTTTATTAAGGCTGTCAACACTTTCTGCCCCAATCCTGTATTAAATTAGCTTGCTAGATATTACAGTTTGCTTGAAAATTGTGAAATATTTATCAAAACAAATCATGCACACTGCGGGCTGATAGGATTGGTTTTGGATATTTAGAATCAAGATGGATTCACTAATTTCGTAGTAAAGCCTGCATGGCAAATCAAAGCTGCTGGTGAAATTAATACACATGTAAAATGATAAAAATAGTTTACAATCAATACAAATTTAAATAAAGTCAGGTAAGTGTATTTCTTGTAATATAAGTTTTTTCTTCTTTTTTATGAGGAACGACGGTTGAATTTACGTAGTGCTAGCATTCATAGTATGTAATTGCATAAGCGATTGCTACGTATAGCATAAATTGACAATATCACGCGTGTCTTTGTAAAAAAATAAGTTATTTCAGAAGTATGCTGTCTATTTTTAATCGAAGTAAACTCATGAACTTCAGTTTGCAGATTAACGTAAATAAACTCTATGTCAACTATAATTGTATAGACAATCATAACTAAATATTAAACCTTGGATTTGGCAGTATAAAGCCTTCATATTTGATTTAAAAATTAAATAAAGCTTTAAAACTATTAACTTTATATTCGTTCGCTATATTTTAGATTCTTTTTTCTTTTGCAAGATCAACACCAAATTTTTTAAGTAGCTACAATAAATTTACCACTCGTATAAATAAGTGAGAATATATAAAAAACAAATATGCATGGAATATTCAATAATATATTTAGAATAATTCAGGTTTATAAGGGAATAATTCCCAACTTAAAAACCGAGAACACCAATATTTATTTTATAGTAAAATATACAATACATACTTAGAAATGAACAGTTCTTTTTGGTTTTTGAAAAGACTATTCAAAACTCTTGCCAATTTAGCCCATTGGACACTTGATTTATAAGCTTCGCATTAACATTTAGTAGCTATCATTATTATATACTTTATCAGTATAAAAATGGCTACTTCTATGATTCTCTGTAGCCCTTGTAGTCTATCAACAAATTAAAATTAACACTAACACATAAGGATTGCCTTAAGGATTAGTAAAACCTGATGCACACAAAACCATAGTACAAATCCTGACAAACATATAAAGTGATTTGTGAGAAGATTGTACTTTATAGGAAGGAGCTGATGACATTTCTGAAATCAACAAAAAAAACTCAGTTTTATGAAGAGTTAAAGGTTTACAAAAACATAAACCATACAGTCAAGTGTATTTGTTTAGAAAGCTCCTTAGATATTAGAAAATACGCATGGCACAATGTTTATGAAGGTTGCATACCTACCCCCTTGCACTAGAAAAAGAGACAACGAAATTTTGTAAAGTAATAGGTAAGTGATGACGCGAAGATCTAGTTTAGATTCTTTGTTAGGTGTTATGGAGGTAGTTTTCCTCATTAGATTCAGCATTATAATTTACCTAAATCCCTTTCCCCACTAATTAGGATGCACTATCTGTAACTTATTCTTCTCCTCGATATAAATTGTATTGAAACATTAATACCTCTTTATTAAACTAAAAAAAATTATACAAAACCTTGTTTTCAGAAATAAATATGTATTTGATATTAGCAGCTGGGAATTCAATTTATAATGAAATACAGATAATCGACATATTTTCACTTTAAGTATCCAATTAAGATTCCAATTTTCTTTAATGAGTTTAGAATTTTGTTCTCAGAAATGAGTGCAGTCAATACATGAAGCTAAGCTCCAAAACTAAAGTACATAAGACAACAAGAGCATCTCAGTATCTAGAGCACCCAAGACAGCAGGAACCGCTCAGCAATTAAATTACATAACAGAGCAAGCGTAACTCAGTAATTAAATCACACAAGTCAGAAATATCAGCTCAAGATACCAAGCACAACTCAGTAATTAAAGCACACCAGATAACGGTAGCAGCTCAAACATCAAATAGCACTAGACAGCAAGATAAACTCAGTAATTAAAGCACAAAAGACACTAGGAGCAGATCAGAAAATAAAGTACATAAGGCAACAAGAGCGGCTCAGATTCGATCGTCCAAAAGAACTTGAAAATATGCTCAGAAATTGCGTTCATAAGAATTTAAGAGCAGTTCATAAACTAGCGTTCACAATAACTTAAACAGCAGCTCAGAATTGAGTATCCACAAGAACTTGAAGATAAGATTAGAAATTATGTTAAATATAATTTGAAGAGCAGCTCAGAATGAGCATCCACAAGAACTTGAAGAGCAAATCAGAAATTATCGTCAACAATAACTTAAGAGCAGCTCAGAAAGATATCCACAAGAACTTGAAGAGCAATCAGAATTATCGTAACATAACTTAAGAGCAGCTCAGAAAAGATTATCCACAAGAACTTGAAGAGCAAATCAGAAACTATCGTCAACAATAACTTGGAGAGTGGTTTATAAATGAGCGTCCACAATAAATTGAAGATAAATAAGAAGCTATCAATAATAAATTGAAGAGTGGCTCAAAAATGATCGTTCACAAGACTACAAAAGCAATTCCATCTTCCTCGTGACGTTGAACCAAGGGATGCAAATAAGCTGGTCATTACTGCATTGTCAACCCTCGAGTGGGCAGTGTAGAGAGGGTGGTTTGTGAGAGAGAGAGAGAGAGAGAGAGAGAGAGAAAGAGAATAGGACTAACATTTGAAGGAAAAGTAAGGGGGTTGGGAGGGAAGAGGGTAGCATGTTACCCTTACACAGGGTATGAATGTATAATCCCATGTAATTCCAACAAGGAAATTGAACCGCTAGACTACGGTTGACCAGGCAATCCTACCTTTGCCCCCTCTATCCCCCCCTCCATTAAAAAAAAACCTCTTCCCCTCCGAACCTTCACATTAAAATCCTACCACCGCCACTGTTTTAAGACCCATCCCTTGGGAAGAGGAGTAAGGGGATAGGGCGTCGGTTAAAGGGACGCAGATAATGAAGAGACCCAAGGTTTGATGGTTTTGCTGTATTATTCAGAGATAGTAGAACACTTCTAAGGGGGAGCGGATGGTATGAAAATGATGTTGGTTTAGCACATGTGTCAATTTTAAAAAAAATAATGCTTTTGTTTTAATATAATTTTAAGGAAGATAGGAAGGACATGGTTGATAAAATGTTCGTGTTTATTAGGGAATACATTTAGTGTTTTATTAGCATTTCCTTTGTCTAAGTAAACTTTTTTATTTTCAATTACGTCAAAAATGGAGTTTATTTATCATCGTGACCTTATGGGAAAGGAATATCTCAAGGTCATTGTAATTTTATTATTGGTTTATTTTCCCACCATGTCTCACTAGCCGTTCTGGTTATACACATATATACGAATGCTAATTTGTTAGGGATATGAAGGTTAAATCTTTGAGAGAGGAATATCCCGAAAGAAAGAGAAAGTAGAATTATATTTTGGAAATAACATCCTCATTACACCCGCATGAGTTTCGAGTCCTGATCTTCCTGTACTCAGCAGAACAGACTATCCTACCTAAAGCGGGGCCACACATTTGTCTAGGATTCTAGGTGATCGGTTCTAGAAGATTCCAGACGTCAATGGAGAGTTGTGAGCTGAAGAGGCCACAACACACTCACCTGTCATACGTCAGTCATGATCGTGTCCTCCTCAGGGGAAGATGTACTGAACATGTGGGATCCCAACCTCTATACTGGGGGAAAGGGGGAGAACATTGAACTAGGGAGGGGATTCGTACCGGGTAATCTGGGGGGTATTCCATACCAGTAAAACCAAGATAGTATTTGATTGTGTGTGCGGTGTCTCTGTATATTATATAGTATTGAAGTGTAAGAGACACCATTTAAGTTTCAATATTTTTAAAGTTATTTTTTGTTTATTAGGTGTCTCTGGTAATTTCGCAGTATTGGATTGCCAAATGTGACATTTACCTTTTCTATTTTTCATATGATCGGGTCATGTAAACTATTTTTATGTAAATAGGTCCGATTCCTTCCTTTTACTATACATGTTAACTATAGAAGAACCAAAGGTTGCTATAATTTTATACGATTGAGTTATGAGATCTCTATTTAAGTAAATAATTTCGAGCCCCTAGATTTACTGAGGAGAGTTTTATGAAAAATCAATAATTGTATAGTTATTTTGATATTTTCTTAGTTGTCTCTGGCAATTTCATAGTATAAAACACACCATTTAAATTTTATATATTTTTTAAATCTGATTAGTTCATGTGAACTATGTTTATGTAAGTCCAAGCCCTTCCTTTTATCTAGGGGATTTTTTCTTCAAAATATATTATATATATTTAAGTTATTTTGATTGTTTATGTTACGATGAACCTCTATATCGACTCTTGGTACCACTCATATTTAATACAATCTTCATATACTTGTACTGTCGTACAATATATTTACAGCCATATATAGATGTCTATCAAACATTATTACCAAAGATACGTTAATTTAAAGTGTATTCTCCATTCAAGTTTTAAAGTACACATATAAATACTATTTTTATAATCATGTGTGTACGAGGAGTTATCAAAAGTTTCAATACTGGTTTTGTAAGAATTAAAACAGAGCTCAGAATGAAGATGCATGCGCTGGTGTGGCAAGATGTGACCTTCATCTGTCCGTACGGCAAGTGGCATCGTTCTTTGTTGTCCAATGGCCGTGTTACACACGCTTGTTTTACGACGTGCACGGGTGCGTTTGCGATCTCATCATGAACCGTAAACACGAGAAGAGAGTGAACATCAAATTCTGCGTCATACTCGGAAAATCTGGAACGGAAGCCTTCCAAATGATGCAGCAGGCTTACGGCAATGAAGCTATGAGCCGTCCAGTGCGTCAAGAGTTTTTTAAAAAAACCAATGGCTAACCTAACCTAGCCTAGCCTAACCTAACCGGAACACCCGATATATTAAAACGCTAACTTAGAAATATCTTTGATCAAATGGAAATTGTTAGTGGATATTTCACTGAGCTTATATTTCGCTGAAAGTAACCTTCACGACACCATTGCTCCTTCAATATTAAATTTTGAAAGAATTGTACGAGAGATGTATGAGAAAGGTCTATGTAGAGAGATTGAGAGTGTAAGCAGAGGAAAATAATAAGGAAGAGAGAGAGAGAGAGTGAAAGCGAAAAGGAAAGATTCAAACTATTACTCTAAACAAAACAAGACATTTTGGTTGCTTAGCTTAAAAGGATTGATAGATTTCGTTTAAAACCGATATTTAAAATATATATCGCCATACATCAAGAAAAAATAGGTTTTTAAATTATTTCTTTAAAATTAAGCGTAGTTTTACTAAATAATAAAGTTTTTAAATGGCTTTAAAGATTTAAACAAATCCAGGGAGCGTTTTACATTATAGTTAGCACTATATTATATATTTGTTTTATGCATAATAACCATGGCAGAGTGTTTTATTGATAAACGAACATTAAATATTTTCTTTCATAATACTCTATATTATATGTGAAAGCATATGTATGACTGGGCCATACTATTGATTTTTTTAAATATTGTTTATCTATAGTCGAGATCTTTCAAAACATCTTTTCGACAGTGATTTAAATTTAAAATATAAATGATCGATGGTAAACTTAGGGCTTATCATTTTAGATTTGGAATTATAATGCAAGGCTGACTTCTTAAATCTCGTGAACAATAATTATTATCTATTAATATACTGTATTATTAAATATAAAGTACAAAAAGAAATCCTTGGACTGTAGTAATGATAAGAATATGGAGGGAGTGAGGTCTACTGCTAATATAACTACTAATAAGACTTTAGTAACAATAATAACATGTAGGAAGTGAGATAAACTGTTCACAGAACTACTAGTAAAGCTATCTTTAATAAAAACTTGACAAATTCACATATATTACCCGACGTAAAAATACAGTAGCCCCATGGCTTCTTTGGTGCTGACTGACAGCTCACAGCTGACAGCTGAGGGCTTTGAAAAGCTACCAGACCAAATTATGTATCCCTACGCCGAACCATATTATCTGCAAAAAACATGTGTTTAGCAGCTGTCACTTCTGGCAGTCAAAATGTAGGTATAAACCTAAATGTTGACTGTCAGAAGTCAGCTGTGAACTGTCAGTCAGCACCAAAGAAGCCATGGGGCTACTGTATATATTAGTTATTTTAGTATTTTTTTTATAAATGTCAGAAATTTTCCTTCAATATTAAAATCGTACAATATTTGATCAGCATCGTTCACCATAGCGTTATATCCAACCTTCATGATATCTTCTTCTACTTCGCCAGGTCAAATTTTAACACAATTCTTTAAAAAAATAAAATTGATCCCTCAAATCATGTTACAAAACGTCCGTTATAAAGTGGCCAATATGCAGTACCAGCTTTCAAACTCGTAGGAAAAAATAAACTTTACCCGTTTATACGTTACTGGCTTTTTTTTCTACAAACCCGTTTATATGTATAAAGGATCCCCTTAAAAAAACACACACACAAAAGAATAAAATCGAAAAAGTTTTGCGTGTGTGTAATAAAAGTGTGTCGAATGTTGATGTGAACGTCAAGAGTATCCCCTCACGTTCAAGGACCTTCACCCCCCCTTCACTCTCCAAAACCCCTCTAAAACCACCCTTAACCCCTTCAATTAACCTACACCCCCTTTTTCACCCCCCCTCCCCCGGTAGGGTCATCAAGTCGTAACATAAACAAAACTCATCGCGTCATGCATGGCCCAGGAAATGAAAATAACACAACCACATACATTCTACACTCATTCTTTTGTATTTATTTTATTTTCTACTGTGTGTGATAAAAATTACAGTGCGAGAGAGATGGATAGATTCGCTTGTAAAATGGAGCAATAGAGAGGGGGAAATGGAGTTAAAAAAAACTCGTTTTGTAATAAGTGTGTCTCCCTTTTCATTAAACAAAAAATAAAAAAACTATATACTATTTTCTTTCTCGTTGATATTCCGAATATAATTTAAAAAATATATATATTCATATATGCCTCATCGTAGATATTTTTTGTTTGTTTGAAATAATCAAATTAAAAAGGTTCTTTTTTTTTTACCAAAACCTAGATAATTACTGTTATATATTTGTCGGTTTGTTGAAATTGGACGTAGTCAGTGTTTTGTGTGCTTCATAACCCGTGGGTTGTCCATCTAATAGGTAGTAATGTTCCGTAATTTAATTTGTTTGATGTAGATACAGTAAAACATAAAATTAAAATACAATCTAACCATTTTACACAAAAGCTGTGTGGATGATATATATTTATTCTTTTTTTATGGATCAAACCTGATATGGTGGTCGTATTGGACCGGATTGCCGAATACATGGAGATCTGGGTTCGATAACTTGTCTGGTGTACTCAGGACGTTTTAAAAAAATATCTAATTGATTCACCACTATTCCTCCATTGGCTAAAAAATACCCTTTCTCATCCTTATACGATATGAGGATCACTCAATCTTTTATTTTTGTCATCGCGTATTACTGCCCATTCAGGTTTTATTTATATGTAGGCCTACTATTTACTTTGACAGGTTATGACTCACTTCAGTATCTGAATGGTCTAAAGAGTCACTCTCGTGTTGGACTGGCCTGCTGATGACGGTGAGATCCGGGTTGGATTCCCGATCTGGTCTACTGCGAGTAGTTTTTCTTAAATGGTTTCCCAATCTCCTTCCACGCAAATACGGATAAATTACTTCTTAAATGTTTCCTTCCTCATACCTACCCTATTAGAGTAATTATCATATAGGTGTATAGCCTGAACAGGTAGCAAGATGTGGCGATAAAAAAAAAAGAGTAGAGTTTAGGTTGAGGAATGTTTAGGTTGAGGAATGTTTAGTTTAGTGGACATGTACTTGCATTTGCGTGGAGGGAGGGGTTAAAACCATCTAGTGGGAACCATTCTCAGTACAGCTGACAGTGATATTAATATTAATTTTTTACAAAACTGGCAGTCTTTTTTTTTTTTCGAGAGTGACGCCTTAAACCATTTGACTATTGAAATAGGTAAAAATGGGTATTAAGAATTAGTTTATAATAAATATAATATACAAGGTTATTAATTTCGAACGTGAATTTTATATTTTGTTTCCTTCCAAAAATCTAATTTCATTTGTTATTTTAACTTATCTTTGTATATTACCGGTCATCAAAGTGACTCCTCTTCAAATTCACGGGGCACTTAAAAATGCGTGTGTACGGGCTGATGTTAGGACTCAGGAAATATAAATTCTAGGGACCAGTTTGATTGGTAGTTGGCAAGCGTTGGTTTAAGGGGACAAAGTGTGGGGGGAGGAGGGGATGACTTTCCAATCAACTAGTGATAAATCACTTCAAAACGTGCCCTGTCAGTTTTCTTGTTAGTCTGTCAATATGTCGGTTATATATAGATCTTTGAAAAGTATGAAATTTCAAAACTTCTTAATAAGTCACTAATGTCACAAAATCATCATCATCATCATAATCATGAACAGCTTCCAGCCACTAGCTGGGTCTTTTTATAACAAAGGCATATACACCGCCTCCTTTCCTCCCACCACCACTCTTCCAACACCTTGGCCCAGTCCTCTCCTCTTTCCTCCACACTCTTCCTCACTCCCTTCAGCCATCTGTCCCTTGGTCTTCCTCTCTTCTTCCACCTTGTTCCAGTCCTATCCTCTCTCCTCCACACTCCTCACTCCCTTCAGCCATCTGTCCCATAATCATACTCTCTTTCTCCACCTTGTTCCAGTCCTCTCCTCTTTCCTCCACACTCCTCCTCACTCCCTTCAGCCATCTGTCCCTTGGTCTTCCTCTCAGCCTCCACCTTGGCCCAGTCCTCTCCTATTTCCTCCACACTCCTCCTCACTCTCTTCAGCCATTTGTCCCTTGGTCTTCCTCTCTTCCTCCACCTTGGCCCAGTCCTCTACTCTTTCCTCCACACTCTTCCTCACTCTCTTCAGCCATCTGTCCCTTGGTCTTCCTCTCAGCCTCCACCTTGTTCCAGTCCTCTCCTCTCTCCTCCACACTCCTTACTCCTTTCAGCCATCTGTCCCTTGGTCTTCCTCTCAGCCTCCTCCCTCACCACCAACATATCCAACATCCTCCTGGACATCCTCTCTCCCCCTACACTCTTCCCACATGGCCAGTAGCAAAATAAATAAATAAATTAATATAATATATTTAGGTAGTAAACCAACGGATGATTAATTTATTTTTCAGTTTAAAATAAAATTACTTTTTCTTACTTTTTCAGAGATAAAGTCGTGTAACTTTGAGACGTCTTGACCTTCAGAACTTGTTGTATATGGACGTTTGTCTTGATTCGGACTACAAAAAGTAGGATTCATATTGTTTCTGTCTCTTTCTAATGTCTGTTCCGTACTTTAAAAAAAAAGTTTAATGGATTTAATTTAAACTAGATATTTAGATGTTATATAGCCCCCCCTCGAAATCTAATATGGATCTGGATTCTATGTGTTAAATTGTCTATGCATCTCGGAATAGAGCCGAAGAAATTTTACCGGTTAGGCTGGACTGAGGTATCAATAATTTTCATAGGGCTACATCATTTTTTTCTAAATTTGATATCATACCTTAAAATTAAGGGTGGTATACTAAAAATAAAAAAAGAGAAAATATATATTTTCTCAAAATCGGCTATAACTATTTTTAATAAAATATGTGTCTAGCAATTGTTTAACATTACAAAAGAAAATCCAGTATTATTTTCCCATGAACATGAATTTGAGGATACTTTACATAAGCGGAAATTTTCAATTTTTATCATATCTCAGTAAATATTTTAGATATGAAATAACTTACAGCTGAAAATATGTAGGACTATTAAAAATAGAAGACATTTTATATAAAATAAGTATGTATAAAATCAAAATTTTCTGAATAAATATATTTAAATTGAGGCCTTGGAAATTGGGAGCGGCTACTTTTACTAATTATGTTTCTGCTGTAGCATTCATATGGCTACAAGCTAATGTTAGTCAACGAGTCATCAAAATATTACTTACCCAATATCACCATCCCGGCTACAGTCGAGAAAACGTAAACACATCCAGCCCCTACTTCAACCGGTCAACGACTGCCTTTGTGAAGCAAGAGTTCGGACACGCCCCGCTAGAGTTCGCTAGCATATTGCCAACCTTCGCTTACCCCAGAAGAAGAGAATTTTCGTTCGAGAATACACGAGTTCGGCTTCTCGAATAATACCGATGTTTCCATGGTCACGCACGTTCCCCCCCTTCCTTTGTGGATCCTGTCTCTTATGTTCATGAAGTTTGCACCGTATAAAAGACCGTCCAGAAAACTATGGCGTCACTCTTAGGCCAGGTCTGGAAGCGGACGGACGAAGCTTAGGCTTCAAGGACTTGTTCATAAAAAAAATGTAAGGAGAAATTCATTTTCGGCATAAGGATAAATCTACAATTAATCAAAATTATCTTTCGGCTTTATTTTTTTTTTAAATTAGGAAAGTTTGATATTATTCTTCATTGTCTTGAACATTGAATTTAAACTGAATTATTAAGCTTATGAATTATATTTCACTATTAATTTGTTAAAGATTTACTTTAGAGAATTCAGTAAGGACATTACATCAGAATATTCAAACATCAGTAATGTTATGCGTTAAGTATGTTTTTTATAAACATTGAATTTAAACTGAATTATTAAACTTATGAATTATATTTCACTATTAATTTGTTAAAGATTTACTTTAGAGAATTAAGTAAGGATATTACGTCAGAATATTCTAAAATTAGTAATGTTATGCGTTAAGTATGTTTTGTAAACATTGAATTTAAACTGAATTATTTAACTTATGAATTATATTTCACAATTAATCTTGTTAAGGATCTACCTTTGGAGAGTTCAGTAAGAACATTATGTTAGAATATTCCAAATTTAATAATGTTATGCGCTAAGTATGACATTCGTAAACATTGAGTTTAATCTGAACTATTTGACTTACGAATTATATTTCTAAATTAATGTGACAAGGATTTGTTTGAAAAAGGTCATCTATAACATTAGATTGTAATATTTTTTATTATGAGTAATGTTACGCCTGAATATCTACATATTGTTAATGTTTCTAATACATATAATAAAATGTTATTTTTGACTTGCAATATTTTAGTTAATCCAGGTTATCCCTAGTTTTAAGTGAACATACTATCCTGGCACCTCGCCTCCTTGTTTTCTCTTTTTTATCTAATCAAATATATATATAAATTTTGTTGTAAGGAGGACCGTGTTTCCTTTTTTTTTGGGACGTATTACGGGTCCAGCATCATCAAATTAATTACTCTCACTGCCCACTCTAATTTACTTTTCTTAACTTATCCTTTCATTGTTTTCATTTATTTGTATTTGGGCCCCTCTAAGCCGAGAGTTTGGGCTACAAAGCTGCGCTACTCTGCTATAGAGTGCGTGCAAGTGTGCGTTCAATATAATATTAATGCCTTGACCTTTTGTTTCATGAACTTATCATCCAACATGGACACCGCACCTGGGAGCGTGGTTAACAGCAGATCAGATGTATACAGACTGAATTCAGTGGATCTTCGCCGGGAGCTCAAGGAGAGAGGCATCTCGTTCCCCCCAGAGGCTACTGTTGGTGTATTGCGGTCCCTGCTGTCAGAAAGTATCAGTAAGTCCAGCGACACTGATAATATTAATATTAGACAAAGCATTAGCCAGCCCCCTCTGGAAGATTCCGAGCCAGGCAAATCAGATCTTTTAGAGTTCAATAGGGCGCGTGAGCAAGTTACTCCCCCCAGGGCTTCTGTTAACTATCAGCAGGTTACGGCCATCTCGAAAACTCAGAGTAAGGTGGCAGGTGAGCGTTTAAAGCTACTTCAAGTTTGTGACGGTCAGTCTTGTTCGGCCTTATTTAATTTCCTATTAGAGGCAAATAGAGTTGCTAAACTTAGACTAGTGGATGATGTTGAGTTCCTGACGTTATGTTTAGGGAGAACTTCGGGTTTTTTAGCACACCTAGTTTCTGAATGTTTACAATTAGGACTTCCTTGGAATATAGTAAAGGGCCGCATCCTTGAATCTTTATGCTCAAAGAGAGAGAAGGAGAGACTTTGTAAGGAAATGGTACGGCGCTTTCAGCGGCCCCAGGAACCGTTCCGGTTGTTCGTCCTGGCTATTTCAGAAGCCGCAGAGATATTAAATTTAAATCTCGCCGAGGAAGAAGTAGTAGAGATTATTTTAGAGAATGTTTCGCCGTTAACTAGGAGACACTTTGTATTTTCAAACAAACCTACCACCCTGACAGAATTATATTCTTTGGCATTTAATATCGAGGGTTCATTGTTAGCAGAAAGAGAATATCTCGAAGAATACCCAGCGCGAGTTCTTAATAACTCCCCTCAAAATAGGGTGGTATCGGCTTCAGCTACTGCTCCCTCTAATGTTGATCCTTTAGCTAGGCAGTCCCGGAGGCCGATTGGTGTTATTAGAAGGGCAGATATATCTCATATTAAGTGCTTTCGTTGTGGTCGTTTTGGGCACTACCAACGTGATTGTTTAGGGGGAAACGCTTAACGCGGGGTGTTGAAAAGGGGCCCATCTCGCGTAAGGATTATAAACAGACCTGTCCCCTTCCTCCTGTTGTAGTGGTTACGATTGGGTCAAATACCGGATCGGCCCTACTGGATACTGGTTCTAGTGGATCTTTTATCAACTCTAGTTTTCTAGATAATATAATTGGGTTGAGGAAAATTCCTATTGAAAGGATAGTTACGAAGCCATTCGTTGTGGGAAATGGGGATTTGTTACTAGCTAGAAAGAAGGTAGTTTTGTCCATTAAAATTGCTGGATTTTCTTGGAAAAGAAGTTTGTTTTGTGTACCGGCCCTCCCCTACGATATAATATTGGGAAACGATTTTTTGTGGGAAACTGGAGCTATAATTAATTCGAGTCTGGGAGAATTAACTTTTGGATTCTCCCCAAGGAATAAAATTGCTTTTTGTCGCTCCTCTAAGTTTTCTTCCATGTACATCATAAATAGGGACGAAGATATTATTAATGGTATTATTTCAAGGTTTTCTGATGTTATTACCCCCAGACTTGGTAAATGTGATGTATTACCTTATGAGATTGTGGTTGAGGACAACGTCCCTGTGAGGTCAGGTCCCTACACGTGTGCCCCCCCCAAAATGCAGATTTTCAGAGAGTTGATTGAGGATCTAGAATCCAAAGGAGTCATACGTCCGTCTAATTCTCCCTATGCCAGTCCCGCATTTATTATACCCAAGAAAGGGGATGGTTATAGATTGGTTGTAGACTATAGGAAAATAAACAAAAAAATTCAATTCGACCCTTACCCAATGCCGAGTATTGACTCAGCTTTTCAGCACCTAGGTAGAGCGAAGGTATTCAGTCTTATTGACCTTAATGCAAGTTTTTTGCAATGCGCCCTGGTCGAGTCATCAAAGAAATATACGGCATTTGTCACCCCTTGGAGGCAGTATGAATTTAATCGTGTTCCCTTGGGTTGTAGTATAGGTGGACAAGCATTGAGTCGGGTCCTTGATCACGTCCTTTCTGATATCAAGTTTAAGTACGTATTTAATTATTTAGATGATATATGTGTGTACAGCGACTCTATGAGTGATCATGTGAAGCATTTAGAGGAAGTATTAGGTCGATTGCGTAGAGTAGGCTTGACAGTTAACCCAGATAAAGTCACGTGGGCGAAGTCTTCCATTAAATATTTGGGCTATGTAATCTGTTCTGGAAATCTTCTCGTTGACCCTGAGCGCATCCGCCCTATCGTTGAATACCCCCCACCTAGGAATCTTAAGGGTGTCATGCGTTTCATCGGCATGTGCGCGTATTATGCTAGGTTCATTCCATCTTTTTCTGAGATTGCCGCGCCCCTTAACTCCTTAAAAAAGAAGGGTGTTACCTTTAGTTGGGGGGCGGAGCAGGCTCGTGCTTTCAATCTTTTAAAAGAGAAACTCATCTCACCCGAGGTATTGAGAATGCCTGACTTTTCTATGCCGTTCCTTCTTCACGTTGATGCTTCGGCGGTTGCTCTGGGGGCTGTGCTGTCCCAGAGGACTTCGGAGGGTGTCAGGCCGGTGGCGTTTGCTAGCCGGACACTCACCGAGGCCGAAAGGAGGTACAGCGCCTATGAGAAAGAATGCTTGTCCTGTGTTTATGGTATAGAACGGTTCGCTGATTATTTAGAACAGAAAAAATTTGAACTGTATACGGATAACCAGGCGCTCGCTTGGATGTGGAACCATCCAAAGCAATTAGGTAAAGTAGGAAGGTGGGTTTGGAGGTTGTCCCGATTTAGATTCTCGACCCATCACATATCCGGGAAACTCAATGTTACTGCGGATGCCCTTTCACGCATGGCGGAAGACCGTGACCCTATTGGTTCAGAGGAAGTTATGCCAGCTTCATGTGTGATAAAGTCAATCCCCGAGTCCTTTGTTTCTATCAGGGATCATCAGGGAAGTGACCCATGGTGCCGTGAAATCATGGATAGGATCCAAAAAGGGGAACAAGTGGGGCAATATTCGATATGGAAGGATTTGCTTGTTATCAACCTGGCTAAAGGGAAAGGCAGGAAGGTCGTTGTTCCTGTGGCTGTACGCCCCATGTTAATGAAATATTTTCATAATTCTATATTTGGAGGTCACCTTGGTGTATTAAAGACAGTTAGGAAAATTTCTCGAGAGTTCTTTTGGCCTGGACAATATCAGGACGTTAAGGATTGGGTGAATCGCTGCGAGGATTGTCAGATGGCCAAACCTGCCCATAATTCCAGGGTTGGACTACATTCGGCCGATGTAGCCCAACGCCCCTGGGAGAAAGTGTTCGTTGATTATGTGGGGCCTATCACCCGGTCATCTCTGGGAAACACTTGTATTCTCGTTTTGGTTGACGCCTTCTCTAAATTCGTGATGTTGATTCCTCTACGTAACATGAAAGCTAGGACTACTGTTAACGCCCTGTGTCGGCGTGTGTGGGCATTCTTTGGGGCTCCCCGAGCCATAGTTAGTGACAACGGACCCTGTTTTAGATCTGTCTCTTTTCATGACATGTGCTTCGAGTGGGGCATTAGACATATCACCACCAGTCCTTACCACCCGGGGCCTAACCACGTAGAACGTTTCAACAGAAATCTAGGAATAGCCTTGACGATATTTCATAGTCAAAATCAATTGAAGTGGGATCAGGAGTTAGATTTCCTGAATATGGCATTTAATTCTGCCTACCACGAATCGACCGGATGTTCGCCATCTTCTGTGTTCCTAGGACGGGAGCTGATTCACCCCCTTTTCAATATCTGGGACATCCACCCGTTGTTAGAGGATAGTGATGAGGTATCCCTGGAGGAGAAGTGTAGAAGTGCCTTAGATCACCTTAGGAAGGCACAGAGGAGGGTGGCTAATGTATATAATAAAGGTAGGATTCCCGTTTCATTTAAAGTTGGCGACCTTGTTCTGTGTAAAAATTTTCCCTTGAGCTCCGCGGTCGACAAAAGATCAGCGAAGCTGTGTCCCAGGTGGTGTGGTCCATGGGAGCTGAATAAGTTTCTCACCCCTGTCACGGTCCTCCTCCAGAAAGTTGCCGACGCTTCCGAGACAAGACGTGCTCATGTCAGCCACATAAAGAGCGCTGACCTAAGAGTCACTAGGGATAACAGACGGCAAGTCGTGTGATTTAGGTTAAGTGTTATTGATATTTAGTTATAAGTTAGCTCGTAGGTTTAAGTTTATCAATGATGCAAGCTCGGGCCCGAGGCAAAAATGGACATGAAATTGTGTGGGACTTCATCAAGATATCTTGGAGAAGCCAGTTCGACGACGTACAAGATGGTGGCCACAATCTCGTGCGAGATAAGCATAATGAACCCTGTGTACAAGAGGAAACCGTTTGTTGTGACTATTTGTGCAATGGTATTGTTTTCTTATATCCTCGTATGAGAGCGAGGAGGTAGTCATGTGGCCAACGAAGGCAGGTAATCTTCGAGAAGATTAAGAAGACCCTGCGTTAAGACTCAAATGTGTCACTCTAAGTTTTATGAACTCTAACTTGTGTCTCTTATGTGCAGCTTCATGAACTCCTGTATTCCGGCATCTTCCATACACCTTTTTCCTCTCTTATGTGCGTGGCCGAATGAATGGCCGAGGGGAAACAACTCTGGGACATAGAAGGAGGCATCAGCAACCTCATCTGTAGTCAGCTTGGGAGCTGAAGTACAAGTCAGCGCATTGGCGAATGACGTTCCAGTCCACTATGGGGCGGCGTCCGGCTAGAGACGCTACTTACTGATTACTGAGACCCACCGAGTATAGATGGGACTGCAATGGCCGGCGATCATCACGACGTCTAACAAACGATGGAAGTACTTCTGTGGACCTCCTTCAACCCATGGCGCAGGAGAGAGTCGGGGATGCCACACCCCCCCCCCACACACCTTCGCCTGATCAAGAGGGGGAGATTTGTAGCATTCATATGGCTACAAGCTAATGTTAGTCAACGAGTCATCAAAATATTACTTACCCAATATCACCATCCCGGCTACAGTCGAGAAAACGTAAACACATCCAGCCCCTACTTCAACCGGTCAACGACTGCCTTTGTGAAGCAAGAGTTCGGACACGCCCCGCTAGAGTTCGCTAGCATATTGCCAACCTTCGCTTACCCCAGAAGAAGAGAATTTTCGTTCGAGAATACACGAGTTCGGCTTCTCGAATAATACCGATGTTTCCATGGTCACGCACGTTCCCCCCCTTCCTTTGTGGATCCTGTCTCTTATGTTCATGAAGTTTGCACCGTATAAAAGACCGTCCAGAAAACTATGGCGTCACTCTTAGGCCAGGTCTGGAAGCGGACGGACGAAGCTTAGGCTTCAAGGACTTGTTCATAAAAAAAATGTAAGGAGAAATTCATTTTCGGCATAAGGATAAATCTACAATTAATCAAAATTATCTTTCGGCTTTATTTTTTTTTTAAATTAGGAAAGTTTGATATTATTCTTCATTGTCTTGAACATTGAATTTAAACTGAATTATTAAGCTTATGAATTATATTTCACTATTAATTTGTTAAAGATTTACTTTAGAGAATTCAGTAAGGACATTACATCAGAATATTCAAACATCAGTAATGTTATGCGTTAAGTATGTTTTTTATAAACATTGAATTTAAACTGAATTATTAAACTTATGAATTATATTTCACTATTAATTTGTTAAAGATTTACTTTAGAGAATTAAGTAAGGATATTACGTCAGAATATTCTAAAATTAGTAATGTTATGCGTTAAGTATGTTTTGTAAACATTGAATTTAAACTGAATTATTTAACTTATGAATTATATTTCACAATTAATCTTGTTAAGGATCTACCTTTGGAGAGTTCAGTAAGAACATTATGTTAGAATATTCCAAATTTAATAATGTTATGCGCTAAGTATGACATTCGTAAACATTGAGTTTAATCTGAACTATTTGACTTACGAATTATATTTCTAAATTAATGTGACAAGGATTTGTTTGAAAAAGGTCATCTATAACATTAGATTGTAATATTTTTTATTATGAGTAATGTTACGCCTGAATATCTACATATTGTTAATGTTTCTAATACATATAATAAAATGTTATTTTTGACTTGCAATATTTTAGTTAATCCAGGTTATCCCTAGTTTTAAGTGAACATACTATCCTGGCACCTCGCCTCCTTGTTTTCTCTTTTTTATCTAATCAAATATATATATAAATTTTGTTGTAAGGAGGACCGTGTTTCCTTTTTTTTTGGGACGTATTACGGGTCCAGCATCATCAAATTAATTACTCTCACTGCCCACTCTAATTTACTTTTCTTAACTTATCCTTTCATTGTTTTCATTTATTTGTATTTGGGCCCCTCTAAGCCGAGAGTTTGGGCTACACTGCAACAATGTATATTATTTCAGTTTTTCTTTTTGATCGAGTGCGGTGCTATTATATTTTTCAATTATGTTTTTGCAAAAAAGTATACAATTATTTTTTTAAATATCACATGAGTTTTAACTAGGCCTAAATGTCTCCCTTTTTAGGTACAGGATCTCTAAAGTTTGTTTACTGAAACGAAATAGTTATTTTAAAAATCTATATCTGAAAAATAGCACCGTATAATTTTTTTTAAGAGTAAATAATCTCTTATGGGTAGTTTACTTCTTACTGAATTTGGAAAATCAGATATTTTTTCTATATGGCCGAAATAATTTTATTTAAAATATATATCCTGGGGACTGTTTCACATAATAAATAATATAGCTTATTTAAAATTTATTAAAGTGTAATTTATTTGGGACCGATTTAAAAAAATATTATAAATTATATTCCAAATATATATCTTAAGAGTGTTTTATGTAAGTAATAAAATAATACACGATGATTATTTTTGTGCAAAACTATTTTTTTATTATTATCACCTCATCTTACTATTTATTCTGGTTGTACTTATATATGAAAATTACTCTAATGGAATTTATATGTGGAAGGAAGCGTTTTAGAGTCAATCTACTCGCATTTGCATGGAAGGAGAGTGAGAAAACTATTTAGGAAAACCGTTCTCATAAGACACTACCGAGATATCTGATCTCCCCATCATCAGCTGGCTAGTTTAACATGAGAGTGGAGGTGACCTGGCGGTCCAGGGGTATGAAGGTGTCAGACATCTGTGCTGAGGGTCTGGGGTTCAATCCTCGGTCCCGGCACATATTTATCTTATTGCCATACCCTTCCTTGAACCTCTGACAAGACGTGTATTAATCACAACTTGTGAATGTGAGGAATGCCAGGCCTCCACCGTGGTTCGGATCCCACGTTTAACTGTAGGTCCTCCATTTAATCTCACAATCACCCTACATTTACACATTAGCGTAAGTGCGTACAACCTAAACGGGTAATAAGAAGCGGTGATAATAATAATAATAATTATAATAATAATAATAAAAATAATAATAATAATAATATTAATAATAACATGAGAGTGACGCCTTAGAGCATTCGGCCACTGGAGCGGGTGTAAACTTACTTATGTAAGACGGTCTTACTGATAGCCAATATTTGAAGTCTATTTTTCAAACTAATATGCTCTGTATGAGAGCTAAGCTTGTTCTCCAACTAATCCCAATTTAAGAATTTTATTGTTATTATAACCGACCGAAATATTTAATAAAAAATAAGATCAATTGACCACAATTAAATATATGAGAGAATTGTGACAAGGCTACCCCCCCCCCCCCCCATTTTTCCAAGTAGGAATCCACCCCATCCCTAAAACTCAAGCCGGGATGGAGGGGGGACGCGAGAAATGGCCAGTGTGTTAGCATTTTTTATGACAAAATATATTTTTGGACAAAATAAATCAAATATTTCTCCAGTAAAAACATATAGATTAATTTTCTTTCCATGGTGATATCAACAATTTCTGAATATCTGTCATTAGCGGGGTGGAATTATCTAACAACCTTTTTAAATGAATATAAAAAGTTCTCATTAAATTTCAGAACAACCTTGAAAGATAATAATTAAATGTTGAGGTTAGTGTGTGAAAAAAATTAAATTCTATGTTTATACTGGTGCAATATTTTATTTATTTTTGCAAACAAAATAAATATTTTGCCATAAAAACCGCAAAAAAACTGTTTTTTTTTCTCGCGTCCCCTTAAATCCCACCTTAAATAGCTAAGGACCATATTTAAAATGTGATACATGCTTATACGTTCAAGTTTTGTACTGTCAGTTATAAATTTTAAAAATCAATCTCAAATAATTTGTTTGACCTTGAATGTGATATCCGCAACATCAGATTTAAATTCCCTGAACGTATCGGTAGCCAATTTTGGCAGCCCTATATTATTTTCACATCATTATTTGAGCCAAATTCCTTTGGAGATTTTTTTTCAACTACATCCTGAAAAACTTGAAATCTACTATTTCCACAACCTACCTCTCCTTCGGACTACACTCAATATCTAAGATTTATTAAGTTATTACCTCAATATTAAATGACGCAGATATTCATTTAAGATACAGGAGATTGATTGGACATTCTCGCTTCCATATCACACATATTTTTTATCCCTTTAATTAAAAGTAAAAATACGATAAAACATGGGTGTTTATGTATTTATTATAGTAGCAAACTCCTTACAAATAAATTATTACAGCGTGTTTACACGTTAAACAATAAAAAAAAGAGAAGAAAAAACCGTTATCACTTGACTAGCTCCAAATCAATCACAATATTCCACGACTGCTCTGCTTTAGTTGAACTAGTTTCAGCTAGGACGGCTCTGCTCATGAACTTCGGCTTGTGATATCAGGTAAAATTTAAAAATCAACCTATGTGCTCATAGGCTATATATCTAGAGACAAGTTGACAGTTCTATGACTGTTTTGCGGAACTTAAATATAACTAGTTAAATTGAAAGATTGTGTATCGGTATATTGAGTTGTATCACAACACGGATATACAGGGTGAGTCGTTATTGGTCTCCGACCCACCGGGATGTGATTCCTTATGAGAAAATAAGTAGGAAATATATGGACGACTTTTTCTAGGATGTGATTTTTTAAGAGAGCTATGTGCCCTTGAAAGCCGCATTTTAAAATGCTTTTATGTGAAAATATCATAAATAAATTGAGCTAAAACCACAAATCCATGAATAATTTTTTTTTAATTAAGCTGTTAAACCTCTGAAAATGTGGTTGTTAATTAAATGGGGTGTCCACCCTCCTTTCGCATTGAGTTTCGTAACATTGAGATTTAACTGATACTTTAATGACGAATTGTTAATCAGCATGTGTAGATTAGCAAAAAAAGGTTGTCTTGTCGAAAAACTCTTAGGCTCGCTGTTTCCAACAAAACCACGTGTTAGTTTTCTTACAGGTTGTTAGTGCCTTGGAGTTAGGCAAACGGTTTTATAGTGTTGCATTATGAAGCGAGGGTGGCAACCTTCATTTAATCAGTGAAGGGGGTTGATTTTACAAACCAGTTTTTCAGAAGCTTTACATCTTAATTCAACAAAACATTATATGTGGATTTGTCGTTCCAGCTCAAGTTGTTTATGATATTTATACATAAAGGTATTTTAAAACTCGATTTTCAAAGGCTCATAGCTCTCTTAATGACTTTCAAAAAAATTTTGTCTATATATTTCTTACTTATTTTTTTATAAGGGATCACCGCCAGGTGGGTCCGAGATAAATAAAGTAACACACATTATAATCAATTAAGTGAGCTGTTTTACATCACAGCTCTGTAATTTTTTTAAAATTTTTATTTAGCACCACGTCTTACTACCCGTTCGGGTTATACGCTTAAGTACTATTTACGCTAAAAGGTTAGGAATTGGCAGGTTGAATATAGAGGAAGTGAGCCCACATTTGCGTGGAGGGAGAGTGCCAAAACCATTTAGGAAAAACCACTCCCAGATCACCTGACCAAGATTTGGACCTTGATCTCCCCGTCCTCGGCAGTCGAGCTCAACACGACTAGCGCGTTAGCTAACTACGCCACTGAGACGGGTAACTCTGTCATCAATTATTGAGTTGTGTCATGTCACAGCTATATATTAATACATCTATTGAATTGTATCGCTTCACAGCTCTATAATTAATCTATTGAATTATATATCGTCATAGCTCTATAATCTATGTATTGAGTTGAATCATGACACAGTTCTTCAATAAATTATTGAGTAACTCAAGTCACAACTCAATAATCAATATATTGAGTTGTATTATAAAACATCACTGTAATTTTAGAGCATCTATAGACAATAGTAATTTCAAAAAAATTGTTGACCAATTTTAGAGTAAAAAAATGTTGAAAATCATGTGTTTTATGTTTCTGTTGAAAAACATCATGGTTTGTTATACATTTCTGCTAGCATGTGAATCTCTGCATTCTGCAGTTTGATAACAGATTTTTCCCTTTGTTTACGGTACACACAGGAATACATCTTTATTCATATCCATCAAAAATACTATATTGACCCAGTTATTTTAGCATGAATTGAAAGTATTAGAAAAATTCTAAATTTACCTAAATTAATTGATTTTTTAAGTATTTAAGCAGTGCTTAGGATCAACCCAGGACCATTTACCCTTTTGGTTTCTCTCTAACGATTTGACCATCGTTCTAGACAGATAAGTGTGTTAAAACTCTGAACAATTTTTTTTTTCAATAAAGTCAATCTCTCTTCTTTTTTTTCTGTCCGTCATGATGGTATAACATGACTGGAATGTTTGTAATACTCAACCGTATAAGCTAATAGACAGACGTTATACCCTCTGGGAACTACTTGCTCCCGGTGTTTCGAGCAGGTCTCATTACGTCCACATTCAAATAAACCGCGGCAATAAAACTCAACCAAATGGGTGCATTTTAGTGGAAGGAATGCCGTACTACGGTGGGATATTTGTTCTGTTGGAAGATCTTTTATTCGATGAGGGGGAAGTTTCTTTCTCTTTTACCTTTTCAACTTTTCCCCATTTATTTGGACAAATACTAATATTATTCTATGTTATTTCATCAAAAGTTGGGCCTTATATTTATTCAGTTAACGAGTGGATATTGATAATATTCACTAAACATTGGCAATCAATACTATTGGAGGGAGTGATGATTTATACCAGGTATGCCCAAACTGCGGCCCACAAGTATGTTACGTTTGGCCCACCAGCTCATATATAAGTAAAGTAAAGCCCCGTTAGGCAAAACCCTGGTAGTCCCAAATTCTGGGTAATCCGAACACACATTTTAAAAAACGGGTAAAAAAGTTTAAGTCAAATGAAATATATGTTATCAGTTAACAAATTCAAAGTTAAAAGAGAACTTTAAGAAACAGCGATATCTGATAGTAAGTAATTAATATTTACATGTTGTTTTCAACACAATGTGTTTTCCTGTACTTAAAAATAATTACAGTAAATATTACATGTTAAATAAATGAAAACTTGATTTAACCCATTAAATTGTAATTTAAAACTCATGAAAATACCGCAGCCCTGTATTCTACCACTTAATCCGAATTTTCGCCAATCCAAACAAGTTTCGGTCCCAATTATTTTTCGGATTGGCGAGGTTCTGATGTGCTTCAAATAGTAGAAATAAACAACAAATTATGATCTTGTATCTGACGGAAGTTAAATGCTCATTAACTTACATGTAGTTGCCAGAATCATAAGTATAATGTTATGTTGGTTGTGTAATGTGTGGATGTTTCAATGGATAGATGAATGGGTGTGGGTATAGTTATGTGTTTATGTGTGCACGTGTATATAGTTGGGGATTAGGTATTATAGATCTTGTGCATAACAGCTGGATCACGGGACCACTTGTCAGAAAAGTTCATAGCTTAGTTGGGTCTCAATCACTGACCATGAATATTATCGTCATAGTTTGATTGGGCCACGATCACTGACCATGAGGAATATCATATTAGCTTAGTTGGGCCACGATCACTGACCATGAATATTATTGTCATAGCTTGGTTGTGACACGATCACTGACCATGAATATTATTGTCATAGCTTGGTTGTGACACGATCACTGACCATGGATATTATCGTCATAGCTTGGTTGTGACACGATCACTGACCATGAGGAATATCGTAATAGCTTAGTTGGGCCACAATCACTGATCATGAGGATTATCGTCATAGTTTGGTTAGGCCACGATCACTGAACATGAGGATTATCGTCATTTCTTGTTTGGGCCACGATCACTGACCATGAATATTATCGTAATAGCTTAGTTGGGCCATGATCACTGATCATGAGGATTATCGTCATAGTTTGGTTGGGCCACGATCACTGACCATGAGGATTATCGTCATAGCTTAGTTGGGCCACGATCACTGACCAGGAGCACTGTAAAAATAATAGACCCAGGGGTATACATGCATTCGACCTCACCAATCTTTTTGCCCTATTTTAGGTTAGGCTTGTTTAGGTAAGGTTAGACTAGGTGAGGTTAGATTAGCTTAGTCTTTTGTTGTGTCTTACTATCCATCGCTCAGCTTGAGAAAACATTTACAACCATCCGAATTGGAGTTCCACAACAGCCGGGGCCGAGTTAGTACATCAGTACACCTTGCTTACTAATCCCAAGGAACTTGTAACCCAGCTGTAGTGTGGGATTAGCGATACCCTTTTAAACGCAAGTCATAACAGGTGTAAGTGGTCCAACAGTAATACACCTGATAAACCTCGTGTTTGGCCCCCCGCCTATTGGCCAAGAACTTATGCAACCCTCAAAATGGGAAAGGTTGGACATGCCAGATTTTGACTATGTAAACATAGAGTTGAGATTGTTATTTTTTTTACTCTAAGGATTTAACGTGCACTTTCTGAACAGAGCTAATATATCAGCACATGAATTATAATTTAAATTAAATCTAAATCAAACACAACGCCTGTACCCAGCCGTTAATTGATCACGGTGTGTATTTTACCAATAATACATATTTTAGTTATGACCAGAATCGAACCCGGAACAACCAGATCAGTAAGCAGACAGGCCACCAACTGAACCAAGGTGTCTGAATACGTTACTAGTAATTCTTTGAACCTACTTTTTTTAAAAAGAAATATTTAATAAATTTAAAATAAAAAAGTCCTCAACTGTAAATTGATAAATTCAATAGAACAGAAAGGGATTTGAGACAAGAAGTACATTTGCAAAATGTTGTCCAGAGAAAGTAATTTATTAATCATTGATATGATCCAGAACATATATTATTTGATATCTACCACATCTCAATATCTTATTTTAGAAACAAAAAACTTGTATAATATTATATTAATAACTATAATAGAGTTAAGATTATTTTTAAAATAAATGAAATGAATAGTAAAGTAGTAGGCCTAATATGTCTAAAAAAATTATACAAATTATGTATGAAAATATTTAATAAAACGTTTTATAAATTATTAGTTAATATTATATTTGTTAATATAGGTAATCATCAACATTTACTATAATGCAATTTAACAAAATTTACTATAATCATTATAGATTTAATTATAATTATATTTAGAAAAATAAATGTCAATAAGTAATTATATAATATATTATAAATGTATAACTTTTAATCATTTAATTATCATGCAGAAATATATTTTATAACGCTTATTAATATACCTACATCTTGGCTACCTTCTGTTAGTCACGCTAATGAGGCAGGAATGAGAAAGATATATTTTTACAGTGAGTTCACTATAATTTTCACGGAGGATGAGTAGGAAACTATTTAGGAAACTTAATACGTTCAATAGATTCTGTCAAGATTTGAACGTTGACCTATCCGTAACCAGCAAAACATGTAACAGGTTCAACAGGAATTAAACTAGCGTATGTGTATTAATGCACTAGTAGGCCTATATAAAAGTCTTTAAATTAATTATAATAGCATTTATCATGTAAAGACGATTCCAAAAGAATAAAATTTATCTGACTGCTAAAAAACTTTCAAAAGCAACTTTTGTATCTAAATCCCTCTCGGGTCCCAAAATTCTTTAAGATGGGATGATGGCAAGGAAGGTTAGTTGAGGGAAGTATTTTAACAGTTTTTTGACACAACTTTTTTGTCAAAATAAATAAAATATTACTCTAATAGAAACATATAGATTATTTTTCTTCACCAAATGACATTAACAAGTCTTGAATATTTGGCATGAATCATGAGCATAGCTGCATTAAATGAGAAACTTTTTATACGAGGATAAAATTTGTCATTAAACTACAGGATACCTTTGACAGATATTCAAAAACTGTTAAGGTCACCATATGGAGATAAATAAATTCCCGGTTTCTATTAGAATATATTTGATTTACTATAGTAAAAAATTGTTTTAGTGTAAAAAAACTTCAAAATTACTGCCAAAAAAATCAACTTTGCTTCCAACACACCTTAAATTAATTATTATATTTAATCTTGCAAATCATTAGTGAAAATCGTATTGGAATATGTAATTAGTTTCTTAAAAATAAAGGGCCATAAAGATTTTCTATTTTATTTGTATTTCTGCATTACTGTAGGTACCTGCTTTAATTACTCTGGTCACTGAAGCGGATATGTAAACTTATGGTAGACTTTTTGTGCCACTGTTCAATTTCATCTTCCAAGTGCTAAAAGGACATATGTGGCTTGTTTTACTGAGTGAAATCTTTTGAAAAAAGTAGGATTCATAATACAATTTAAATTAAATAAGAAAGGAATATATGTATTGACCAACTAACAATTCTTCTTTAATTAATTTTAAAATAAAAGCTTGTATTAATTTTTTTATGGCTAGAGTTAATGAATTAAGATAATATATTTATTTACTTTGATCATTAATTATTTTAAAACGGTATTTATAAATTCATGACTTACAATTTCATGTAACCTAAAATACATACTAAACATTAAGTTCTGGAACCCTATAATTATGATTTCACAATTTTAGTAGAAATTAAACCAACCCATAAAATAAGATTTTGTTTATTTTTTTTCGGAAATTTAGGAAAATATTAATTACAAAACAGGATGAAGGTAAATATTGAGAGTGAAGTAGGTTATATAAAGATGAGTTTTATGTCCTGTACTTATAACCAGGCATTATTGAGGTAGTCAAATATCACAGGTTACGTTGGACAGGACATGCAGCGCGAATGAAAGAATCTAGAATCGTATTCAAGGTATTGATTGTAAAAACCAATGGTAATAGACTATTGGTAATTCCTAAACGCAGATGGGAGGATAAAATTAGAATTGATCTGAACGGGATAGGGTGTAGTGATATGGACTGGATAGAACTAGCTCATTATAGAGATAGGGTGTAGTTAAGTGGACTGAATATAGCTACTGTATCTCTAGATAGGGATATGGTGTATATTGAGGTGGACTGGATATAAATAGCTCAAGATAGGGATATGGTGTAATGAGGTGGACTGGATAGAACTAGCCCAAGATGTGGATAGGTGGCGTACTTTTTTAAGTGCGGCAATGAACTCTTTCATCCCTAATGCTATAAAGTAGGTAAGTGTATATAAGGTAGTTTTAAAAGAAGTGCACATACATTAGCATGGATATGGGATGGGAAACTTATTGAAAAGACCCGTGGATAAATATTCCTCCTCTCATCCGTCCGAGGATCGAACTTTAATCTCCCCGTCAACATCAATTCAATTTTGTTTGATAGAGGTTTTATACCATACTTTCACCAATTCATTAGTTATTTTAACTCCTCCTTGGGTAAAACTAAGGTCATAAAGACCTGTAGCTTAGCTTCATATTAAATTGACCAAAGGGTAGATCTTTAGGTTTTATGGGTGTGGGAATTTATTTTGAGCTTTGCATTATGTATTTGAACTGTTCAATTTCACACCTGATCAGGGTTTGAACCAAAGTATCTAGAAACTGTTTGAGAAACGTAAAGTTTTACTTGATTAAGTTTATTTAATCATCATCAGGTCAAAGAAGGTAAGGATGAGGGAAAAATGAGCTTAGAAGGAGGAGGATTCAAATATTGGACGAATTGAAGGGAAAAAGATAATACTGGGATCTGTAGGAGGGGGCAGAGAAAAGGGTGCATTGGCGGTCTAAGTTCACTAACAAAATAAATTGACCTGTCATAATACAGAACACATAATAATCATAATCATTGGTGATCAATATTATGGTTAGTTTGCTGCAGCTATTAACCTTAACCTATCCTGGGAAAGATGTCTTAAATCTTTGGGCCAGTTTCATAGTCAGACTTAGTAAGCCTCAAGGATGGTGCTAAGCTAAGCACTTGGCTACATCTACCTATACCAGAATGGAACGGGCCCATTTCACATGAGAAACAGCCCCTTTCCACTCGAGTTTAATCAGGTGTCGTCTTGTATTTAGTAAAGCACCGCGCCTGAGGCGTACTGAGTCTCACCATAAACTAGTCCGTGTTTCTTTTTCAGCTAAAATCTTCCGCTACTTTGATCGTGTATTTCAATCTTGACCTCCCTCTTGAATTTTTGTCCATCCCACATCTTCTACAAACTATATTCATCTTCGTCAAACCATATTTTTTCAGTAGTTGGCCTACAATTATAACTTTAAGTTTATCACCAAAAAAAAAACTATTTTCTTCATTGCTGTAAAATACAATAAAATAGTTTCACTGTTTTAAATTACAATCTTTTTCTAGAGTTAAGACAGCACCACGATGCAAAGCCTGTTTCGAGTTTATATATATTATATATATATTTATATATATATGAGTAACTGACCCCGTGATGTAGTGGTCAGCGCACCTGGTTACGAGCCTAGTGGTACCAGGTTCAATTTCCGGCTGGTTCCTTGTGTAATTTTTCCCTTGAGGTGAGTGATCCCGACGGTTACCAGTGATTGGTTAGTTAGTCCTAAGTCAGATTAAGATTCACCCTGGCTCCACAACATCCTAATCACTATCATCGCAGCATCTTATTGCGGGTACGACGTGTAGACAACCTCCAAGGTGTACCTTGGGTCTTTGCCAACAGAGAGGCTAAAAGTCTACACATAAGATGACCTAACTTGGCCATCAAAGTCCTTGCCAATAAAATATGCCATATAATAAAAAATATAACTCAGTTGTTATATTTGAGGTTAAAAAGTTATTAACGATTGTCGGTTAGTACCAGAATAATTATAAAAATATTTTAGCAAACACAGCTTAGAAATTACAAGACATTTTATTGGGTCGATTTAACAAAAGTGACAGCAGCAAATAACATTACTGGACCAAACGAATTTACTAAAGCAGTTTTGATAGCTCTAGTATATGTTTGATACCGTACTCCTGATTACCTCTTTTTTACTATATATAGCTTACAACTCATACGAAAACTTGTCCATACATAACACATCCATCTTCAAATAGTTACAGAAATATCATTTTACAACATAATAAATAATATAGTAACTTTTTAACGTAATCATACAGTAGAATTTTAATGCGAAATTTTAATAATTACATATTTATAATCTATAAATAGTGATACAATTTTTAAAATCCTTACAATTCACAATTCTAAGGGTCAAACACACTATTTTATGCATCTACTTACCATTCCTGGTTTGCTAAATGATTTTTCAATCTCCATTCACACAAATGAAAAACAATTCAATCTAACTTTGACCCAACCCTTAATTTCTACACTCATCCCTACAAAAAAGAGAAATAATCTTATAGCCCGAACGTATTAACAAAAATCAGGAAAATATATATTTTAAATACGCTAAAAATATAGGGAGAATGAGAAGAAATGTACTGGTATTTGTGTTGGAGGAGAGTTGAAAACCATTTATAAAAAAACACCCTTAGTATACTTGGCTGTGATAAACCTCACGATGTGAGCCCTACTTTAGTCCACGTGTCCACAAATACGAATGGTAACATAATTAGATCTTGGTTTAGTCTAAGAGTTTTTAAGCATAAAGTGAACCTCGCTTACCGCTTAGCTAAAGGTAAGCATTGTGTTGCAAACCAATTTATTTTCTTTACGTTTATACATATACCCATTTTGCACCGATATTTTGTCTTCACTTCAACAGGGCAGCGTAGGAACACATCAGGTGTGGGAACAGAAAAGTCTAAAACAAAGCGAAAATTGGAAGTCCCAGGAACCCTTTCCGTTTCCTCCCGACTTTAACCCTCTCCCCAACCCCCTCTCTTCTCACACCACGGTAACTCTGGTCCCATATAACTCTAAAAAAAAAAAAAAAAAGGGGGGGAGAGAAGAATAGGTGTGGGGAGATAAGCAAATAGACAATTGGCGAAATACCTGGACCGTTAAGAGAGGAGAAGGTTTTATCTGCTGGTTGGGAATAATTTGTATTCATTGAAGAAAGTAAAATGCTAGAATGTTTTTTTTTTTGTGCTAGTTTTCGGTACAACCCAATGAGTTTTCACGGCCATTTTAAAACAACCATTTGTTCTCGTTCTTAGTATCGTGCATTAAGGTTATCCTTATAGATAAATTAAAATCGTGCTTCGAAGGGCTTTAATCTTATAACATCCCATTAAAATGATGTGATTTGAATACTAACATCCCCATTTTTGTCACCAAACTGGGATGAATAATAAAAAATCTAGATGGTCATAAATTATAGCTGCGAATAAATTATTCTATAACAGTTCTGCTTATATTTTAATAAAATATACTCATGCAAGTTTAATAGGAAATCAATATTATGAAAACCAACTTTTGAACATATTACATTACATTTATTTTAATTTTAAATTATCTCTAGAATTAAACAAACTAATTATCAATTAATTTTAGCCTATGATAAGAAAACGGTTTTCTATTCCCTCTTAATATTTGAATTTCTTTCATTCTCGTCCAAAATAAATTAGAAACAAATCTATATCTAACAATAATTTTGGAGTCCTAGTTTTCTTAATAATAATTAAAATAAAGTGTAATGGAAACACTTTCTAAAGAAAAACTAGTAATAATAAAAGTACTTTTCAGAAGTTAGTATAAACTTTCACTCGTGTGGATTCGTATTTAATACCTTACACCTAATGTAACATCTTTCAAAGTAAGAAGCCCTTCATCCCTCCATGCAACGACTGTCTATCACCCGCCTCGGTGGCGTAGTTGGCTAACGCGCTAGTCGTGTTGAGCTCGGCCGCCGAGGACGGGAGATCGAGGTTCGAATCTCGGTCGGGTGAACTGGGGGTGGTTTTTCCTAAATGGTTTTCCACTCTCCCTCCACGCAAATGCGTGGTTCACTTCCTCTAAATTCAACCTTCCCAATTCCTAATCCATTAGCGTAATTAGTACTTAGGCGTATAACCCGAACGGGTAGTAAGACGCGGTGCTTAAATATTATTATTATTATATTATTATTATATTACTGTCATCAGCCCCTTCAACCACCTCTCTCTCCCTACCTATTAAACCTCATATTTCTCTCAGTAAAGTCAGTTCCCTTCATACCCTCCTTTAATTTGCCGGCCGCGTGGTCTAACGCACTACTATCACATTAGATCAATGACGGGGAGATCTATGTTCGAGTCTCGGTCACCATAAACCTCTCTATCCATCCAATCCACAATATACTCCAACCAGAATCTTAGTACCATTCTCCTCTTCCTCTAATAGTCCCAGTACAACTTCCTCTACATAACTACACATCTTACCCTAATATAATAAATATCCTTAATATTATTACTCCATCCCTTAATTGTAACATTTCCTAACTTCCTCTACATAGCTCCCACTAATACATTAATACCCTAAATACCTCACTATACTCACTCCCCTACCTTAATTCAATAACTCACTTCATTTAATCTAATATAATAAGTGCCTTTTCCTGAATACTTCAATCCACCAGCTCATCCTCCTTCCTATCAATAAAATCTCCCCCCCCCCCTTCTTCAATACAATGTGTGATCCTCTCCCTGCTACTATCATCCCACTACCCCTACTTTCTTAATATATCTCCTCATCCTACTCTCTAGCTTAACACAATTCCCCACTCATCCCATTATCACTCCCTTCCCCCACATTTTAATTATTTTATGTCAATTAAAATCAGTGTCCTTCACTCCATTCCTTATCGACGCACTCACTCTTAATTATTATTTCTCACTCATTCCCTATTAATATTCTTGCTGTTAAAATCCTTCCCCTATTTACTCTTACCCTTCATCCAACTCCCTTGCATCACACAATTAGAATCATTGACTTCCCCCTTCTTCCACCTTTAGTATATTTTACCATTTTAAGCACGCTTCGGTGGCTGTATAGTCTAAGTCGTCATCCTTGCAATAGACTAAACTGCTGATGATGGAGCTATTGGGTATTGAATCCCGGTTGGGTGTATTTAAGATGATATTCCCCTTAATGGTTTTCAGTTCTCGATCGCCGCAAATGCAGGTACACTTCCTCCAAGTTAAACTCTCCTATCCCTAATACATTAGCATATTTATTAATACGAGTACATAGGCGTATAACCCGGTGGGGGGGGGTAAGACACGCTGATAAGAATAAAAACCTTTAAATTAGTCAATAAAATAATAGAGTCAAACCCACTTCGGTGACCGAGTGATCTAAGCGTTTCTCTCGTAATAGACTAGACTATCGATGATGGGGTGGATCGAGTTTCGAATCTTGGTCGGGTGTACTGAGGGTGGTTTTCCCTAAATGTTTTTCCACTCTCTCTCTCCACGCAAATATGGGCAAACATCCTCTAAACATAAACTTCATAATCCCTAGTACCATTAACGTAATTAGCACATAAACGTATAGCCCGAACGGGTAAAAAGACGCGGTGCGAAAAAATAAAATTAAAAATAGCGCCAACTATAGTTTTTGCTAAATTGTACTGTAGATAATCTTTTTTTGTATGGTTTATTTAGTAGATTTTATTCAAACTAACCCTAAAGGAGTATTTCACAACTATATTTAAACTATAGAAATACCATTATAGACTATAGAAAATATGGATGTTGACTGATGCATAAATCTGGTCTGGTCTGATCTACCCTTGATGGTGAAGTCCATATTTGAATCCAGTTAAAATATAAGAAATTAGGTTTTTTTAAAGTAGTTTCCCTCTCTTCCTCTTCGAAAACTATAGAGAATTTCCTCTCACCATATTCCTTCCCCCACATTTTACATTCAGTATATAAATACTTTTGGACATGACTGTCAGTAAGACATGATGCAGGCCAAACGGTATAAGGTATAATCTACTGAAATCTTGTTTCGTACTATGGTTTTGCACTTTACATCCACACAAATGCTGGTATATTACCTCTAAAATAATTATATTATCATTTCTAACCCATTAGGGTAGTTAACATAGATACGTATAACATGAACAGGAAGTAAGACGCAGTGATAAAAAAAAGAGAAGACATTGTCTATCTATAATAATAAAAGGAAGTGTTTGTTTGTTTGTGTGCGATGCCCAGCCAAATCTTCGGCACGAAGAGATCTGAAATTTTTAACATAGGTAGACGTAAGGGGGTACGAATGCACCTCGAATCAGGATTCATTAATTTCTAATTAGTCTATTTTTAACAAATTTTTGAAGAAAATATTTTTAATCTGGTTTAGAATCACGTTTCAGAGATAACGTTTCAAAATGAAATCGGGCACCATGGGGGGTGAAGGGTGTCTTATATAATTCTAATACCACAGTGGGTCACGGGCAATGCCGTTCGGGATCGCTAGTGTATCCGTAATATTAAAAAAAACTGAAATAAATTTTGATTCGTTGGTTTTTTAGAGTTTGCTATCAGGTTTCTGCTAGACTTTCCGGGTCTCCTACTGGCATTGACGGATATTTAACCGTCTTCTGAGGTAGAGGCACCATATAGATATAGTTATTTCATCCCAACGCAATTATGTGATGATTATGATGATTATATGGTGCCAGTTAAAGTCTTAAACCTATCTTTGAGCCTATTTAACTAGGCCTTGGCAACAGTAGGAACATTTCCCCTTCGCTTTAGATACCTATGATACCACTGGGAGTCAAACCCTGGACCTGTAGACTAATAGCCAAGAATACTGAACCCTAGACCAAGAGACCAGCCAACTTTTCTTGATGAGGTTAATCGACATTCCCTTGCAAGGTGGATATAAATAGGATTATTAATAAACTATTATCCCCAAAAGAAGCCAGCCCCGTGGTGAAGTGGTCAGTGATCTTGGCTATGAGCTTAAGGATCCCGTGTTCAATCCCCGGCTGGTATCTTGAGAAAGGGGAATCACGCCAATGGTCACTATGGTTTGGCTAACTAGGCTTAAGTTAGGTTTTAATTGTTTCCACTGGTTCCACACCCTCATACTCACTATAATCATCACCTCATCTCATCGGAACATGCAAAGAGACTCCATGGAAAGGATGTACGATTAGTACATTTTGACGTCCCCTGGTCAACGGTTGTGCGTATAACCCGAACGGGTAGTAAGACGCGGTGCTAATAATAATAATAATAATGGTCAACGGTACATTAGTACTGGATAATCTTTCTACACACTGATCCACGAGTGATGTAGCAATGAAAAGCAATATTGATTATATATATACTCAAAAGAAACAAAAACTTATATTAGTATATTAATTTTTTTTTTGTAGCTTCTATATTTTCACTAGTAAAATATATATAAGAAAATAACGTTTACTTCGGATGAATACTTCTTCATTTTAACATATTCGTCGTTTTACTATTCATGCATTGCGTGACGAAAGAGATAAAAAAAAAATCAGGATCATTTTAGCCCAAATAGTAGGGAGTAAGTAAACAAAGGTTCACTTTATAACGGCCACGGTGGTTCTGGGGGTAAGGGCTCAACTAAGGACCCCCCCCTTTTTTTTTTTTTGTTGATTTGAACCCAGCTAAGGTTGAAAGATTATTATCGAGCGATGAAAATCAGCGATACAACTGCCTTCGGAAGGGAAGTGAAGTCAACGCTCCACCGACGATTGTGGCATGTAAAATAAACCTGGAAGGTATATTAGAAACATTTCCAGTGATATTGTATAGGCTCTTTCTTGCTTGTTCATAGAATATATGTGCGGAAAGTAACAGGAAGTCTCTATATTTCTTAACTTCCTCAGTTAACTCCGTTTACCCTGAGTCTGTCCTTGATGGATTACACTACGACCTACTCATAAGGTTTGCCATTGTGGAAATTTGCAAGTTAAACGGATATTTTAAAATTATTTCTCCCAGATTGAGTGAGTGGGTATCACTAAGAGTGTGATGGGCCGATTGTAAAAGTTGCTCTGGATGGATGAGGTATAACATCAGGAACAACTTTCGGGCAAACAACTCACGATTATTATCATTATCACTATATTAAAATCTAATTATGTAGTACCATGAGAGGTTTCCAAATTCAATGTTTCTTCTCCCCCCCCCCCATTCCTCCCCCCCATACAAATTGGTTGTCATGATATGTAATGCATAAGATTAACAATGGATATTTTTCATTATATTTTTAACATAAAATAATGGCAACGTTAAAATCATAATCTTTACTTTCCTCGGTGATAGAATGGTCTAAGGCATCACTCCTGTAATATACTATGCTACTAATTACCGGAAGATCAGGGTTTGATACTGGTCGGATGTACTGAAGGTTGTATTCCCTAAATTGTTTTCTAATTGATCTCCAAACAAATGCGGGTACACTTCCTCTAACTCCAACCGTAATCATCTCTAAAACAATAGAGTGATTAGTAAGTATATGTATAGCCCAAACAGGCATTAAGAATCGTTGCTTAAAACAATCGTGATTTGAAAGATGTAACCTTTTTTTGGTCAATAATGAAAGCTCTAATTATTATTCTAGATAAATCGGAAAATTAACATAAAATAAATTCAAACTATTCCCGAGAACTATATTATGTATTCTTTGTTAATATTTATTTCAAATTTTAACTGGCTTTCTTAGCGGATATAATATGGATCATTATATTTTTAGTAAACACTCTATAAATATGTATGAAGTTGAGCAAAATTTTATTTAATATTTTTAGAACAATTTTGAAAATATTTTTCAATCAACTCTGTGAAAAACATGTGAAAACATCTAATTTTTTAAAGAACCGAGCCGTGGCTATATGCATACGTACTAATTTGCTTATGTGATAGAGAAAGGTTTAATTTAGAAGATGTGTATCCACTTTTGCGTGGAAGGAGAGTAGAAAACATTTAGGAAAAACCACCCTTGGTACACCCTACTGGGATTCGAACCTTTATCTCTCCATTAATGGCAGTCTAGTATATTGCGAGAGTGACACCTTGGACCATTTTCACAGAGGCTGGCTTTGATTATTTACAAACAGATATGGAGAAAGCCGAGATTTAAATCTAATTCATTTATAGAACCACCTCTCCGTCTCCCAAATTTTAAGGCCAATATGAATATAAAGAATGGAATGTTAATATTCCACATCCTACCAACGCAAAAACCATTAATCAATTAATTTAATTAGATTTTTTCCTGGTAATATTCATTGTCCGTAAATATGTGGGGTCTTAACCAAAAATTAGAGTTTTTGGAAAATTATCTAAGTATTTTAAAGAAAATCTTGAAATGAATTAATACAAGTTGATCATTGTGATTGGAAAGGGAGAGCTTATTTTCACTCCTAATAAAAGCCTTCAGTACTTATTTCTAGAAATAATCAATAGCCTTAAATTGAATTGAATAAAAGTGAACTTTGAATAAACATTTTTAGGGACGGTTGCTTGTATTGCCATATTTTAGTTTTCAACAATTGAAACTAATTGAAGTAAGTTCTAAATTATAGTCAATTTGAATTGACTTGCAGATTTCAATTGAATTAGTTCGGGTAAAATTATATGTATGTACTCAAATACTATTTTTTTTAATTATCAATTAGGCTCTAGCAAAAGGAGGGATTTTACTTTCAAAATTATCCAAATCAATGGTATTGATATATTTGAAAAAACAAAAAAGATTAGCCCACATTAAGAGGCATTTTTAATTTATTTGGGTAAAATATACTTACACATTTTAAGCAGTACATGCATATTATTGCACATTTTATCTAAGTACCTAACTTAGAAAATAGATTAAGCTGATTAAAAATAAAACTCTAAGAAATTCATCCTTGTTCCTACTCACCCAGCCCTGAAATAATTCCTGCTCTCTGTTACGATTTGTACAAACTAACATACACATTCATTATTGGTATCAAACAAGGATACCTTTATACCTTTGCCACTCCATCACTGGAAAGATATATACAATTAAAAGGTATAAGATATACTTATTATAGCTAGAAGTTTGAATTCAAACTTGTTTAGCTAAAATATGATAGTAGCTACTAATTTAAAAGTATAGTTTCCCCACTTTCTTATATATAAAATTTGTAGATGATTATAAAAATCTTCCGGATGAAGTAACCTTGAGGTAATTTATATTCAACATCTGTACGTTTGGATTCCCAGAAAGCTTGAGGGTGATTGGGGAAATGGAAGGTTTTGGGTTGGGGTGGGGGCTAAGAATGTTGGCAATGGCCGGGGGGGGGGAAGGCGGGAAGTGAGTGGGGCGGGGGGGGGGGTAGGAGGTTGCTCGTGGAAAGTGCGAATAAGAAGAGGGAAAACTCTCTACAATCAGTCAGTGGAGAAACGTGAGTTTCGCGAAGTGGCCCACGGGGTGAAACGACCAACTTCTACACCCCCTTACAACCCCCTATCCCCACCACCATCCTTCAGTCTTGCCAAGTCACCCTCTTCCCCCCACCACTCCCATCAACCACCCTCATCCACCTACCCTAAGGCAATGTTGGACGAGCAACTCTTAGAAAATGAGCTCATTGTCCAACAAAATAAATTTAATAGGCCCTGAAGCAGGGACAAAGAGGGGGTTGGGAGAGAGGGTCTTGAAGAAGGATTCCTAACAATCTAAAAAAAAAAGTATGGTGGATGTAGTGGTAGGGTGAGGGGGTCCATAGTACCCCTCTCATTCTTCTTTTTCCTACCTCTAGTTGAACCCTCAAGGGTAGTTTTGGGGATTCAGGAAACCAGAAAATGAGATGAACAAATAAAAGTGAACCTAGAAACCCAATAAATTTCCCATGTTCACGTAGTAAGGGGTTACCTTAACACACTTCTGGTTGGTTACCTTCTAATCCAAGGGTTTCATTAGTAAACAAAATAATTAGATAAATTCATTTGCAAGATCATAAATATATGTGTTTTTTTGACACCAATATTTCAAAATAGTTTTAATACGAAGTATGAAACTACTTTAAAGTAAACTGCAAATAATGCCATTAAATTCTTACGATAATACAAGTCAACATTAAAGTAAAAAGGGCTTGGAATACTTTATGGAAACAGAACTATACTCTTATGACATGTGATTTATGAATTGTGACGTATAAATTATGTATTTATAAACTTATATATAACGACTACATCTTAATTGGGATAAAGAAGTAAAATCACTTAAGTTAGCTAACGTTTCAAACGCAATTTAGATTACTGAACATAAAACTCCATGTTTATTGTAAGATAATATATATTTAAAACGCATATATAATAAAAGTTATTGTTCACTAACGTTATATGAAAATCAAAAAGGGATATAAAGTAATACACCAACCAAACCAATTCCGTATTGTGGACAAAAGGACTATGGGGTATATTCAAATTTCTACTTATTACCCAAACATAAAATTCACAGGAAGGTTAGATTTAAATATATTTTACATAATTATATCTATATTTAACATGGTCTTTTTAAATCCCACCATAGTTAAATTAAATAAATTATATGGTTGTAATTAAGTTGTTAACCTCTAGACTTCTGTAAGGATTCTAATTATTGTAATTTCTATATTCTATTTTACATTAAATTTCAAGTCAGGTTTATAAATAGTTGTAATTCTTAATATCAAAAAGGTGTTATGACTATTGATAAATTCTTGACGATATAAGATTTTACTTTAGTCAAATCAAATAGAAAAAAATTAATTTTAATGTGCAAGTAGTTCTCAATTTGTAAAACAATTACTTTGAAGGTAATTTAACCAAACATTATATCATATATAATCATCTCACCTAACAAAACTACCCTAAATTGTAAAAGTTCATAGATAATGAAGCTTGATACGAAATACTATTACTATTATCATTATTATTACCATCACTGTTAATTTTGTTATTACTTCAATTAATTTTATTATTATTCTAATATTATGACAATGATTAATTAATTAATTAATTCTAAAAAAAAAAATTCTCCAGATCTCTGACAGTCTTAGTTTGACGTTGTATTCGTAACGTAAACGCAAGATTTGTACGAATTTGATTTTTCTCGCCCAAGAAGAGTCAACGTCAGAGAGTTATTTAAAGGAACTTCCCTTTCAATAATATACTTAGTTATATGTTCTGAACTATTTTACTTGTTAGGTTCTATTTAAATATTTAAAATCATTTTATTAATTTTAATTACTGTTCTAGTTTTTAATATCCTTTAACTTGCTTAAATAATTTTTCAGTTATAACTTTTTGAATGTAATTATTCTTGCATATTGTACTTTAATGTACTATTTAGTACTGACGTGTTCTGGTTCTTATGAATCTGTATCGGTACTAGAATAAATAATAATTTTTAGCACCAGATACGGCTACGTGTTTGGTTTATACGCATATGTACCGATTACTTTAATGCAGCACCATTAAGGAAAAAACACCCTCATTACACCCGACATGAATATGAGCCCCATTCATCAGCAGTCCAGTCTATTGGGAGAGTAGCACCTTAGACCATGCGGCCACCGAAGCGGGTATTTAAGACTATTATATGTATTTACACCTTCTATATGATAGATACACATTCCTATTTGAATCAATTGATATTTTTTCATACCTTTATAAGAGGAGTAGTGGTAGAAGTAGGGATGAGGGGGTATTAGATGAAATGGACACGTTATTATGTGGTAAATTGGGTGTAAAGACCACATAATCACCATCATCATAATACCGTACGGCCGTCTGGCACATCCTCTTCCATTCCAGTCGATCCCCCCAAGCTTATCCATCTAACACGTGTCCTCCAGTCATCTCCTTTATCCTCCATTTCCTTCAGTGCTTGTTCCATCCATTTCGTTCCTGATCTTCCAATAGGTCTTCTACCCTTCTCCTTACTCTGTAGAGCTTTCTTAGGCTTTCTGTTCTCTTCAATTCTCATCAAATCTTCCAATAGGTCTTCTACCATTCTCCCTACTCTGTAGAGCCTTCTTAGGCATTCTATTCTCCTCCATTCTCATCAGAGGTCCTAACCACTGCACACCTTTTTCCTCTTCAGCATCTCTTAAAACGGTATAACCTTTAAACTATCCCTAATTTTTTTTCATCCCTTCTTTCATTCCCTTTAAAAAAATTTTTATTCTTAAGAAATAATAAGTGTAAATATCCCACATTCCGCAAGTGCACCTTGATAAGCTTCAGTCGAACTCAATGATCTTGATGTAAAGTTCTTGCCTCAGAAAATATCTTATCCGGCGAAATTAATAGGCCCTTTCACTCTCGCTCATAGAAATTCTCGTGTGCTGATACAATCAGTCGGCTCAGAAAGTGCACGTTGGATATTTTAAATAAATAAAAGTGTCCCAATAATCGGTAATTTAATTTACGTTTACTCTATTGTCTTAAATAATGGTAACGCCTGTGTGGGTATTATTTTTAGGTGATGTGTGGTTTTTATGTAGATTTCACTTGAATCAAAACTTATGGTATTCTAACTAGAATATTTTATTTTTAATCGAGTGTACCACATGACTATCTATCGCATGCAACGAACGTATCCTCGACTATATTTACGACAGCTCTGGATAGATACCTCAACATTTCTCTCTCCTAAAAATAATGTACCTACTTTCATAGCATAAATCAAAACCCGTAAAATATATATATACGTATATATACACATAAATATAAAATAAAACTTCTGTGAGTCATAACTTTGAGCATCGACGAGAAATGTGTCGCGATTCCACACGCTTCATACTCAAGAGTTTTGGCGTGTTGCGGAAAGCTAGCTAAACGGGAATGTAATAAACTCGTCCCCGTCAAAAACGATCGACACTCAAATAAATCGCATTCCTTTTTTTTTTCTTTTTTTTCAATAGGCGACCCTCAGTAAATTGTTTCCACTGAAATGTTGCGAGGGCTTTGGGTGGGGTAGGGGGGGGATGAATCGTAAAGGGGGAAGAGGAGGTGATATTTTTATAGCTTTACGAATGTGAATAATTTATCAATCGCATGTGAATCCATCATTGGTTAGGTTTTGGGTCGATTATGTATTTTGTTTATTTTAGGAAGTTATGTAATAGTTTTAGCCGGTCGCGTTTGCGGAGTATCGTGTTAAATCTCAAGGCAACATTTCAAACATATGCACCTACATTTATTTTAAAGTAATTTTTTTTTGCACCACGTCTTAGTGCTTGTTCATCCTATACGCCTGTGTACGAATTAAGTTATGAGATAGGGATGAAGAAGGTTGAATTTAGGTGAAGTATACTCGCATTTGCGTGGAGGGAGAGAGGAGAACCATCTAGGAAAAAAAACAACCTTAGTATACACAACCGAGATTCGAACTCTGATTCCTCTGGCATTGATAGTTTACTCTATTGCGAGAGTGACACCTTATCCCATGCAGCCACTGAAGCCGGTTCCCTAAAATTAAACTGAGTACATATAATTATGTTGTATTATTTGGCTTTGTAAATCTGTGTGACCAGTTAAGATTCTTTGATACGACCCTAACATTCCCCTCAGACAACTCTCCCTCTTATATTCATTCTTGCACACAGCCACTCAATGTAGAATCACTCACACTCCCAAGACTCCAATATCACCGGTACATACTAGAGCTACTAAACTGTATATAATGCAAATGCACGGTTACTACTGCGAAACAACGTTATAATTATCTTGTTTATTTTTTATGATGAATCTTCCCTTGAATATGAGACAAATTATGCCACGTTGGTTAATCAATGTCACCAATATTGCCTTCTTAACACATAAGATAACTAAAACTGAGTAGTTCTGGTAACAGTTAGCCGAGAGAAAGTGAATATAAAGATTTTCTACACAAGACTTGCAGTTCCCTAAGACTTTAACTTTCAGAAGTCAAAACAAATAAGCTTATTTCTTTATTCAAGCTCATAATTAATTATTACCTAAAACTCATATAGTGGTTGTGGCATATCACATTATTTCCCCAAGCCCTTGATGTATAACTGTTCATTCATAAAAATCTCTCGGAAACAAACTTCTTATATTTGTAAATAAATCCTAGGATCGTAAAATTCTTGGAACGTCAGTTTATATGCCTTTTCAGAAATATTTTTTAAATGTAGGACTATCATCTATCTATCTTAGGTATTTGAATGAATTTAAGTAAAATACAATTTTAATAAGGACTGTCTTATGTTAATTTATTATGGTCCTACTATATTTTTTAATAATTACTAATTGCTATTGATTACTATTATTAGCACCACGTCTTACTACCAGTTTGGGCTATACGTACTTATGATAATGTGTAATAACAGTGTGATTGTGAGATGAAATGGAGTACCTACAGTTTAACGTGGGATCCGAACCATGGTGGAGGCCTGGCATTCCTCACATTTACAAGTTGTGATTAATACACGTCTTTTCAGAGATGAAGGAAAGGTTTGGTAATCAGATAAATATTTGCCTGGACCTAGGATTGAATCCCGGACACCCAGCACAAAATTCTGACATTCTACCATTAGACCACCAGGCCATCTTTCATAAATATTTAGTCATTACTTTTAATATAATGGTTATTGAAAGCTAAATAATTTACACTCGACAGGACTGTGGACTGGCCTTGTATCGTGTCGTTAGTATTCACACTCAACAGGACTGTGCGCTGGCTGGCCTTGTATCGTGTCGTTAGTATTCACACTCAACAGGACTGTGTACTGGCTGGCCTTGTATCGTGTCGTTAGTATTCACACTCAACAGGACTGTGCGCTGGCTGGCCTTGTATCGTGTCGTTAGTATTCACACTCAACAGGACTGTGCGCTGGCTGGCCTTGTATCGTGTCATTAGCATTCACACTCAACATGACTGTGCACTGGCCTTGTATCGTGTCGTTAGCATTCACACTCAACATGACTGTGTACTGGCCTTTTATCGTTTCGTTAGCATTCACACTCAACAGGACTGTGCGCTGGCTGGCCTTGTATCGTGTCGTTAGCATTCACACTCAACATGACTGTGCACTGGCCTTGTATCGTGTCGTTAGCATTCACACTCAACATGACTGTGTACTGGCCTTTTATCGTGTCGTTAGCATTCACACTCAACATGACTGTGTACTGGCCTTTTATCGTGTCGTTAGCATTCACACTTAACAGGACTGTGCGCTGGCTGGCCTTGTATCGTGTCGTTAGCATTCACACTCAACATGACTGTGCGCTGGCTGGCCTTGTATCGTGTCGTTAGCATTCACACTCAACAGGACTGTGCGCTGACTGGCCTTGTATCATGTCGTTAGCATTCACACTCAACATGACTGTGCACTGGCCTTTCATCGTGTCGTTAGCATTCACACTCAACATGACTGTGCACTGGCCTTGCATCGTGTCGTTAGCATTCACACTAACAGGACTGTGTACCGACCGTTCTGCTACCATATTCCGAATGTTTGGGTCATCGTTAGTTCTAAACATGGATAAAACAAAACTAAGGGGCTATCGCATGTGAGATATATCTTATACCACAAAAGAAAATTATGAGTACACGCTGACAATACTAGGTTAATAATGTGCTTAGAATAAGAGAAGTAGTATCCTACACTATATTTGGATGACTAAATGATGACCATTTATTATTATTTTTAGCACCACGTTTTACCACCCATTATGACTATATACGCTTAAGTAATAATTACGCTAGTTTGGTAGAGATTAATAAGGCTAAATCTAGAGGAAGTGTAACTGCGTGGAAGGACATTGGAAAACAATTTTGGAAAGAGTACTCTCAGTACACCCGACCAGGAGTCAAACCTTTATCTCCCAGTCATCGGTAGTCTGGTCTTTTACGAGAAGCAGCAACCTATACCAATGGGCTACCTAATAGGGTGACCACTTATTGAATTTTTCTAATAGCTTCAGATATTTTCTTTAGTGAGATTATTGCCATAATATTTATGCTGCATTCATACTCTTGTACTAAAATCATTTAGCTCTATTTTTATATAATGGTGTGCTATGCTAACAAACAGCATTGTAATATTCTGCAGCTTGTGTTGGATTATATATAACAGCCTTCGTGAAGGTTCACACTTGCTGGAAGTAACCGAACAAGGAGAAACGACACTAGGTAGACCATAGGGCGTCGCATTTAAATCCACACTCAGAAGACCGTGAACTCACTGTGTTAGGCCGTGACCTTGATAAATCACTTTCGAAACAATCCGAGACGACACAGTCGAAACAAAGTTGGCCCACAGTCCTGTTAATGTGACTCAAACTTCAAACAATTCCAAAAGCAATATCTGGCAAAACTACCAAGAAACTATGTATGTTTAGTCAAATGGGGACCAAGGCTGTATCAAAATTATCTACTTCACACGCCGCCGACCCTTGACATTCACTTGATAGTTGCATTGGCAATAAATCACGTGATCAAGTGTAGATCCATCTGAATAATCGCGAAGTGTGCCGATGCACTCCTCACATACCCTTTAGTCCAAGGGCAATGGCAAGTCACCTTTGACACGCCCTTGATGCGGTGTTTGACTGGCAATTGCTAATTTTTTTCGTCTGGTAGAGATAGAGCTCATAGAGTAATGTGACCTGTTATAACGGGCTGATAGATGGCGTTTAAAATAGTTTCCAAGCTATTGGTAGGAATTATCACTGCGGACTCAAGGATGTGGAAAGGATAGTTGGCCGTCCAAATAGTCTGTTGCAGTCTTTGATCTCAAGTGCGTGATAAATATACATTCACTAAGTCTGCTTCAAGTCAAGTGTACTTGAATATTTGGATACAGCCGAAATTTGTGAAAAGTAATAGCATTTTATAGATGCAGTTTTAACAAACTCTGAAAACCCTGGCAACATTCCTCAACACGAAACTGGCATAATCTACTGGTTAATAATGTTGTTTACAGAAATAGAATAGTCTTCATCATCTACAAATCACTAAGATATATTAAAAAAGCTATTGATTATTAAGGCCCTTAGCCCTGTCGAGTGAAAGTCTAAAACCTATTATGTGGGTGGGAGGGTGAAAGGTGTGAAGTGGCTTCATAACCGACCAAAGTGTCCTTCCGCACCAACAAGAACAGATGGATCACGGAAAACGTAGATGGCGCTAGCTACCAGACAGGTATTGCCAAAGAATCATACGTTTGTAAATATCAGTTTTCTCGAGAACGAGTAAAATTTGTATCTTAATATTTTCAAAATCCCTTCTAAGATAATGTATCAATGTTTATTAATTTTTATATTTTCATTTTTTTTTGTTATGAAACCAGAAGTTTTCTATTAAAGATATCAAAATTATTGATATCTTATCACTGTTAAAATTATAGAGGAGGTGTGTATATAAAAAGTTTAACTTAATAAACATGCTTCTATTCTTGAACAAACCGTTTCTGAAAAGAAAATTGCAAAACAATAAAAATTCTTGAAGATAACCGTTGGTTACCAAGGCTCCGCATTTCCACGCCAATCGCCTTAAAGGAATTAAGTAAAAAATATACAATACATTAATTTTTCCATTACATTTTAACCAGAGATGAACATGTATAAGTTGAGCCAAATTTTTTTTTTTTGTAATTTGAGATATATGATATTTAAATAATTTGAATTTATTGTTTCACAATTCTCATGAGGGGAAAAAAAAACTAGGAAAATAACGAATATGATTAATAGCATAACACAACAAAAAGTCCGTTATACAAACAATTAATTAACAAATTGTCAGAAACATTTTCTAGAAGGATTAAAAGGCATGATACATCAAAAGCTCTCACGAACCATTACTCTTCGAGTTCCCAAAACCGAGTGTAGACAATTCAACTGAAAGTCCTGTATATATAGAGAGGAAAAAAAATTCAACCCACGATTCTTCGACACGACAACTACGCATCGCAAACCTGCCATCGGGACAGACATAACCAACTTTTGTCCGCACGATTGAAATTAATTGAATCATTACTTCTCGGTGACGTCATCAATAGGAAACAGGTGCCATTGAAATGGATTACCGAAATATTTACCTCCCCTTTCTAGCAGCCCCTTTCCTAGAGAACACAACCGTTATGATTGCCCCACACCCACCTCTTTTTTCAGCCACTAACCCCTGGCCCCCCTACCCCCTCGTACTCTCCTGCCCCTATACAATCTTTGAAATCCTCTTGAATTCAAAATTTTGTTTTGAAAATAGATCATGATAAATGAATATCGGATTCTATACTTCGCTGGTCGTATTGTTCATAATATGATGGATTATTTTGTAATGCACACGAAATCGCATAAGGCTCTTCCGTTACCCGTGACAATTGGTAAAGAGGGCATAACAATCTATTTACATGTGCTTATGTTATCGAATAATAAAAAAAAAATCAACAACATATTTTTTTCTAATACGTCCATGTAGTGGAATAATTTGTATTATTCAGGTTGAATGGGTCGAATAATTTATACGATTGTGTTTTTTCAACCGATTAAATTAAGCTCACTTGTTTCACTGAAAGCCTTTATACATTTTGAAATTGTAAAAAAAAAAAAAAAAAAAAAAAAATATGCTCATTCAAAACATGTTGCAGGTGTATTTAATATCAAAATATTTTACTTATACAAATTATCAATGAACAGATGCTTTTGTGTTTTAAGCACAGAGTGAATTTTAGGTCAGACCTAATAATTGTAAAACGATATAACAACCAAAGTGAATACTAACTATATATTAGAAACACGATAAAAAATAGATCCCCTGCACTGCCTCGTGAGGACAAATGAGGAGCTATTGGAAGAAAAAAATAGTAGTGGCTCCGATCTTTAAAACTTAGCCAGAGGGTTCGTTGTGCTGATCACATGACACCTATATCCTCAAATGTTAGAACTATCATCGCTAACAATTGCAGCCTCTATGTCGGTAAAGCTCGATCGTGGGCTCAAAATCAGAGAGTATTTTCATTCAATTTTAACTTAACTAATATCTGCGCCAAATAGTTTTAATTTAATTATGTAACGTGTTTTTTTTAAACTTATTTAATCTTTGTAACCAAATTTAACTACCCTAATAGAGAAGTGATGAATTGTTTAAGAGATAGATGAAACATACCTGAATTTGCGTGGAAAGATTATGGGAAGTCATTTAAAAACCAAACCTTGATATACAGACGGATTTCATCTGAACCCTAAGCTCTCTGTAAATGGGAAACAGAAGATGAATCTAGCCTCTGGCCTGCGTGCCCAACAATACAGGTATAGTTAATTAAAAATAGTAAAAGATGTAATGACCTATACTCGGTGACCTTAGCAGTTTTAAAAGTGTATTTTTAAATATAAAAAAAAATAGATTTATTAGGAGAGTTTCTGTATTTCTATTATTTTTTTCAACCGTCCATAGCTTATCATTATTTCTGCTACTCTGCCAAGGACGGGGAGCTTGAGGTTCGAATCTCGGTCGGGTGAACTGGGGGTTATTCTTCCTAAATGGTTTTCTACTCTCCCTCCACGCAAGTGGAGGCTAACTTCCTCTAAATTCAACCATCCCAATTTCTAATCCATTAACATAATTATTACTTAAGCGTATAGCCCAAACGGGTAGTAAGACGTATTGATAAATAAATAAAAAAATAATTCTTCTAGTCACGAAAATGTCATGACTCTATGAGAGTAACTTTATCAAAAGTTTCAATGGATTATTTGTCTAACAAATATAGATTGTAAGAAAATAGTATGTTTTACATTGCAATCAATGTTGTACAGAATTATACAATGGGATGATAAAGTAAGCTCTGTGTGTATGAGAAATTGGAGGTTTGGAAGTTCAGGAGAAAGGTAAGCAGGCAGCCTAGCAAGGTGAACTATTCATTGATAAACAGTTATAGTGAGGGGAGGGAATGCTCAGGTTCTCAAGAGTTGAAGGAGGGGAAGTAATCATTGATAAACAGTTATAGTGAGGGTAGGGAATGCTCAGGTTCTCAATAGTTGAAGGAGGGGAAGTATCAGGAGATAATCAGGCAGACTAGCAGGGTGAACTTCTCATTGCATGGTTAAAGTTGTGAGGGATAAATATTTAACCACAAAGATAAAGACGAGATGAACCTATGGATTCTGTGTATATATAAAATAATCTACACATAATCACCTCTAAATACTGCAATATAACTGCGTTGGTGGCTGCATGGTCTAACGCGCTACTCTAGTGTTACACTAGACTGTCGATGATGGGGAGATCGAGCTTCGAATATCGGTTGGGTGTACTGAGGGTGGGTTTACAAAAAGGTTTTCCACTCTCCCTCCACGCAGATTCTGATAAACCTCCTCTAAATATAGCCTTCCTAGTCCCTAAAACTATTATCGTAATTAGTACATTAGCGTGTAACCCGAAAGGGTAGTAAGACGTGGTGATAGAAAAAAATAGTGTCTAGCCTTTTAATGTTGACCCGTCCCCTTACGAAATAAGGGGGTATGGCGTCCTTATATCTTATTCGTCATCTGGAATATTTTCTCGACAATTACCGTTACTGTGGAATCCACACGGTCACCGAAAATTAATAACAGAAATACGGTCACGTGACGAACTTTGAACCAATCAAAATATTTCAAGCCTCGTCAGCGTTATCCGATCGGTACGCCCTTAAACAGTTTTAAGTTTTCTAAGTTCTGCTTGACCACACCTTCTCAGGATAACCAATAGAATTTGGAATAAAATAAGTTCTGATTTATTAAGCGCGCATGCGTCTTGAAAGCGCAATACAAATATACGTTAAGTATTTCTGTGAGGAGATTTGAAATAACTTATAAAATTGTGTTGTTATTATTCTCTTGCAGTTCTGTTTCGGTTGACAAGATAGTTCCAAAACATAAAATCTTATATTCATTTAAAAAAAAAATATTCACGCTAAATATACTTATTTTCCATTTATTTTAGATGTTTAACGCGAACTTTCCAAACTGCCTGATTTTATCAGCACACGACTTATAAAGTAACTTAAATCTAGAACGACAAAAATACACAGCTCCCTTAAGGTGCGGCAGAAGGGAGTGCGAGTAGTTTTACAGTTTTTATAGCATTAATTTTTTTGGCCAAAATAAATCAAATATTTCTCCAGTAGCAACAAAGAGTTTAGTTTTCTGCATCTGCTAATATCAACATATCTTGAATATCTGTCAAGGGTGTCCTGGAATTTTGTCAAAACTGTTTAAATAAAGAGAAAAGATTTTGACAAAATTCCAAGACACCGTCGACAGATATTCAAGATCTGTTGATATTAGCATGTGTAAAAAACTAAACTCCATGTTGCTACTGGAGAAATATTTTATTTATTTTGGCCAAAAAATTTAAATTCTATAAAAACTAAAAAATACTTGCGCTCCCTTTGGCCGCACCTTAAATTATTAAGAGTAAATAGCCGAAGCTATATTAATTACTTCAGTTAGATATCATATTCTGAAAATTGAAAAATTACACCTGGACACGGGAATCGAACGGGACGAATCCTGGATAGCTCAGTGGTTAGAGCATTGGCGTACTAAGCCAAAGGTCCCGGGTTCGATTCCCGTGTCCAGGTGTCATTTTTCAATTTTCAGAATATTATATCTAACTGAAGTAATTACCATTAATATAGCTTCGACTATTTACTTTTAAATATATATACGCATTCCCTGACAATTATAATAATTGTACATATGGCAATAAGCCACTACCGAGTCGCCGATGGCTGCGTTATCTGATGGCTTGTGATATTATCAAAAATCACATAATTGTAGCTGACGATTTCTGCTAGTCCATCATAGACTCCGCCTTAAAATATGAGTGAAGAATGACCCAGGGTCCGGGACGGATCCTGGATAGCTCAGTGGTTAGAGCATTGGCGTACTAAGCCAAAGGTCCAGGGTTCGATTCCCGTGTCCAGGTGTCATTTTTCAATTTTCAGAATATGATGTCCCTTAAATTAATTCATCACTGTGAAAGGGTAAATCTACATTTTAGCTACGATAAATTTCTCTTTGAACCCGGTACAACAATATTATCAGACAAACATATTTCCGACACAGTTAATGTGTGGTTCCGGTCTAAAATAAAACGTGTAGTTTCTGGTCAACGTTTCACATGATCCTGGATCCATACACAGACTTGAGAACGTGTGAACATCTGTTTCACTCAAGTATATTCTGCTCTCTATTTTAGGTGAAAGTGTTCATCAACGATTCATGTTCTCGTTTTGTTTTCCAGAGGCGGCGTTCCCCCGTTTCGCTGAGCCCATCCCCAATGTGACCGTGAGCATTGGCCGCGATGCTCTTCTAGCCTGTGTGGTGGATAATCTACGTGGATACAAGGTACGAACTGTCTCTACAGGTAGTAATATTAATATAGTGCGTCTGGGTTACAACATTCGTATCCCATTAGTGGAAATTTTAGCCAGTATTAATATCCTGATGCCCAGGTAAAGCCCGGATGTACTAATCGTACATCCTTTCCGTGGGGGTTATTTCCATGTCCCGATGATATGAAGTGATGATGGTGATAGTACGAGGTTGTGGAACCAGTGGAAACACTTAAAACTAACTTTAGCTTAATTGAGCCAGACTCTGGTACCATTGGGCTAGTTCCCCTTTCAGACTGTATACCCAAGGTACCAGCTGGGAATTGAAACCTGGACCTCCAGACTCGTAGTAATGGGTATTGACCACTTTACCACGGGACGGGTTGACTCTTTCCTTTATCCCAGGTCTAATAAGGGTCTGCGTACTCTTTAGTTCCATTGATCAGGCATTGAAGCCAAAAAGCTCTAGTATAGCTGTAGCTATAATACATATATACATTACATTACATTACATTACATTACATTTACATTACATTACATTACATTACATTACATTACATTACATTACATTACATACATACATACGCAAGAAACTGTAAATATAGCTAAAAAAACTCCGTACTTAATCCATCCTCACTAAATTTTTCCACACTTCTTTATCCTAGCATACTCCCTCCGTTCCACAACATCCAAACACTGAGTCACACATGCCTTTTTTCTGAAGACTCTTAATGTTTATCTATTTAACAAATTCGTCTACCATATTTATCCACGCCTTAAATGGTTAATCCTTTTCTTTTGATCCACACACCTCAACCTTTATTTATTTGCTTTGTCATTGGATTTCCCTTTCAAACCGCGCTTCTTTAGCAATCATTCATTACTGACTCTGTCCATACATATTGTCTGATATTTGAGTCACAAGACTACTATTATAAATACAATATATTAAAAATGGAAGAAATTGTGCAACTTTCTTATCAGATAGCTAACGACATGAGGAAGAACTCGTGCTTTAATCCTATTCGGTGACATTTTGAAAAAATAATTTCTGACTATTAGGACCAAGTAAAAAAAAATTGGCGTTTAAAGGGGGAAGGTATGTGTGTACCTACAATATACATTTTTACAATTATAAGGTATTTACCCACTTAAAAGTTTACCATTTATTTCTACTAGCTTTCTATTTAAAAAATACGTGGAAGCATTTTAGGAAATGTGAGTGATAAGGAAACCAGAAATATTAGTTAGGTTTGGCCTTGATATGAATCAAATAATCTCCAACTTTCCTTTCTTTACACAATCTCCACACTTATAATTTATCACTCCTTTGATAATAGCACATGATTTCAAATATTTTTTTTTGTCCATAGATAACAAAAATAAAAATTTACGAGGCTCCGCGTGGACTTTCTCGCTCCATTGTTTAAAATAATATTTACACAAAATTCTATATATGTGAAACAAAATAATATTCACTAGCAAACCCCAGCAAAGATTGTGTATACTTACGTAAAACCTTTTTTTTATTTCCGGTTTAAATTTTATAATTTATTTTTAAGGAATAAAAGTCCTCATTTGTATATTTGGATAAAAAAAGATCAATTTTGGGTCCACACGAGTTTTCACTTCTTACTAAAATTTCGACTTCCGGTTAAAATTTCGACTCCGTTAAAAATTTCGACTCTTTATAGAGGTTACACTCTTATGATTTATGCTGTTAATTTCTCATTTATAAATTTTGCCTCAAATAAAGGGTAGATACCGTCAATTGAGTCTAAAATGATAGAGATAGATCATTGCTGTACAAATATCTCCCCTAAAAGGTTAATGGAAAAAGAACATCAATATTTTGAGAGACTTATTTTACATATCTATGGTATTAGAAATTATTACGTTAAATTAAGTAGCATCTCTGTACTACTAAAGCTCGCAAATTATATTAATATATAACTTAGTAATTTTTTGCTATTTTGAGTATCACAATAATATAAATAGTGTATTTTCAATATTGTAAATTTGTGTTTATTTTTATACACAGTATGTTTAAAAGGAGCATTTGAACACGAAAATGAACCAGTATAATATTCGACCAACAATGTTAATTTGTTTCTAATGGCTCTAATTTCAGTGCAATATTTTTGAAATTGGTCTTTATTAATTAAATAGAGCGTATAGTTAAAATAGTACATATGGATACTACTTGAAAACGTTTTATTTCTGACATATATCTAAACATATTAAACTTAAACCTAACCTACTTCGGTGGTCTTAAACGTTTCCATCGTATTTATAATATCGGGTACGGGAAGAATGGGGCTAAACACGATTGGAGTGTACTTCAATATATTTTTTTCTAAAAGTGTGTTTTTCTAAATGGTTTCCCACTCTCCTTTGTCTCAAATTCAAGTACATTTTTTCTAAATTCCACCTTTATCAGCCCTCTTTCATAATGTAGATAGATGATTATCTAAATTAAATTTCTTTAAATTGAAAAATGACACCTGGACACGGGAAATGAACCTGAGACCTTTGAACTAGTACGCCGATAATTACGGTTAGAGCCGTATCTAGATATATTATTATTTAAATTTAAAAATGACACCTGGACACGGAAATCGAACCAGGGACTTTTGGCTTAATACGCCAAATCTCTAACCACTGTGCTCTCCAGGAATCGTCCCGGGCTCAGGGTCATTTTTCACTCATATTTTAAGGCAGAGTATATGATGGACATGTGTAAATCATCGGCTACAAACGTGTGATCAATTAAGATCATGAGCTATCAGATAATGCAGCCACCATCGACTTGTTAGCTGGCTTTATGCTGCCAATTGTACAGTTACAATTATAAGAATGCACATATCATGATGGATTAAATAACAAATCTACTGAGTCGATCGTAGCTGAGTTATCTGATAGCTCGTGATTCTTTATTGTAACAGTTTGTACCCAGTGATTTCCACACACCTCCACTACAGACTGTCTTAAGATATAAGTGAAGAATGACCCTAGGAACGGGTGATTCTGGATAGCTCAGTGGTAAGAGAATTGTCTTACTAAGCAAAGGTCTCTGGTTCGATTTCCATGCCAAGGTTTCATTTTTAAATTTAAAAATGATGATATTTAGATACGGCTCTAACCCTAACTAACAGAAATAATAGCTTGACTATTTAATCCATCATAACTTAAATTTCGTATCACATTTTAGGTTAACCAATATTTTTATTAGCGTAACGTTTTATTACCTATCCAGGCTGCAAACTTACTAATGAGGGTAATTTTCTAGGGACGAGCCAGTTGGAATTAAGAAGAAGGGTACCAGCATTTATGCAGAGGTAGAGTGAAAATCTATCTAAATATAAACACCCTTAATACACCCGACCAGAATTCTAACCCTTATTGACCAGCAGTCAAGTATATTGTAAACGTTAAAGTAATACCTTAAAGCATTCGACCACCGACGCTGGTTTTAATCTAGTTATTTCCTTGGTTCATAGGTTTTTAATTTATTACTGACCTAATTAAACGAATAATAGGTTAAAACCCCACATCGGTGGCAACGTGGTCTAATGAGTTACTCTCACAGTAAAATAGACTTCCGATGACGAAGATATTGAGGTTCGAGTCTCGCTGAGGTGTACTGAGGTATGGTTTTTCTAAAATAGTTTTTCTCTCCATTCACGCAAATGTGGATACATTTCCTATAAATGTAAGCTTCATAATCCCTAAAACTATTAAGGTAATTAGTAAATAAGCGTATAGCCCAAACGGGCTAGTAAGACATTGTGATAAAGAGAAAGGTAAAAAACATGGTATAAATAATAAATCTGGTTCCAGTTTTATGATTAGTTTAAGTAATTATATTAGCTAAAAAAACACGTTTTATGTTTGTCACATTTCATTGGTAATCCCCACCTTAATAATTTTCAATGTGATTTCGAATCCCTCTCTAGTTCTTTATGGAGAAACCTCTGGATTAATTTCGATATAAACGCCATGCAATATGTATGAAGTATGCATTAATATGTCGTAAGATAATCTAGTGTAATAGATGGGGCACATTGACGAAATGGATTGTTTCATTAATGTTTAATTCATATATGTTTGCTTTCATTTACAGATTAATATTCATTATGAATAGTACTATAGTCAACATCAATTTTAATTATCTTTATTCTTTTTTACTTTCTGCAAAGTAACAAACCTACATTTATCATTTATATCAAATACAAGAGTTAATACCGCTATGAAGTACTAGGATTTTATATAATTATATCAGGCTGCCAAGAGGGTGGTTATTTATCATACTACATTTAGGTATATATGTTTCTTCTATCCCTACATCCAAATTTGACATTTGATTTTTTATCCTAAATTAAATTTTAAAAGAGTGCATGAATAACAAAACAAAGTTTTCATCACAAAAAACACTTGTATTGGTTAAACTATTATTTTAATTAAAAAAATTCAATTCTAGACAAAAAATTCTTTGCACGTACTGTATTTCTATCAATACTTCCATCTATATATTATGTTTAAGAATAAATAGAAAATAGTTTTTTAATCTGATAATCTAGGGATCACAGTTTCTAGAATTTTTCTTAACTAACGAATTTTTACTTGATTGTAACTTATAAAACAACATAAGGTTTAAATTAAACTAACGATATTAAAATTGTATGTGAATATATTTTATTGAACGGCTACTTATTTTTTAGTGCAATAGTAAAACTAAAAAAAAGTAGTATTTTTAAGGAATAAAAAATAGTGAGAGAAGGAGAGATAAATATAGCAATAATGGGGGGGGGGCAAATAGGGAGTAGGGAAATAGAGAATCATTTACCAAAATTAATATAATAAATCTTATGATAGTGAAATATCTCAACCAAGTAATGGCTTACTGAAAATAGTTTATTTTAATTAAGTTTAATTTGATGTACACTTAAAAAGATTTAGAAAAAAAATTCTAAGTGGTCAATAAAAAACAACCAAAGGTAAGCTATATCTGTAAGAATTCAAAATAAATACAATAAAATTCTCACTGTGAATCCAACAAAAAAAAAATACAATAATTTTTTCCTCACGAATACTGGAACTAAAACAAACTCTTCCTCCTCCCCTCCCCCCCCCCCACACACACACTTTTTTTTTCTTCCCGGGAAGAATCTATTTCTAAGCTCCACAGATTCTTCCCGGAAGAATCTATTTCTAAGCTCCACAGACAGCGAAAACAAAGCAAACAAAATATGTAATAACATTAAAGTGACGTAGGGTGAAAATAAAACATTGTTTGGAAGGGGGTGGACAGGAAAGCGAGAGGGGAGTAACAAAAAAGGGGGGGTTAGGAAAGGTGGGAGTTAAGGAACGTAGTTTAAGTTAACTTGAGTGTAGAGTAAGAAGTAAGTCTTAATTTTTTTATTTTTTAGGGTTAGAGAAAAGAAGGGGTTATGGGAAGTAGGGGTAGTTCTGGGGAGGTATGAGTTTTTCTTGGAGTGTGTCAGAGAAGGAAAGTGAGAGAAGGTTACCAGAGAAGGTGAAAAAACAGAAAGAGGAGGAGGGTTAAGGGTAGTATTCGTGAGATGAATTCGTTTAGAGTCTCAGGTTACTAGTACGTGGCCAGGTTACCTGATGATGACGAAAACGATGATGATTCTAGGAAGAAAGGCGGACTCAACAATATCATGAGGTACTTTCTTTCTTTCTTTCTTTCTTTCTTTCTTTCTTTCTTTAGTATCTCCTTCTACCTCTATCTTTATATTTCTTTTATATCCAATACATCGAGTTGTGGGTCGTTGGGGAAGTCCCATAACAAAAGCAAACCAAAAATAAACCTATATTTTTGGTTTTATTCTTAACTATTTTTTTTAAATATAGCGACCAATAAATAATAAAAACCACCATCCATTCTTCTTAAATATATAATAAAAACCCACCGCATACATTAGGGACATTGCTAAGAAAATATTTAAAGGAATGAAAGTTAATTACAGAACGTTTTACAGATATATTTAAACATAAATGTCACGGTACACAGCACAGACTTTCTCCCACTTTTTTCTTTATAAACATTTATTAAAAAATCGTAAGATTTGTGAAAATAAATAATACCTCTATACATTATTGCAGAAACATTTCACCAAAGATCATAAATTAGTTAATATATACGGTTACTTAACTACTGTATGGCATGAGGAATTAGGACCAAAGATCATAAATTAGTTAATATATACAGTTACTTAATTACTGTATGGCATTAGGAATTAGGAGCAATGTTAGAGAAAAATTGAGAAAAGAGAAACATCTTGGTCCACCAAAGAGCGTAAGAAACGAATTAATTTTCAAAGACCTGAGTTTAAAAGTCTCTATATTTGCTAATAGCTTAGAAACCACTGGTTTCATAAAATTATAGTTCAGATAAAAGATTTGTACCTATAAATGAACTACGACTTTACAATGATAAGTTATTACGTATCACAAATAGTTGCTGAAAGATTAATATAGTTAGAAAATTTCTACATGGGAAGTACCTGCTAAGTCCTTTTTACGAGAAAATCAAAACTTCCACCTTATTTAAAATAATAAACAGTGTCTAGATATAAAATTTAATCAAGCTCATTAAAGCGAATTTAAAGACAATCGATTTTTTTTCTCTCTTTTGCCTTCCAGTAAACTAACATTAAATTAATTGTTTGAAATTTAATCCCAAAAAAACCTCAGGGTGAACTTATGAAAAACCCCGGTATACCAAGCTTTAGCCTAATTTGTAAAATAGTTTAGGCTCTAGCTCGAGTTAAAGACAGGCGGCATTGAGAAAATCAATTTTTTTTTGTTTCAGGGAGACATGGATCTTCAACATTTTATCAAAATCTCGAGTTAGATTTTTTTTTGACGATTACATTAATTTATCTCTGAGAAGTCGAGAGAAATAATACTGAGCTTCGACCATATAACACATAAATATAAAGTTTGAACCAAATCTATCAAACCCTTTCGGCTTTAGGCTCAGGTATAAGTGGCAAGACAATGTAGTGGACACATATGCATACATACACACAATACAACATAAATCAAACACACACACACCACACACACACATACATCACACATACACATACATACAACATACATCATACATTCACACATATGCTTACATACACACATATGCATACATACACACACATATGCATACATACACACATATGCATACATAAAACAACATATGCATACATACACACATATGCATACATACACAACATATGCATACATACAACATATGCATACATACACAACATATGCATACATACACACATATACATACATACACACATACATTACATACATACATACACACATACATCATACATACACACATATCATACATACATACATACATACATACATACATACATACATACATACACATACATACATACACACATACATACATACATACATACATACATACATACATACATACATACATACATACATACATACATACATACATACATACATACATACATACATAAAACACATACATACATACATACACACAACACACACACATACTATACATACATACATACATACATACATACATACATTACATTCATATAAAAAGACAGACATATACATAAACGAGAAAGAGCTAAACATAACAAGACAGATATGTAGAAGGACAGCATATAAACAGACATTCAGACAGACAGACATAAATTAGGACAAACTGAATTGTAGAATTCAAACTATTTTGGTTTCGGGTGTACAAAAAAGTCCAGATTCGTCACAAGCTATAAGTATTTTCCTAAAGATTACAATACGTGATCTATACGATTATGTAAAAAATAAAATTCTAACGTCTAGATTAGGCTTTATACTTTTTAGGTACCGTATTGACTTCCATTTACCCCTAAAAACGTCCGTCTCTGTGCTCACTTTGACGTGGAAACTCTAGACTCACGAATAACCCAATTAAAGTAATTGATCGCCCGCCTTAATTTGATCGAAGCCGACAAGTGGAAGTGTTTGTGGGGGGGAAGGGTCGAGTGGAAAGGGGGGGGATGGTTAGTCTTGCACAGGATCGAAACAGTGTTCACTTCAATGGACAGAGACAGTCAAGTCAAGATGGAATATTGAACTTGACTTTCCCATTATATTAAGTAGACTTGATGAAACAAATAAAAGGTCCCTTAATGGTTTATTTCCAGTCTTACCAAAATAAAAGTTGACCACATAAATTCTCTCTCTCTCTTTCTTTTTTTTGTTTTCTCAGTCCGAATCTTACAACCCGTCTGGTTTATCCAAATGTATACATACAATTACAGTGTGGGGAAAATAAAGGCAAAAATAAAGTGTATGTATTCTCGTTTGTGTAGAGGAATATTGGAGAATCATTTGGTTAAAAACACCTCTGTGTGCCCAGCCGTGAATCAAACCAAAACCTCCCCGTCACCCGCGTGACAAGACTGACGCTGTGCTCTACGTGTCCACAAATATAAGCTATTTTTCATTAAAAATACCTAAAAGTTAACTCCTAGTTTATTTTAAACTAGCTGTTACCCGTCGCGGCTTCGCCCAACAAAAAGTTTAAACATTATTATTGTAAAATTAATGTAAAATCAAAGGTTGGGAATAGTCCTATATGTTATTCCAGGACATACTCTACTACTACTAAGTTTCATTCTAATACGTTCAGAAGTTTTAGCGTTATTGAGTAACAAACATCCAAACACACAAACTTTCGCGTTTATAATATTAGTAAGATTATTTATATATTCTATAGAATTAATGGTTAATGTATTTATTATATATACATACTATTTATAACACAAACTGTAATCAACTTATATATTTAAATACATTTCTAGATAGTAATATATACATATTTAAATACACATATAATTCTTGTAATTAAATACAGCTCCTTGGCACACAACACACACACACACACACACAACACACACACACACACACACACACAATATAATATATAATATATATATAATAAAAATTATCTGCTTTATATTTGTTGTGTTTTTTGCCAATAGCTAAAACGAATTGTAAAATGATAGATATATATCAATAAATTTAGCATATGCCTGAATATATTAGGAGAGTTTACACTGTTATGGATCTGTTATCGAGTTCGTAAGCTTTACCCTTACGAACGAACTATACCTAAAAGTGCTATCACACATATAATTTTGTGGTATTAAGCCAATTTATATCCAAACGACTCATTTTGGTGGTACAATGGTCAATGGTGTTATTCTTACAATAGAATAGACTTTCTAAGATGGGAATATCAGTGTTCAAATCCCTGTCTTTTGTATTGATAGGGGTTTTTCCTCATTGGTTTTCCACTCTCCCTCCGCGCAAATGTGGATGCATTACCTCCTAAAATTAAGTCTTCATACCTAACACATAATAATAAATAGTAGGCCTATATGTGCGCATAGGCCCAACGGGTGATAAAATGTTTTAAAAAAAGATCTATTCTAAAAAAGGATCCATTCTAAAGTGATATTTTTACATCCAAGATTCTCAAGGGAACATTTTTTAAATTGTATGTAATTTAGTAAAAATATCACTATATATATATTATTTAATAATTCATGCAGACTGTTAAAAACATGTTCAAAAAAGAGGCGTGCCCTTTTTTTAAAAGTTCATTAAATCTCATAATTGAGGCACATAATCATATATATTTATTCGTCATTCAATTGAGCACTTGTTAAATGCGTCTGGGGTGGATAGAAGGGTTGGGGTGGTGAAGTGTTTGACTGTTTAGGGTTGGTGAGAAGGGAAGGAAATAGGGGTGGAATAGAGTAGAGGTAAATAACAATAAAAATATTACAAAATAACAAACACTTCAATATAACTTCACCATAAATTTCCAAGTATTTTTAGTGCAAACCTCTTCACACAAGTTTTCATACATTACGCTCTTTTTTTTTAAAAAAAAAGGTACAATATTATACAAACAATTTTAGGTATTTTGTGAACAAAATAAAATAAGCAAATAGTCCTATTTGTAAAAACGAGGTAACAATAATAAATTTTGTGTTCCCCTTCTCTGACTCCCTACAAGTTTCATTGCCGTGAATACAGAAACATTTTATTTATGGTCTACAGTTGGTAATAGTGTAGAATTCTCGTGAGTTTGCGAACATGTACATGTATATATTTAACTTTTTTTTGCTAAATCACGCAAGGGTGCATGTTTAGGGACTTTTTTTTTTAGATTTATGTTACAGTTGGTACTGAAGTAAACGCGTAATGTGTGCGTGTATGTGTATGTTGAGGGATGTTATCACCCTTGCCTTATCACCAATTTTAGAAACGCAAGGGGAAGAAGTATAAAATATTTGTTTAATAGGTTAAATGAGTTTTAATCGAATAAAAAATATATATCTTAACCTTGTTAGAAACGTACTTTATTTATAATAATCATTTCAGCTCATTTAGTAACATAATAATGTAAACACTTTTTTTTAAATCAACTAATGTTGTTATAATTATAAAATTATTTTAGAAATATTAACTATAAACCAGCTTAAGTAAAATAGCTTACCCAAAGACTTAAACATTTAATGGTAAAATATTTGGCAAATTACTGTAGGCAATAAATGACATAAAATTAGGGTGTTTTGGAGAGGTAGTTAAATTCATTTATAAACATAACAAATATACTCATGATACATTACTTGATAATAATTTGCATAATTAGTACAATACACCACATAAATCTTATATCATTTTATATTAAAATATAGATATTTACTAAAAAACTCGTAAAATAGTGTAAAACAAAATAATATACATTGTCGCATAAATATTAAATTAAAGAGCATAATTGAAAAAAACATGGTTACGGAAACAAATAAATAAGAGGAATTTCTCTGTGACACTAAAGAGCATAAAAATTAATTTAAATATCAAAGTATTCTATAAAAATAGATACATTATATGTTTGCTTATAGCTCAGAAACTATTGGTTTTATAATATATAGGGTGACCTGGCAGTCTAGGGGTTAGGGTGCCATACTTCTGTGCTGGGGATCCGGGGTTTAATCCTCGGTCTCGGCACAGATTTATATGATTGCCAAACCCTTCCTTCACCTCTGACAACATGTGTATTAATCACAACTTGTGAATGTGAGAAATGCCAGGCCTCCACCGTGGTTCGGATCCCACGTTAAACTGTAGGTCCTCCATTTCATCTCACAATCACCCTATCATCACACATTAACGTAAGTGCGTATAACCCAAACGGGTAGTAAGATGCGATGCTAATAATAATATTATATATTTTTTATACAGGAACTTTTACTCTTTAATAGTAATACAACTTTACAATGATATGTTATTTTGTATCTCTATTAGCTGCGGAGATACGATCAAGATTGAAAATTACCACACCCTAAATGTAATATTAATGTTAAAACAAAAAGTATCCGCTTTTTTTTTTTTGCAATAGTAAACAATGTTTAGATATTTGTAACTAAAATCGTTAGAGCGGATTCCTAGAAAATCAATTTTATCTATTTTTGACCTTCGGTAAACCACTCTTAATTTTAAGGTTGGATATCAAATTCCAGGAACCATTCTGTCAAATCTAATGAAAAACTTAGATATCTGCTTTAAGGCCAATTGGTAAAATATGTTAGGCTCTAGGCTAAGATACAACAGACACACAGACAGATGGACAGACAAACGGCAGAACAAAAAACAAACAAACTTTTTCTGTTTCATGTTTTCATGAAACGTCGACACTAGTCAAAATATCAATTTCGAGTATATTCACAATCAAAACATTTCTCTATCAGAGGAGTTGAGAGGAAGTAAAATTAGATATTTATAAGGTCCTTGATTTATAAAATAATGGACATTTAATGGATATTTAATTGTTTCCGTAACCATGTTTTTTTATCAATTATGCTTTTTAATTTAGTATTTCTGTGACAATGTATATTATTTTGTTTTACACATTTTACGAGTTTTTAGTAAATATCTTTATTATAAGATAAAAAATATATAAAGTTTATGTGGTGTACTGTACTAATCACGGTTTCATCTAGTGGGCTGTTGACAGTGCAAGCAATTCTTAATGGAACTGTACTAATTAAAACTATGTCATTACCTTTATTATCCATTTGAACAAACATACACACAGACTTTTTCTTTAGAAAACGGGTCTTACTACCTATTCGGGTTATACACTTATGTATTAATTAAGATAGTGGTTTTCAAGGATTGGGAAGATTATTTTTATAGGAAGTGTAGCCACATTTGCTTGGAGGGAGAGTGGAAATATATTTTGGAAAACTACCTGACCGAAATTTAAACCTAGATCTCCCAGTCATCGTCAGTCTAGTCCAACACTAGAGTAGCGCGTTAGATCATGCGACCACTGCAGTGGGCTGCAAGTTATTAAATTCAATATTATAAGAAAACCAAAAAGGTCACTATCATACACATTTTATCTTAAAGTGTTATTTATACCTTAGAAAAAAATTTCAAACAAAATCGTTAAAGCAGTTTTCAAAATATTTGGAATGATCAAAAATCACTACTCTTAATTTAAGTGCTAGTGTTAAAATAAAAAATCTCATATTGTAGCCATATAACATATAAATATTTAGTTGGGATAGACGAACCAACGGAAAGGCATAAACACAGACTTAGATGGGAGAACAGAATTGTAAAATCCACTTTAATGGTTTCGAGAGCACCAAAAACGTAAAGCTTCTTCATAATATCTAAATTGAAAACCTTAATGACTACGTTTATTTTTCTGAACGAGATATTAAAATTACAATCAGATCGATCAATCCTCTCAACGAAACTATATATCAATATTACGTCAAAACACCTTTTGGAAGCACTTAAGTCACTTTTTCACTGCGATCAACGCCTCGTGCCTCTACAGGTTGTAGTTCCGCCCCCCCCCCCCCCCCCAGGGGCTTGAAAAACTGGAACACGCCAACACGCCCTTAGCACGCATGCGCAAACATTGCTTTGTTTATAATTTGATATAGCCGCGTTGCATTTGTTGAATACATGTTGCACAATTTAGACAATGTAGACAAACGGTGTGCGTGCGACTCTGATAACGGCTTCATAACAAAACACGGTTACATAAATGACACGCGAAATAAAAAAAAAATTACGCCATTTAGTACATTTTCCCTTAGCAATCGTTAACAAGCTATGCTAAATGTGTAATGATGACATTTACTCAGCTGTAAAAGAAATTTATTATGGACTGAATTTCTATCATGATCGTTTGGTTCAGAAATAGAGGATTCAATTACCACCAATTAGTGACGATCATTATAAAATACAATTCAACCATCACACAATATTTTAAAGTCCATTTTATTTGTTTACACGATATTTTCATACATATTAAATTTAATAAACCAATTAAACACATAGGTGGTCACATGGTCTAACGCGCCACACTCACGGTAGATTAGACTTCAGATGATAGGGAGATAGAAGTTCGAATCTTGGTCATGTTCCTATAAATATAGTCTTCCTAATCCCTAAAACCACTAGCGTGGTTAATACATAAGAGCATATCCCAAACGGGTGGTAAGACTCAGTGCTATAATAAAGTGATTAATGTAATCACTGAATTACGTTTATTAAGAAAATTAGTGAAATAAATATAGGGAAAATATTTAAAGTATATATTATTTGATATTGGTAAAATTAATCAAATAATTATCTTTATTGACAATGAAATAGTAACTAGACCTGTTGCTTAGTGGTCAATGCACCTGACTTCGAGCCTAGGGGTCCAGGGTTGGATTCCCAGCTGGCACCTTGGGTATTTTTCACGAAAAAGGAACTACCCCAACAGTCACTAAGGTTTGGTTAGTTGGGTTTAAGTGTCTCCACTGGTTCCACACCATCATACTCACTATCACCATCACCTCATCTCATCAGGACATGGAAAGAGCCTCCACGGAAGGCATGTACGATTAGTACATTTGGGCTTCCCCTGGGCAATAGTTCATTAGTTATTATTATTATTAGCACCGCGTCTTACTACCCGTTAGGGTTATACTCACTTACGCTAATGTGTAATGGTAGGGTGATTGTGAGATGAAATGGAGGACCTACAGCTTAACGTGGAATCCGAACCACGGTGGAGGCCTGGCATTCCACACATTCACAAGTTGTGATTAATACATGTCTTGTCAGAGGTGAAGGAAGGGTTTGGCAATCAGATAAATCTGTGCCGGGACCGAGGATTGAACCCCGGACCCTCAGAACAGAAGTCTGACACCTTACCCCTAGACCACCAGGTAACCCTAATAGTAGTTCATTAGAACTGGCTAATATTTCAACTACTGGGCTACTATTAATGAAGTAACCCAGACGTGTAATATATATATATCCAATGAAATAGACATAAGATACATTTTTATTCAAATCCTTGCTATATATCGGCATTATTACAAAGATACAATCTAGTATTCCTTAGGTGACCTGGCAGTCTAGGGGTAAGGTGTCAAACTTCTGTGCTAAGAGTCCGGGGCTCAAACCTTGGTCCCGGCACAGATTTATCTGATTGCCAAACCCTTCCTTCACCTCTTACAAGACGTGTATTAATCACAACTTGTGAATGTGAGGAATGCCAGGCCACTTCCGTGGTTCGGATTCCACGTTAAACTATAGGTCCACCATTTCATCTCACAATCACGCTATCATTACAAATTAGCGCAAGTGCGTATAACCCGAACGGGTAGTAATAATAATAATGGTATTCCTTAATCATTTTGGCATATCTATTTCACGTTTTATAATTGATTATGCATAAAATATAAAAGGGAATTTGAATTCAATTTGTTAATTGTATGAAACAATACTCAAAGTTAGTTACTTTAAATTTTATATTTACTCTAGATTGGAACATTTTTATATTCGTTTTCGTTATTATTTTTAAGAAAAGATCACAAGCTAATAACCTAACGTTTTTATATTTTACATGGTCATAATACTCTTCATAAAACTAAATTTTATTAAAATATTTTAAACGAAATAATAATATATTCTTACAATTGAGAGGGTTTGAAAAGCTTTATAGCACTGGAATTTTTGACTGAAATATACTATTCGTTCTCCAAACTGAATGAACTGGGGGCTACAATTTTACAATCTGTGCTTTTCTATCATATATTTTGAGTAGCAATATTGCAAACTTTAGTTCCCAGTAGTGGGTGATTTAAAAGACACCCCCCATTGTGGACAGAGGCGTCAGTTTATTCTTGTTTGGCTTACTGGAATCTACGGAGGGTAGATTTAATCAAAATCCTCTGCCTTTTTCAACTCTACCACAATTATAAAAATATATGGCTAGCCACGACGGGTAATATGATGCTGAGAAAAGTGTAAATTAATTTTATTCAAGAGCACATAGTGTTGTCCTCTTTGGTATTTAGTATGTATAAATACACTAAAGATGTAAGTATAAAGGAAGCCGCAAATTAGGGTAAATGTAAACGCATTTGTGTAGATATGAGGTGGGAGAACGTTTAGGGAAAAAAAATTTCTCAGTAACTCATTCCCAACCGGAATTCCAACCTCCTCGTCTCTGGAAAATCCTACCAAACAAGGTTAACGCCTTGACCAGTTTTTAGTGAAGTGTACATCCCAGTAGGAATACCTTAAGTCCCACCATTAGTCTGCTGAAAACACCTTAACTATGAAGATAATTGACCCAACGTTTCCCCTTCCCTCCATAATCTCCTTGGTTTTATCCAGGTGACCTCATCCACCCTTCTTTCTCCCTAAGGTCATTGACCGTATATGACGTCATTAAAATGTTGCAATCCTGCCCATTAGATATTTTACCCCATTTAATTGTATGAAACAATACTCAAAGTTAGTTACTTTAAATTATATATTTACTCTAGATTGGAACATTTTTATATTCGTTTTCGTTATTATTTTTAAGAAAAGATCACGTTTTATTTTTGAAAAGGGTACCTGTTTGGGTACAAGTGTTACGTATCGAACAAAAATGGTGAAAGTAACTGAGCAAAAAGGGTACGTTTTAATTTAAATATTGTAACCGAGCTACAGGCTATAGGTAACCCCTTAATTCATTGTCCAGTGGTAACAGTTGATAGTAAAGAGTGATGTTCCTCTTTTCGTTACGAGTTTATGTTCTACTTCTAGCTCATTATTTTTCGTGAAACTATTTCATGGAAGACCTTTAACGTTCTTTCAGCTCAAAGTATATATAAAACATGAAATATTAGGTCAATAGTTTGAATAGAATCACTTCAATTATTAAACGTTACATTAATTAAACAAATTAAAAATATGATTTACTCAAATTAATTTGACTAGCAATAGAACTCCTCTCGATGCTTGAGGGTTTACCTGAGTTATAGCAGGTAATTACGATAGTTTATGTTGTGCAGAATTAATTTCCTTGTCATTTTATTAACATGATAGGTAGCTACACTTAAAGAGTGTATTTATTCACAATTTAAAAAATAAAGTTGAGTGTGGAAAGGGCAAGAATGAACGTTAATTGATGTAAATATTTGTTCCGTTTTTATAGAAAAAGTTTGTGGCCATTATAAATAAAATAATTAATTAATCAATGATTATGTTTAGAGTACACTTCTACAAATAATGTTCTTAACGATTCTTAAATATTTAACATATGGTATTGGTATTTTAACAGAAACTTTAAAAGTAGGTATGAAAAGTCATGTCCAAGTTTCACAGTAACCACGTTAAATATTAAATTATTTTGTAGATTTATATATGAAGAAATCAAAGCTAAACCTATTGAAGAAATATTTAATTCGTTTTGGCTGGAAATAAAAAGTTATATTAGTTACAAAAACAATAAGAATAGCTAACTTAAGATGGGTGTTTAAAGACACGAAAAAAGGTAAGCGATTTTGCAGTTTTTATTGCAAAACAATATTTTGGCCAAAATAAATCAAATTTTGTTTAAGTAGAAACATAAAAATAAATTATATTCCTATGGTGATACTAACAGTTCTTGGATATCGGTCATGGGCATAGCGGCATTATATGAGAAACTTTTTTAATGACGAGAAAAAAGTTGTCATTAAGTTCCAGGACACCCTATAACTCAACTCGCGCTACCTTCCACCCTATCTTAGTAATTCGAATGGTATTTTGGAGGCTCAAGCTCAGCTCAACATGAGAAATATTCAAGGTAAAAGAAGGCATAACTTATTCGGATCCTCTTTGGAACAAGCCATTAGTCTGGTGTCTTAAAATGATGGATGATTTTTTTTACCTTCTTTCAATGGCACTCAATTATATGACCTCAATCCTGCAGATGGTATCGAGCTTATCATGTATCAAGTTTTATGACAAAAAAAAAGTAACTCACCAAAATGTAGCTACCATATACATATTTGTTTGGTAAAAAAAAAACACCTTATAGTCGAGGATAGCACATAATAAAGATTATCATCACTGATATAATGTAGACCTCATTGACATTTACAGCCTAAGAGACAGCCTGATAGGTCAAGGAAATTTAAAATATCTGAATTTTACTGTCTGTATAAAAATTAATTTGTGTAGGATAACATGGTTAAAAATGTGAGTCTCACAAAATACTAGATTACATATAGCGAATAGATTAAAATTATGATATGGTGATAGTCTGGTGCATTTTGGTTGGTTATTTGTATATTATCATCCCATCCTCTTTCCACGTTATAGCAAGTATAAAATTCACATTTCTCATCCCTAGCACAAAAATTAAGCTATTTAATAGCTGTTGGCACTCATTGTATGGTTAACACAAATAATCTACTTAAGAAAATTTGATTAAAATGTTGAATTATAAGAAGTGCAACTTTACTAATTTTGCTGATTTGGTTGAGAAGATCACACTGTGAAAAAAAAAAAGATTCATTAAAGGGGACCGGTTTAAATCGAATACTTGACTTTCTTGGGTCTTGGTCAGGGGTTATAACCCCTCGTCTAAAATAGGGCTGAGTATTGCTTGTGTCGGTATTCAGGTGGTGTGGGTGAGTGTGGACCCCAGACGATCCTGTCCATCCATCATAACGTTGATCACGTACAACATCTTGGATCATAATCAGGGGTCGTAACCCCTCGTCTAAAATAGGCTGAGTATTTCTTGTGTCGGTTACAGGTGGCGTGGGTGCGTGTGGACACCCAGACCATCCTGTCCATCCATCACAACGTTGATCACTTATAAGCATCTTGGATCATAGTCAGGTTTCGTAACCCCTCGTCTAAAATAGGGCTGAGTATTTTTTGTGTCGGTTACAGGTGGCGTGGGTGCATGTGGACACCCAGACGATCCTGTCCATCCATCATAACGTGATCATTTATAAGCATCTTGGATCATAGTCAGGGGTTATAACCCTCGTCTAAATAGGGCTGAGTATTTTTGTGTCGGTTACAGGTGGCGTGGGTGCGTGTTGACACCCAGACGATCCTGTCCATCCACCAAACGTGATCACGCAGAACCGAGGATCTCCCTATCTTACAACGATCATAGGTCGTGGTACCTTCACATCAAGAACGTCCACGAGGCAGACAGAGGCTGGTACATGTGTCAAGTGAACACTGACCCGATGAGGAGTCGGCAAGGATACCTTCAAGTCGTCGGTGAGTACCTAATTTCCACTTTAAGATCTCTAGGGTACCGTTTGGGCAAACTGTGGTACCCATACCCACAGAGGAACCTTTTTGTATTACGCTGAAATGTAGCTAGCTTACCTTGTCTGGCAACCCATGGGGAAGCTTGTAATTTATGAACATAGTATAGTTTGTCAAGTTAAGACTACTAAGTTTCAAGTTATATAAAAAAATAATTAAAAGTCTTTTAAAAACGTAAATATACGCTTGGCACTTTTTTAGTAAAAGAACCACCAACGGAAACTATTCAATAATACACTAAAAAGGTGAGATTTAAAAAAGAGTTCCTTGATTCCACTATCTATTTGAATATATGTATAAGAAGGTAACTAATCTCACTATTTTGTAGGAATGATAGAGATGGAGTGTAGTAGATTTAAATTACCCACATTTGCGTTGGGGAGAGTGGGAAACTATTTAGGAAACGCGACCTTTAGTACACTCGGCTGGAATTCCAACCCTAACTTCCTAGTCACCGGCAAACCAGACTTAATGATTATGACCATATTCTCACTGGCGTGGGTAATAAAAGTATCATTGTTGCTAATATTAACAATATTATATATGTCTGGATGTAAATTTTAAGAAAGTATGATTCTTATAACATAATTTAGATTACAAAACAATTTATTCTTTTTTAAGAAAACCATTTGTTGATTTCTCATATAAATATAAAATACTATAATCTGGGAAAAATTCGGCCATGAGATTATAATCGATGGTTCTCAGAAACCCAAAAAAGTGTATCTGGAAATTCTGTTTGTCCTTTGGTTTGTTGCCTATACTGGTGCCACCAGATAATATTGTGTAAAGTAACTATATTTTTGGGAGAAGATTCGCTTGAGTTTAGTTTAATAATGACTAATTTTTGAAAACTAAATGTTTCTCGAAAATTATTCCTGGATTTAGTTAAAAATATATATCATGGGAAGTTTTACATTATGAAAGACACTGTATATTTATTGTACAGAGAAAAATTGATTTATAGTTTAGGTAATTCATATACAAATATTATTTTTATATTAATGTTTTTTAATGTTTTAAAGTGTTTGTTAAAATTGGACATTTAGGCAATGTTTTACATGATAAATAGCAATGCCGTAGAAATTCTTGGAATGTGGGGTTTCTAACCCCTTGGAATGATATACTCCTATATCTAAGTAAAAAAAAAACCCAGCAGAGTCTAAAAGTATAGTAAAACTTTTTTGTGGACCCTCTGGAAAAACTAGCTTCCCGTGCCCTTGTCTACACTACACCATTCTACAAAATGATTAATAATTTATATAAATTATGTAACTTAATGAAAGAAATGTTAATAAAATGAGTCTTAAAACCAAACTATTAGCTAATTAGAGGTATTTGAGTAGCCTATGTATTTATATATAACTATTCCACATACTAATCACTACCGTAATCTGTAAATGTCGTGTTTAAAAATTGGTGTTTATAAAAGCGCAAATTACATTTATCAAATAATAAAAATAGAAATATTCGTTTGGTAATAATTTTCTTTGAAAATAACATAATTTTACTAACAAAAGCATTTTGAATGTGTTGGTAATAAGCATTTGAAAATAAAATGTCACCTTTTATCTTCACGTGTATAAAAATATAAATCACATATATAATAATACAGTCACATAATTTCACACAAACGAATCGGATCCTATTTCACATAAATGGAGTAAAAAGATAAGCGTCCAGTACAAAAAGTAGAGATCCAAAAAAACAAAAAAAAAATGCGGGAAAGGGGACAAAACAAAATGACCGACAAAAACATGTCAGGTTATTTCAAATAAAACACAGAGATTTATTCTTCAATGAGAACGCTATTTAAAAAAAATATTGCTGTGGCAGTTTTATTCTGCTCGTCTTTCAAGTGTCAGCCACGTGGTATTCAAATTGAGGATAAGGGAATGAGAGGAAAAAAAACGTTTTTATGTCTAGATGAGTGGTCACAAAACTGTGGTTCGCAAGTCGATTTTTGCTGGCTAAAAAACAGTTTTATTTATATTAGACCTTTTTATTTATTTGACACTAAAAATTGGAAAGTGTAAGAGGGAAAAAATGACATTATAAAAGGAAAATTATAAGGAGTAGTAATATACTGATATATTAATAAAAGCATAACTATGAAAATAATTATATCAAAAACATTCCTTCATCTTCCTCATGTCTTGTAGGGCCCACAAGGTAACTTTAGTGTTTTTGCAATATTTTTATAACGAAACGTTTTTTTGGCCAAAGTAAATAAAATATTGGTTTTGTAGAAACAGAGATTAATTTTCTTCACAATAGGATATTAACATTTGTTGAATATCGGTCACGAGTATAGCGATATTAGATGAGAAACATTTCAAATGAAGATAAAAAGTTGTCATTAAATTCTAGCACACTCTTGACAGATATTAAAGCACTGTTGATGTCACCATGTGAAGAAAATTAAACTATACGTTTCTATTTGTGAAATATTTGATTTAGTTTGGCCAATAAAATGTTTATCTTTAAAAACATTTACAAAAAAAAAACTGCCCTTTTCTTGCATCACTTGCACTCTTCCCACCTTAAAACTAGCCAGATATTGAAAAAAAATTGTGACACTAATAACTGGGTAGTTGTTTTAATATGTTTATGAATCATCTACCTAAATCAACTGTGAATATAACAGTGCAATGCTTCACCAAGGGTATGTAATCCTGAGTATATTCATGAGAGTGTTAGAGTGGTTTTCTATTCTAAGTTATTAATTATTATCATCATCATTACTACTATTACTACTACTACTACTACTACTACTACTACCCGCCTAGGTGGCGTAGTTGGCTAACGCGCCAGTCGCGTTGAGTCAGACCACCGAGGACGGGGAGATCGAGGTTCGAATCTCGGTCGGGTGAACTGGGGGTGGTTTTCCCTAAATGGTTTTCCACTCTCCCTCCACGCAAATGCGGGTTCACTTCCTCTAAATTCAACCCTCCTAATTCCTAATCTATTAGAGTAATTAGTACTTAAGCGTATAACCCGAACGGGTAGTAAGACGCGGTGCTAAATATTATTATTACTACCACTACTATTATTACTATTATCATTACTATTATCATTATTATCATTATCATTATTATCATTATCATTACTATTATTACTATTATTATTATTATTATTATTATTACTAGCACCACGTCTTAATACCCGTTCGGTTCATACGAACAATCGCTTCTAAGTTAAATGGGAAAACCATTCGAGATGGTGATAAACGTACTCAAGAAGACACTCTCTCTAGCTCGGTTAGTAGGTTGTCGGACTTTTGAGTTAACGGTTTTGGGTTCAATTCGTGACATGGCCAAAAATTTACCATCTTTTGAATTTGGGGTTTCCCCTTTTACAATGATGAGCTAGCGGCCGAGGGTGAGATGTTGTGTCTGTTCTAGACTTAAGATAATTTATAAGACATGTGCTTCTAGAATCAGTCATTTGAAAAAGCAAAAGTTAAATACTTTTGATAAATTTAATTAAATGAAAATATTGCAATACCAAAAAGTGTTTGAAAATTTTAATTGTGTACTACTAATGTACTATGGGATGTTTGTATAACGAGTGTTATAAATAGTTATTTATTAGTAGGTTATTCGATCTTGATATATATTAAATTATTTTAAACATATTTACATTATGAGCATTGGATTATTGTCCAATATTTACAGAAATAAGGCTTATCTTATATCCATAAAAACCACTAGCTATAGCTTCACGTATTCATATGTCAAATATTAAAATATTAAGCTGTTACTTTTGATAGATAATATTAATACCTAAAAAAAATGACTGATTATAGAGGTAAAATGCTACCACATCTTACTTAATCTTTGTGATTTTTAGGAAACCCTTTCTATTGAGATTGTAGCTTACCCTAAAAATCGCGTTAAAAGTTTACAAAGATACATATAATGAATAATACACGTTTATAGTAGTTGTAATAACTTATAAAGCTGGGGTTTTTAAACGCTAGCACTACAATTTTAAAATTATTTTCACATGTGGGGTAGATTTAAATAATATTAGGAAAACTTGTTCTAAATTTAATAGATTTGAATTTTTTTCCTATGAGATTTCTAATAATCTGTTAATAATAGAGACACTTTGTTATTTATTTACTTATTTGGCATTCCTAGCGTCCTCCCCCTTCTACACCACGCATCCCATTCCTTACTCCTACTAAATCATGGTAGGCTGCCATTTCATGCCAGAGAAAAAGTGAATTTTACCTGCTTTCTTAGGATTTGAATAAGGATACCGAAAATCGTTTTTAATTAATATTATATTTCATAATTTTCTTGTGAGAAGCTTAATAAATATTACTATGGTGTTTATGAATATCATCAGTATTTGCGAAATTGTCGCATGATGTCACTACGATATACTGCCGTAAGTCCAATCATAACTCCGGCAAATATTAAAAGATTAAATAAAAAAGTAATCAATTATAATTAAAATTTTCCAGTTGTTTATATTAAATAAGTTTGTAATAGATTGTAGCATTTAGCTACAAGTGAAAAAAGACAAGTCGAAGACATAAAACAAACTTACCCAATTTGACCATACCTCTGGATAACAAGTCGGAGGAACAAGACAACAAGACACAACCGAGAATAACTTGGCCACGCGTTCAACTGACTGAGCCCACCGAGATTCAAACGGTGGCCGCTAGAGTTCGCTTCATACCTAAACATTCCAAAGAACTTAATCTAGGAAGAGAGGCCTGCCCTACTCTAGTCCAGAATATTCCAGTCGTTTGGATTATTATTATTATTATTATTAGCACCGCGTCTTACTACCCGTTCGGGTTATACGCACTTACGCTAATGTGTAATGGTAGGGTGATTGTGAGATGAAATGGAGGACCTACAGTTTAACGTGGAATCCGAACCACGGTGGAGGCCTGGCATTCCTCACATTCACAAGTTGTGATTAATACACATCTTGTCAGAGGTGAAGGAAGGGTTTGGCAATCAGATAAGTCTGTGCCGGGACCGAGGATTGAACCCCGGACCTTCAGCACACAAGTCCGACACCTTACCCCTAGACCACCAGGTCACCTCCAGTCGTTTGGAGTTGGTGGTAGAAGCTAATATTGTTACGCGCATCCCCCCCCCCCTTTTGTGTGACCCTAATGTGTTCCCCCTCCTTGATCCTCCCCTCCATGTTATTTGGGTTTTCTTGTATATATAGTGCCGGGATTGAATATGTCCGGTACTCTTGGACTTGGCTTTACAATGAAAAGTACGTAGCCGTGGCTACATATATTAAAAAATGTAAGGACAAATTTCTTTTCGGCTTAATTATATTTTATTTCTTGTAACCTTTTCAAAATTCTCGTTTCGGACTTTCATAATTAATTGTTAAAATAAGTAACTTAATATTCGTAAATATCATAGACCAATCTTAAATTTCACGATGTTGGAGAGACGTCAAATATTGGGATATAGAGACTTAGGTTTATTTTGGTGAGATTGATATTTGTTGGAATATTAATATTAACTTGATAGATAGAATTCTAGATAATAAGGTCTAATGTTGGAGTTTGATAACTTTGATTTATTTTATGAATTTTTGCTCGAATGGAAAAGATTATCTTGTTATTTTATTGTACTCGTGCAAGTTTCTAGTCTCCTAATTAGATTTATTCTTGTAAAATAGGAATAGGAATTAAAATCATTAAATGAATTATGATGGAAGTTTTGAGGACTCACCTTTTTCTAATAATGATTTATTTACCTTTTTTACGTACTATGAGATATATATAAAATTTGTATATTGTTTTTGAACTACGGCCAATTTAACAAACCTTATAAGAATGTTTCTTACAGCTATCATAAATAATTGTAACTTAGCCATCATAAATGGTTCTACCTGTTACTAAACATATACATATATTCAATTATATTTTTAATTAATAAATACTAACAAAGTTTTTTTGTATTTCTTTATGAATTGTATAAATACCCTTAGGATAGTTTTTTATATTGTGTTAACTCCCCTTTTTTTGGGAGGGGGGGGTGCTTAAATACTCTCGAGGACGGCCGTTAAGCTATAATTCCCGCATCTAGATTGAGTTGCGTGCTCTGAGTTTTCAATGTTTGTACTCAGACATTCAAAACAGTTACTCAAGTGACTCATTCTAATTGTGTTTATAATAATTTTCTATTTGAGTCCTTCTATTATTTTTTTGTAAATAAGGAGAGTTCAAGATTAAATCATAGTTCAAGAAATTGATATCAACCTCTGTAGTGATGTAATGCTTATAATTATAATACTTGTGAGGATTATGTATTTGTATACGTGCTAAGGTACAATGGAAGGTAACGTGAGGATAAGCCACTGTTTTTGAATTGATTATGGAAACACATTTTTTTTAGCCAAAATAAATAAAATTTTGCTCCAGTACAAACTAGAATTTAATTTTTTTTCTCATGAAGATATCAACAGTTTCTGAATATCTTTCATGATCACGGTGGCATTATCTAACAAACTTTTTAAATGAAGAGAAAAACTTGTCATTAAATTCCAGAACACTTGACAGATATTCAAAAAGTCTTTGAGGTCACCTTGTGAAAAAAAATTAATTTTATTTTTCTATTCGAGAAATATTTTATTTATTATATAAAAAATGTTGCCATAAAAACTACAATCAAAACTGGTTTTTTCTCGAGTCCCCTTCAATCCCACATTAATAACCGTTTGGGCTGTCGCCATATTTACACCAATGGAGAAAGGAAGGTAGAATATGGACATTTTTTTAGCCCTGTATTTTACTTCCCGTTTGGATTATACTTGTATGTACTGACAACGCTAATGTGTTAGGAATAAGGAAGGTTGAATTAATAGTAAAGGTACCCATATTTGGATGGAAGGAGAGAGGAAAACCATTGAGGAAAAAACCATATTCACTACACCCGACCGGAGTTAAAACCTCGATCTCCCCGTCATAATAAGTTGTCTATTGCTAGAATGACGCCTTAGATTATGCGACCACCAAAGTGTGCTTAGAGTAGATGAATCAGCCTTTACATAAAGGAGAAGCTAGGACTCATTTGGAAAAAATAAACCTAAATATAACTAGCTGGGATTGACCCTCTTTTTCTCTATTACAATAAAGTAAATTTCAAAATAAATTATATAGAAAATATTGCCATCCACGCGGTTGGTATTATATTAAAGCTCAAAAATGTATTCTTCACTTCCTACTTAAGAATTTAATGAAAATGTATAACCGCCGTGATTTTATTATTATAGAGTCATGTTTATATGTATATAGTCTTCAACTATAAATATGACTATAATACAGTAGTCATTTCATTAAGTTCCTTTTCATTCTTCAGCTTATGGTTTCCATAGACTCTTCTTTTCAGTGATATAAGCTTTCTTCATTTTCTATTGAAACCCCTCAGTTTCTTTTTTTTTTTTTTTTTGCTACTCCTTATTTAATTATCAATTTGCTAAGTGTATCCTGTTGAAATAAGGAGAACATGCTCTTGTCAAAAGGGCAAAGAATAAATTTTGTCAACTTAAGAGTTTCATTTATTCTTCTGTTTGCTAAGTACTTACGCTTTTTACTGGGTTTCATGAGGTAAAATAGAGGCCTGGAAATTATTTCACAAATAAAGTACTCGTTGATATTTTTCTAACGGTTGATGAAATATTAAATATAAATCAAAATAGAGAGGGCTTTACTATATTAAAATAAAACTCGTCTAAAAGTTTTCTATGTAGTCCTAATTATTACCTCAATACCAATGTTTTTTTTAATGTTTCTTTAAAACAGGTACTGCAAAGATTATATAATTATGAAGGCTTATAGATATTTAAATAATAAATTTAATATTGATATTAAATCTCTTGCACTTGATTCTGCCACTTATTGTATCACTTTACCTAGTTGAATACATCTAAGAATCCTGTGTTATTTAAGAGGTGGTTTGTTTTATACAAATATGGCTCTCCAAAGCTGGAGGTTAAATGAATCGACGAGTCTCTTTAGGATTCAAATCAATAAATTATAAGTTTTATTACTTCAATAAATAGCGAAAAGGAGAAACTAGATCATGTCCAGGGAAGTTTCAAGTGATATGTCACAGTTATTAGATACAAATAAATTGTATAAACATAGATCTAGCCTTAACCAAATAAATTAAGTCAATTTTTATGGGGTCACAACGGACAATTTAAAGTTATTTGATAATAATTATTTTAGTGGTTTTGAAACATTATGAATATCCATTCTCATAATAAATACCATAGTGTGGGTATGTTTTCCCTCAAGTAGGGGTCACCTGAATATATGTCATGTATTTTGTCAACATCACTGATTGTTTTACCTATTTGTAGTTTTAAAATTAAAATTTTATTCCCTACTCAAGGATTAGTCACATGAATTAACATTTTTTTAAATAAGTTTACATAATTAATTTTGATAATATTCTTCAATTAGATTATCAATACCCATGTTAGACCCCATAGTAGAGAGTAGATCATTTCATGAACTGAGCAAATGTACTCTTTTACCGTGAAATGACTTATTGTACTGACCATTTCAAGTAAATGACAAAAATTTATTGACTATTGCCCATTTAATGAACTGGAACTTATTATACAATCTACTACAAGCTTAAATGAAATTGGTTTCAAGATTTTATGTTAAACTAACCCAACCTACCTTAACCTAACCTTCCATTATAAAACGATTAAAAGTTAAATTGACTTTAAGACCAAACCTGTACTTCGCTTGTACATTTCACTGACCGGATCCAGTTCATGAATTGATTAGCGATTGGAGAGTTGCCCATGAACGAGCTAATGAACTGGTAGCACAAGCACTGCATAATTTCTGAACTGGAATTTTTTTACTCATTCCGTAAAATGTTCTGTAGGTGAAGCCACTTCACGATTGGGTGTAATACCCACATCAGTGACCATAAATATTGATACGATTTAAGGTGGTATTGTATGTTTACCGTTAACGTTTAGGTCATCATCATAATCAACTGTTTACAGACTGTGGCCGGGTCAGTTTGGTAAAATTCCTTCATATTCCTCTGTCCTTTCACCATTCTTCCTCATTTAATTTCTACAATTCTTATCCTCTCACGTGCACATCTTCTGTTAGATGATCCTCTCATCCAAACACAGGCAAGTCAGGATTTGAATTGGGGCCGAGTGTACAAATGTCAGAGCTTAGTTAATCGTTTTCCACTTCATTCCTCGCAAATAAGGATTTATTTCCTATAACTTTAACCTCAATAAGTCCTTCTCCTTTATTGTAGATAAATGGGAACCTCTAAACGGGTAGTCTGAAGTGGTTAAAAAGAAGCGCATATCATACCCTCTTGAAAAGAACGATTTAAAAAAAAATTCAAAGGTGAAGTTGACTAACAAGCTTTCACCTTCCATCGAATTTTGTTTTTCTGTGCCTTGTGCGATTCTTACTCTCAACAGTGTGTTGTAGATTGATGGTCATTGGACGTTTAGTCGATATTGTAGATGCTATTGAAACAAGGTGTGGGTATGATGGGCCTTGCTTCTCCACTTGCTTACGTCAATCAAACTATATACCTCCAACACATTTTATTTAAATCAATTATTTATACTAGCATGACTAGGGAATTAAAATCTGAGTAATTATTGAAACCTATACTGTACATTTTCAAGTGGGAGGGAAAAAAAAAAGATAAAATTTTCTTACGTCTTATTGATAAAGAAACACATTATACTTCAACCAAATTACACTTAATATTAAATATCAATTATTGGATAAATAATGTTTTGAAATAAGGGTTGCAAGGCAAAGAAGGGAAAGAACAATATAAACTAAAATAGATGTAGTTTCGGCATCTGTAATACAATCATTGAGCTAGTGCTGCCATCTGTTAGACAATCATCGAGTTAGTGCTGCCATCTGTTAGACAATCATCGAGCTAGTGCTGTAATCTGTTAGACAATCATTGAGTCAGTGCTGCCATATATTATACAAGCATTGAGTTAATGTTGCAATCTTTTACACAATCATTGAGTTAGTTCTGCCATATGTTAGACAATCATTGAGTTAGTGCTGCCATCTGAAAGACGATTATTTGGCATTTATAAATCATTTTAGATTAAGGTCAAAAGAGGTCTGTGTCATATATAACCCAATTTATAATAAAGGTGTTTACGAGTTTTCTTATGGTTGTCCTAGAAAATTATTATGAGTGTAAATTAGTGCCCTCCAGTTTACAGTATACCAGCCATTGCGTCAGTTATTTAAATAATTTATTGTTAGGTTTGTGTTGAGATAGACTGCCGTTAACGGGGAATTGAGGTTCAAATCTCGACCGGGTGAACTGGGGGTGGTTTTCATAAATTGTTTTCCAATCTCAATCCACAAAAATGCAGGTTCACTTCCAATATATTATAACTTCCCAATTCCTATCTCATTAGCTAAATTAGTACTTAGGCGTACAACCCGAACAGGTAGTAAGTAAAACGTGGTAATAAGAAAAAAAAATTAAAAATGCTCGTTTATTGATTAAAAAAATAGTGTATTCATTCAAGTTAAATAAGATAAGCCAATTATAGATAAAATAATTTTTTCCACACCATGTCTTTCAACCCATTCATATTGTACAGGGATGAGAAAGGTTGGATTTATAGGGACTGTACTCGAATTTGCTTGCGACGAGAGTGGAAAGCCATTTATCAAAAACTGCTTTCATTACACTTAGCCAGGATCCGAGCCCCAATCTCCCCGTCATCAGCAATCTATATTACAAAAGTGACACTTTTATAGTCTACCATACGGCCACATAGGTGGGTCATATATTTTTACTTTCTCTCTATCTTACAGGTAGAGAAAGTATTGTGATCGTCAAAAAAATCGAATCGAGATTTTGATGAATTTTGACGTTTCATGACTTCCTGAATCCGAAAAAGTGGTTTTTGAATTTCCGTCTGTCTGTCTGTCTGTCTGTCTGTCTGTCTGTCTGTCTGTCTGTCTGTCTGTCTGTACCTCCAACTAGAGCCTAAACTATTTTACCGATTGAGCTGAAACTTGATATCTAGGGTTTTCATAGGGTTGCCCGAGGGGTTTTTGGAATTGGATATCTACCCCTAAAATTAAGGGTAGTTTACTGAAGGGCAAAAAGAGAAAAAGTCGATTTTCTCAAAATCGGCTCTAACGATTTTGATTAAATTTCATTTATGAACACTAATAAATATTCCAAACAAAATGGCTACTCTCAATATTTCGGCAAAATCGTTTTAAGGGCTCCGGTCTGATGCGTAAATTTACATTTTTTATAATAGCTCCGAAACTATTTGAGATATGAAATTACTTAGCATTACAAATATGTATATATATTTATAATACAAATATTTTATTCGAAACATATTTTTATAAAATCAATAACTTTCAATATATACGCAATTTATATATATATTTTTAACTTTTTGGGCATTAAAGCTTAAGTATTGCGACCGTAAGAAAAACTAACCTGAAATGTTGATGGATGTCGACGTCTCATGACCCCCCGAACCCTTAAAAATAGTATTTGCAATGCCGTCTGTCTGTGTGTCTATTAAAACTTAAAATTAAGGGTAGTTTACTGAAGGGCAAAAAGAGAAAAAGTCGATTTTCTCAAAATCGGCTCTAACGATTTTGATTAAATTTCATTTATGAACATAAATAAATATTCCAAACAAAATGGCTACTCTCAATATTTCGACAACATCGTTTTAAGGGCTCCGGTCTGATGCGTAAATTAACATTTTTTATAATAGCTCCGAAACTATTTGAGATATGAAATTACTTAGCATTACAAATATGTATATATATTTATAATACAAATATTTTAGTCGAAACATATTTTTATAAAATCAATAACTTTCAATATATACGCAATTATATATATATTTTTAACTTTTTGGGCATTAAAGCTTAAGTATTGCGACCGTAAGAAAAACTAACCTGAAATGTTGATGGATGTCGACGTCTCATGACCCCCCAAACCCTTAAAAATAGTCTTTGCAATGCCGTCTGTCTGTGTGTCTATTAAAACTTAAAATTAAGGGTAGTTTACTGAATGGCAAAAAGAGAAAAAGTCGATTTTCTCAAAATCGGCTCCAACGATTTTGATTAAATTTCATTTATAAACATTAATAAATATTCCAAACAAAATGGCTACTCTCAATATTTCGGCAAAATGGCTTTAAGGGCTCCGGTCTGATGCGTAAATTAACATTTTTTTAAATAGCTCCGAAACTATTTGAGATATGAAATTACTTAGCATTACAAATATGTATATATATTTATAATACAGATATTTTATCCGAAACATATTTTTATAAAATCAATAACTTTCAATATATACGCAATTATATGAATTTTTTTTAACTTTTTGGACATTAAAGTTTAAGTATTGCGACCGTAAAAAAAAACTAACCTGAAATGTTGATGGATGTCGACGTCTCATGACCCCCCGAACCCTAAAAAATAGTCTTTGCAATGCCGTCTGTCTGTGTGTCTATAAAAACTTAAAATTAAGGGTAGTTTACTGAAGGACGAAAAGAGAAAAATTTGGTTTTCTCAAAATCTGCTTAAACGATTTTGATTAAAATTCGTATCTAGGCGTTGATTAAGATTATAAATAAACTGGCTATTTTCATTTTCCTATGAAAATGATTTTTAGGGTACATTACAGAAGCGTTAATTTCCGTATCTCCACAACTATTGGAGAAACTAAACAACTTATCATTGCAAAATTGTAGGACTATTAGAAATAAAAAACTTTTATTTGACATATATTTTTATAAAAACAGCAGTTTCTGAGATATTTGCAAATATATTAATACAATTTTGTGAGCTTTAGTTGTAAACATATACTACTTAAGTCTTAACGCAATAATACTCCAATGCCATAGAGTAATTAAATATAAGTAAGTATCCTAAAAAAGTATGTTATTTTTCCTTAAATCTCTTAGGAGAAATGTTTGCATAGCAATGATCTATCTCCATTTTAGACTCAATAGTCAATATTTACATTTTTTATTAGTCAAAATGTATAAATGAATAATTAAATATCAATGCGATGACTTGAAGATCTGCAACACCTTTTAAAATGTTAAAATTTTAACCAGAAATCGAAATTTTAATACGAAGTGTTGACCCTTGTGGAAGACATTAAACTGTTTGAAATGTTCTTAGGTGGACAAAGATGCGCATCTTTTCTCATTGATTCTATATCATTGTATATTATTTTATGCGTGTTCTTATGTGGAGTGGTGATGATACAATGTACATTATTCCGTTCAGAAATCTTATGAGTTTATAGAAAGAGAGAGAAAGTCTGTGCGGTGTGCCGTACCATTTATTTTTACTCTGCATCTTGAAACCCATATAGGCTATCCACATATTTTTTAACAAATAGGATTGAGATGAATAAGTTTGAGTTAAGAGTAAATATACACGTTTTTTTTTTAGTTAAGTGAGAGTAGGTAGGCATTTAATAAAAAATAGCCTAAGTACGACTAATTGAGAATCAAACCATTGCCTCTCCATTACTTGTTATCCAGTCTATTTTGGGACTGACGCTATAGACCATGCAACATTCAATGCATGTTGAAGAATTAATGAACTGTCCAATAGTTTTTTAAATAATAAGATAGTTATATGGTACATAATATATAATATTATATTATTACTATACTATTTTATGTAACAACGTATTCTATTACTACTTGCCTATTAATTTTATGAGGTTCTAGTTTAATGGATGGCTCTTACATATATACTGTATCTTCTTATTAATTATCTAAATAACACAAGCATTTTGACAAACTTTTTTTATTTTAAAGAATGTAAAACCAATATTTAATGTTGACTTGTCATTTTTCTTGCTTGGGATTTAATTTACACTATTATCTATATGTATTATCAACAAGTTAGATAATCTTTTATTTTATTAAATCAATGAAACATATGAGAAGTGTAGATGATGATAATAATAACGGATACAAGGATTGTGAGTAAAGAATTCAAAAAAATTTGAAGAGAAATTATCACCTTTATAAAAAAAATGTCTGGATATAACATGGTATTTTGTATCAGATAAATGTCAGAATATAAATCTAGCATTTTAGGTCAGATGGATATCAGAACCTAAACATGATCTGAGTCTGATGGATAAGAGAATCCTGACCCAAGTTCTTTTTGAACCCTTCAAGTTTTTATTAAATTGATTATTGTTACTACCTTGGTGTATACATAATTTAAAATTTATAAGGAAACTTTAAGAGATCAATAGTTTTTTTGCTGATGTGGACAAAATGAAATATTATTGGAAAAAAGAAAACAAAAATAGTCACGTACTAAAAAGTTTAACTTTTAAAAACTAGCGTCAGTTAGAAAAGTTTGAAGCTTAAACTTCAATTACGGAATATAATAAAATGTTATCAGAAATAATTATTTTATTCTTAGACTTATTTTACTTCGTACTAAATAAAATAAAATTGATGAATCATAAATATGATGCAAATAAATGTAAAATAAATATCTAGTATAGAATAAAGCTCCAGTTATCTTATTTATTTCTAATTTTTACTGTGATTTCAAAATAAGATAAATAGTATATAAACAAATCACTGTACTGAGGTGAACAATTGCCTAAGTCAACTTTCCTCTTTGTTCATTTCAAGGGATTTGTGGTAAAGCCCAACTTATATTCGAACATTTTTTTAAAATATATATTTTTATTTATTTTTGAAAGACTTAAACTACCTTTACATGACATCAGAAACTCTATCTTAACATCTTGTATATATTTACCGACTGATGTAAACTATGTATAGATTGTGGCCTCACTATTGAAAAACTGTAAATTTTAATCTGATAATATAATGTACTTCACAAATGAATGGTACGAGGGTAAAAGAGGGAAAGTCATAATTTAACTCAAGTTTAGTTAGTGCTACCATCTGTTAGACAGTTATAATACCTTTGTAATATACTTTAGATTATGGCTAAAACCAGTATCTGTCATGATTTAATTAACGTATAAAAAGTACTAGCTGGGGGTACTTGTGGAGTTTAAGATATAAAAAGTGTTATAAAAACCTAAAAAAAGTTCGTAATGATTCTTTCTCTTTCTCCCCCGTACCCTCCAAATAGTTTTATTAAATAAAAAATATATTTGGCGAAACTCAATAAACTGATGTATAAATATTGGTCACTTTTGGAAATTACGACTTCCGTTTGAATACTTTTGAAATTTGAAATTTGTAGGCAAATTCTCTCTGTATAAGACATATATTTCTTTTATTAAAATATGTTGGGTTGAAATTATATAGCCACTGTAGATAGGAAGTGATTAACTTTGTTTAGGTGTATAATATAATGAAGCAAATTTGTGTAACAGTATATTGCTCCTACATAAATAGAAATAGTATTTCTACAATAATTAATTAATGTAATATCACTCTAGTTTGTGAAAACATTTGATCAAAAGGGTTATTATTTTGTATGTTTAACATTGATTTTTATTTTAAATAAATCATCTATGTATATCAAAACACGTACTAGAGACTAGCTTGTCTTTCTATTAATAAAATCAACTCAAGCTTCAAGAATTTGTAAAGCTAAGGATTAAAACTAAATTAAACACAGTTACCAAATTAGTTCACGCACCTTCCGGTACGGGGTTAGGGCTTACAATAGTTAGACCCACGCCAACTGTAAATGGGTTTAGGGCGTCCGGCTTACATTAAACAGGTAGCATGAATGGAGAAGTTGATGTTCATATCTGGTCGGGCACATAAAGGGAGACTCCATATATTATTTTCTCGCACAATATCCTCACAAGTTCAGGCACATTTACTAACAGTAAACCTCTTTATCCCTACCTTTGAAAAAAAAATTGCCACGTTTTACTACCAAGTGTGGTTGGATGCATATGTACTAATTACACTAGTGTTTTAGAGATTAGGAAGGTTGAATTTAGATGAATTAACCAGCATTTTCTCGGAGAGAAAGTAGAAAACCAAACGTGCTTCGGTGGCTTCATGGCTTAAGACGCTACTCTTGTGTTAGACTAGACTTCTGATGACGGGGAGATTAAGGCTCAATTTCGGTCAGCTGTACCGAAGGTGGTTTTTCAAAATAGTTTTCCAATTTGTCTCCACGCAAATACGGGTACACTTCCTATAAATATTGGTTTCCTAGTCCCTAAAACCATTAGCCTAATTAGTACATAAGAGTATAACCCGAACGGGTAGTAAGACACGGTGATAAAAAGAGTAGCAAACCACTAAGTAAAAACCACCATCAGTACACCCGACAAGATTCAAACCACTATCTCCCCACCAAAGGCAATCCAGTTTACTGCGAGAGTGACGCTAGTTGTTGATGAGGAAGCAAAGGTTCGAATCTTGGATCAGTGAACTAGGGTGGTGTTTGACAATTGATTTATTGTTGTGGTTTTCTCATCCTCTCTCCACGCTAATGGCGATTCTCATTTGTAAAGGCCTATATTTATAATAATATTTAAGTGTTTTAACATATCATTATTATTATTAGCACCGCGTCTTACTACCCGTTCGGGTTATACGCACTTACGCTAATGTGTAATGGTAGGGTGATTGTGAGATGAAATGGAGGACCTACAGTTTAACGTGGGATCCAGAACCACGGTGGAGGCCTGCATTCCTCACATTCACAAGTTGTGATTAATACATATCTTGTCAGAGGTGAAGGAAGGGTTTGGCAATCAGAAAAATCTGTGCTGGGACCGAGGATTTAACATATCAATTTTACATATATATATATATTTATATTTTATGATATTACCAATTAAATTAGGCCGTTAGTAGCAGTTTTAAACCTATCGATAGTAATAAAAATGTCAAAATGAGAATTTTTCCTAGCACTCAATTTAACCAACATACAATAATATTGCCTAGCGCCTGTAAATTAGACTGTTCCGGCTCGCTCGTTGCTCGCTCCAGTCTGGCCACCTCTCATTACAACCAATGTGTTCTATTTTATATTTTAGTCGCTCGCTCCAGTCTGGCCACCTCTCATTACAACCAATGTGTTCTATTTTATATTTTAGTCGCCTCGCTCCAGTTCTGGCCACCTTATTAAACCACTGTGTTTATTTTATAATTATCGCGCTCGCTATCGTCATTTGCCGTACCTTATAGAATCGACCACTGAGCGAATATAATGTTTGTTACCTACTCTTGCATTGTTCATGACCACTTGATAATAACGATGAACACGTGGGGATGTAATTAGTGTTCTCTTTAATGATTTTACTTCATGGAGTTCGAGTACAAATACGAGAGTTAGGGTATATAATTTCTATAGATATTTTAACTCTTCCTTCAAAAATATAAGAATACACTTAATTTATAATACGAAAAGTAAAAGAAAGTAAAATATAAGGTATCAGATTAAAGTATATAAAATTGTGTCAATGAGTTCTTATACTTTTAATATCACCCTAAATTATATTTTTTCTTTTTCTCCGATATTTCTAGTTCCTCCGACCATCATAGACAAGGACACAAGTACCGACATGGTTGTAAGGGAGGCGTCCAACGTCACCCTTACCTGCAAGGCGTCGGGTTATCCCGAACCTTACGTCATGTGGCGTAGAGAGGATGGTGAGGATATTCTCTACAATGCAGAGAACGGTGAGTATTCCCAGAGTATTCGGTTCTTAGACAATACCCGTCACAATCCCTTGTCCAAGGTGAGTCTTAGGGCCGGTCTTATGACTAACGGATAAATATTAATCTGGCCGATAGATAGTTCTATCTGATAGATAAGGTAAAAGTGTTTCTTATGACTGTCCGATAGTATTTATCTGACAGTTAAATTGTATTTATCCACCACATTTTTATTGGGAGGTTTTACAAGTACATGATAACTTTTATCTGAAAGTTAAAATGGTTGTTGCCATAGTGAGGCATTGTTTTTCATGAGGTCTAGCCTATCAGAATCTATTCTTTAGGTTAAACTCTTGGTTCGCGTGTTTAGTATCCACAGGCCCAGGCTCTAACTATATATAGAGTTAGAACCTTTAATTCATAGTTATATAAAAATAAATTATATAAACGTGAGCACAATAAATGAAATTTTGTAAATGTTGTACCACGCTATTTACCACATTTTGGCAGACATCAAAATCCGTACTTGCGAAACAACCTAGCTTCTGCTCCCACATGACGCCATCTGTTTACTCGCACTCGTTTAGCCGCCATTATTTACAAATGTTGAGCGTTGTAGCCACTCGCTAAGTTGTAGTGGTAGTAGCAGGGTTCATACGCATGCGCACACCGGTAAAAATAGTAACAACCTTGCGTTTTCTGCATAAAAATATATATTTATCCTACAGCAGATAAATTCATTTCATAGTACGCGTAAAATATTAAAGTGTCCAATAACCTTTATATGGTCGATAACTTTAGCCTCCCGATTGAAATATTTATCCGTTAGTCATAAGACCGGCGCTTGGTATGTTTTGTGACGTGAATAAAAGGTTGAACTAATTTACAATGCAGAAAATGGTAGGTTGTGTCCCTATAGGCTTTTCTGAAAGTGTCTCGAACTCTTTGACACCTGATACAAACCCTTGCACGAGGTGAGTCTTGATATATCTTATGACGTGGAGAAGCGGGTGAGTATCCTATACAATATCATGAATGGTGAGTACCACCCTATTTTCTATTTTTCTTTGAGCGCTGGAAACACTTCGATAACGGAAATAGTGTTTTGTCCAAGGTGAGTCCTAATATGTCCAGTGACAATAATACAAAGAATATATAGCACCTTATATTACGAAACCCATGCTTACAATCAATCAAATTTATATTTTTAAAACTGAATCAATTCTCCTTTTCATTATTACTTGGATTTCTATCAGAATTAGGTTTCTTCAAATTTTCTCTTAAAATAAGTCTTATATGCAGATAATATGCCCAAAAATTTAAATTTTAAAAACATATCAATAAAGGATAAATCAGAGTTTGCGATCAAGATTAGAATAATAATAATAATAATAATAATAATATATAATATCCTACCCATCAATTGAGTTTCAGATTTACATTTATAAAACCTAAAAGCTACAGTTAAATGTTTTCATTACACAATTATGGAACAGTGCAAAAACATGCCAACTACAACCCAATTTTAATAAAAATCACTCAAATGACTAGAGTAGGCCTAAATAAATCTATTTTTTATGTATTTCTATTCCAGGTGATTTAATCTGACGCCATCCCTTCAGATAGATACTATCAATAACAATAAAATAACAAAATTACAGTAAAATATAATTAACATTGACAAAAAGGAAAATTGTTAATTTTTTGATAAAAGGCCGTATCTATGATTATCAAACTTTAATTATATCTTAAGCTAAGCATATAATTATTCTGTTAATAAATGCAGTTATTAAACATATTATTCCAGATTCAGTGGCTGAACGGTTTAAGGCTTCACTCTTGTCTTAGACTGGCCTGCTGATGAGGGGGATATTGGAGTTCGAATCCTGCTCGGTTTACCGAGGGAGGCTTTTACTAAATGGTTTTCCACTCTACTTCCATGCAAATGCGGTTATATAATATTTAAGATACTTGCCTCTTCATCCCTACATCATTATAGTAACTATAATTTATGACCCACCTTGGTGGCGTAGTTAGCTAACGCGCTAGTCGTGTTGAGCTCAACTGCCGAGGACGGGAGATCGAGGTTAGATTCTCGGTCGGGTGAACTGGGGTTGGTTTTTTCCTAATTGGTTTTCCACTCTCCTTCCACGCAAATTTGGGTTCACTTCCCCTATATTCAACCTTCTCAATTCTTAACCCATTAGCGTAATTAGTACTTAAGCGTATAACCCGAACGGGTAGTAAGACGCGTTGCTAAACAAATAATAATAAAATATATAATTTATGCGTACAACCTGAACAGGTATTAAGACGCGTTGATAAAAAATATCATGCTATGTTGTTTACTAACATGAAAGAACCCCACACTGAATGGCAATTGTGTTTCCATTGCGGATAGTGTTTATAAAGTGAAAACAGATAATGGGGTATTGCTATACAATCTCATCATGTAGGTATTACTGGGTAGTGCCTTAAGCAATACAAACTCTTGTGTTAGAGTGAAATCAATAAAATTTTAATATCTTATTTTTATTAATAATATATTTCAGAAAAGGCAGCAATTGTTCACATAAAATGAGTATGCATAGGTGAAAATATTATTTTTTGCCACCCGATATTACCACCCATCCAGGTTGTACCCTAATGTAATAATTAAATTCTTGTATTAGGGATGAGTAAAGTTTGATTTAGAGGAGATGTGCCCACATTAGCGTGGAAAAAGGGAGGAAATCCATTAAGTGAAAACTATCTTTAACACACCCTACCAGGATTCAAACTCATACTAACCCTTCACCGGTAGTTTATTTTACTGTGAGAAAGACATATTAGACAATTCGGCAACCGAAAAAGATATTTTAAAGTTTTAATAACTTTTCTAGATGTCAGATAAGAGTACTCATTTAAAAAATGGATGGTAGATTATTTTAAAGGTTAAACTCAGCCTCGTGTGAACAAATGAAGAGCTGCTTGAATAAATAATTAGTTACTGCGGTATAGAAAACTGAGACTAACGGATGGGGGATCCGTTATGATGACCACATGAAAACCTTTATCTGAAAATGTTAGTACTATCATTGATAACGGTAGAGGACGCTTGGTCATTGTAGTTTGATCATGGGGTCAAGCCCTGGAGTATTATTATTATTATTATTATTAGCACCGCGTCTTACTACCCGTTCGGGTTATATGCACTTACGCTAATGTGCAATGATAGGGTGATTGTGAGAAGAAATGGAGGACCTACAGTTTAATGTGGAATCCGAACCACGGTAGAGGCCTGGCACTCCTCACATTCACAAGTTGTGATTAATACACATCTTGTCAGAGGTGAAGGAAGGGTTCAGTAATCAGATGCCCTGGAGTAGTTTTTTATTATAATCACTATGTTTATACATACATACATACTTAATCATGCCAATGCCTTACGGGATAGGCAAGAAACTGTGTAAATAGCTCAAAAAATAACTATGTACTTAATCAATCCTCACTAACATCCTCCACACTTCCTCATCCTTGCTTAGTCTCTTCGCTTCCACATCATCCATACACAGAGTCATACATGCTCTTTTATTCCTCAAACTCTTAAATGTTTCTCTGTTTCGCCCATTTGTCTACAATAATTAACTACATCTTATATGGCTCACCCCTTCCTTTTGATCCACATACTCTACCTTCATATATTTGCTTCGTCACTTGATTCACACTCATCCTCTCAACATGCCTAAACCAACGTAAGACGTTTCTTTCACATTGACTTATTAAATTCCCTTTCAAACCGAACTCATTCAGCACCCATTCATTACTGACTCTGTCCATACGAGTTTTTAGACATTCATTCATTGTGTTTATGAATACGGTTATTAATCATTCTCGATTGTTTATTAAAACCAAAATAATACTACATTGTATAACGATTGTGCTTATATCTAGGATAAGGTTTATTTAGTGAAACCAGATAAGGGTGTATTACTATACAAAACCCATTACGTAAGTATCTAGTGGATGAAAAGTGGGGTGAGGCATAGTATGTGGGAAAGAGGAACGCGAAGAAAGGTTGTGGCAAACTAAAAGGAAGAAGGGTTTGTAAGAGGGGAAAAGAGGGTTGTAACGAAGGGAGGGCGTCTCGTCCGTGGAACGAGATATAAGGAAGAATGAGGTCAAGACGCCAACTAACAATGTGCCAGAGAAGCTGCCATCTCATGAGACGTCACGACGCTTCTACAAGCTCTCCGCGTTTCTTCTACCCTACGAACAACAAACACACACACACAAACAGAACAAACAGCTAATGTAGACACAAAAGAAATGGACGACCACAAACATATTACGGTTCTTTGCTTTGTTACATTAAGATAATAATGTAAGATAAAACTTCTTAAGAAACCAAATAATGATAATAGTATCTGATATGGTAGATATATGTTATGACTATATATATGAAGGGCTTAAGGCAATAGTATCCTATATCACAAAATATTATAATAAGGAAGATTTTTATTAAAGTTGGGTGGGTAGGGCTAATGCTCTAGATCCTGGCCATTCGAACTTATCTTAACTCTGCTTTCCTGGCGTGTGGGTGCATTATGATTGGGTCACGTAGATATGTTATGATCTGCGCTTAAAATGGGTAGCATTAATCCCACATTACTTTAGAACCACGTAAACATTACGATTGGACAACGTAAATATTACAATTGCGCCACGTAAAGATTACAATTGGGTCACGTATAAACTTTACGTAAATATGACAGTTGGGCCACGTATATAGTTAAGAGACAAGGTTGTGCATAGACATGTAAATCCATATACATCCAAACTATAGAAATCACTTCGTGTAGTGTTCCAGTGATTGAAACATGGAAGGTTCGTTTACGTGGAGTAAAAGGGGCGAGAAATAGCTTGTCATAGAAAGTAACAAATTTTCAATGTCTCATGCTGCTACTAATGGTGAGGTTCGCTGGAGATGTACAAACAAAAAGGGTTCTCAGCAAAAGTGTAAACGGACAACGTTGACAGTAATGTTATTATTTATGGTGATACAAATCATAATCACAAAGTGGTAAAAAATATAAATCGACAAGTTATAAGCAATGGTGTAGAGCGAAGAGCTAAGGAAAATGTATGTGGAAGACCATCGAAACTCATCCGTTCTGAGTTGGCGAAACATCATGCAGAAGATAATACAACGAATGTTATTGCCTTGGTAAGCAAGAACATTTACGTGGCCAGTCGCGATGCTGTTCCGAAACTGCCGACGAATCAAGTAGAAGTATTTAAGGCTGTTGAAGGTTAGTGACTTTTTGTGATGTTTAATTATGGTGCTTCATTAAATAAAATTGACATGGCGTGGCTTCATAACCGACCAAAATATCCTTCCGCGTCAACAAGATCAGATGGATCACGGAAACCGTAGATGGCGCTCACTACCAGACAGGTCTTGCAGGAAAATTATACGTTTGGAAATATCAGTTTTCTCGAGAGCGAGTAAAATGTTTATATTAATATTTTTCAACATCCCTTCTAAGATAATGTATAGATGTTTATTAATTGTTATATTTTCTCATTTTTAGTTATGAAGCCGGCAGTTTTCTATTGAAGAATGTCAATTTTATCAATATTTGATCACTGTTAAAATTATAGAAAATGGGTGTATATAAAAAGTATAACTTAATCAACATGCTTCTATTCTTAAACAAACCGTTTCCGGAAAGAAAATTTCAAAACAATAAAGACTCTTGAAGATAACCGTTGGTTCCCATGGATCTGCATTTCCACGCCAAGTGAAAAGGGCAAATCACCTTAACCGTTACAATCAATGGTCAAATACTTGTTATAAATAATAATAATAATAATAATAATAATAATAATAATAATAATAATAATAATAGGTTTCTTTTAACTGTCAAATATAATTCTTCCACGTTTAACTTAAAACGTTGTTATAAGAGCAAACTTCAATTGTGTATCATCTATGTCGAAGCTTCATCGGAAGAGTTCACAAACCTTTACGTGACTGCTCCCGCCTCTAATAATAAATTTATAGCTCCGCCTAGTTGGAACTCAAGAACAGGTTTCGGGACTACGCCACCGTTAACCATACGATTCCAGTGTCGGTCGGTGAAATATTGATCGGGAGGAGGGAGAGTGGACGTTGGGGTTTCTGTCCTAGTTGATTGGGGGGGAGGAGGGGGGATGAGTTTTTTTTTAGGGGGAGGAAGGACGTCATGCGGTTTCCATGTTTCTTGAAGACAGGGGTCAGGGGCTCTTGACAAGGGCTTAGGTATTCTCTAACAGGTTTCTAAAATTTTATCAGATATCTTCTGGGCTGTGTGTTCCGTGGCCACAGATTATACGGACCAGATCCTGTGGCTTGGTCACGTTTAAGTGGGAAGTAAATCCTAGAAAGACCGTGAGACCAGTCTATGAACTAAATTTAAAGTTAACCCCCACCTTCCCCCCCTCTATCCCCCCCATTGTGATAAGTTTTAAAAATGATATGTGGGCTCGTTTAGTTTTGGTTTGGTGGTGACTAAGACTTCGAGTATCAGATTCCCAGCTTGTTATAATACCGGTGTCTTTTTTTTCTAGATAGATTATTTCTTAGTTTAATTAAATGTTTATAACCCAGACGGGTAATAAGACATAGTGAAAAAAAAAGAAAAAAAGTCATATTTTGATCTTATGGGTTGAGAAGTATATCTAAAATTTTGACAAGAATAGACATTCAAAGCACAAGTTTTTTTATCACGTCACGTGCATGCAGCTTGGGATATACGCCTATGTACTAATTTTTTCTAATGTTTTAAGGATGAGGAAGGTTGAATTAAGAGTAGCTGTACCCGTATTTGCGTGAGGGAGAGAGAGATAGAGAGAGAGAGTGAAAAACCATTTAGGGGAAACTACCCTCAGTACACCCGTTGATGATGTAACATCAATCTCCCAGTCATATTCAGTATAATCTATTGTGAGAGCGGTGCCTTAGACCATTGAGCCCCTGAAGTAGGCTAGATACTTCTCTAATCATAACCTATATTATTTTATTAATTTAAATATCTTAAAATAAAACTTGTTTTCAAAGTATTTAAGTATGAATGTGAGCATTAGATTTGCCTCCCGCTCCCCCTCCCACTTATAAAGATAGGGCTACTTGTTTCAAATATAAGGACATTCTCAATAAAATAGACTTGCGTGCCAAGCGTGGCCCATGATAATCCATGTGGGACACCCCTGATCATGACCAACCCCCATTAAGGTTAAGTTCTGTGGGGGTATACCCAGCAGGTTTAACCGTTTCACGTTAGAGATTCTGTTGACGCTGATAACAAAGCTTTTGGCCCGGTCTTTGTCTATTCATAGATCAATGGAGCTGCAGCTAATGATATCAGCTTAATAGAGGTTACTTTACCGAAGCTACCTGTTGGTTTCGAGATGGATTTACCATAAATCTTGCAGACACTATAATGTACTGTTCGTTTAATCCGTGAGATTAGGTAAATGAGACAATTACTTATCATAGACGAGAATAATGGGGGGAGGTAGCTACATATGTATGCACCCCAAGTTAAGTATAAATTTAGATTTACTATACACAACAATATTAGACATAAAGATTATTGAAGGATGTAGAATTATTATATTTTAATTACGACTCTAAAACAGTGGAAAGAAATAACGTGATTATTACTTACTCACTTTATGACATCAAGAACTCGAAAGTTCACTGTCACTTTAAAAAAATTCCACCTGTCCCAATCTCGAGCTAGTTTTATCCAGTCCACCTCATTACACCTTATCTCTTTCAGGTTCATTATAATATTATTATAATTAGCACTGCATCTTATTACCCGTTCGGGTTATACGCACTTACACTAATGTGTAATAGTAGGGTGATTGTGAGATGAAATGGAGGACCTACAGTTTAACGTGGGATCCGAACCACGGTGGAGGCCTGTTATTCTAAACATTCACAAGATATGATTAATACACGTCTTTTCAGAGGTGAAGGAAGGGTTTTATGGATCAAATAAATCTGTGCCGGGACCGAGGATTGAGCCCCGGACCCCCAGCACAGAAGTCTGACACCTTATCCTTAAACCACCAGGTCACCCATTATAATGTTACCTTACCATCTGCGTTTAGGACTTCACAATGAACTCTTTGGATTGGGCGTATCCAGTCAATCCATCAGCATGGTTCTATATTATCCCACTCGCACTGCATGTCCTGCCCACCGTAATCTACGAGGATTGACTATCCCAACAGTATCTTGTGATGACTATAGGGTATGTAACTTATCATTATGTAACCCCTTCCACCCCCAACAATCCTCATCCCTTTTCGAACCAAATATATTCCAAAAAACACTGTGTTTTAATGGACCTTAGATTTGTTTGCCTAGTTAAAGGTAAGAGACCACGTTTCACACACATTGAAAACAAACTGTAAAATTGTTGATTTATATATTCTGAGTTTTACATTCCTTGAATGTAGGTGATATTTCAGCAAATAACTGACCGAGGAGTAGCATTCATCTACCGATTGTATTATTTTCCTAATTTCCACACTAATATCGTTGCTGCCACAAGTAGACCTAAATTTTTTTGTATTGTGTTCCCAGTGAACGTTGTGGATGGGGAGACGCTGCATATTGTGAAAGTGAGCAGGCTTCACATGGGAGCGTATCTTTGCATCGCTTCTAATGGGGTCCCTCCTTCCATCAGCAAGAGGGTACTGCTTAGGGTACAATGTAAGTAATATAACTAGGATATAAGTAAGATAACTTTCACCCTTAAACTCACTATCACCCTCATACTCACTATCACCTTCATAATCACTATCATTCTCATCTCATCTCATCTCATCTCATCGGGATATGGAAAGATCCTCCAAGGAAAGGATGTACGATTAGTACGTTCAGGCGTCCCCTGGGCAACGGTAAATTAATAACTTACTGGATAATCTTTCCCCACACTGGGCTACGAGTTATGTAGCCCAAATGAACATTATTATTATTACTATCATCACTATTATTATTAATTCAAAACTAAATGGTTTTTTATTTATGATGAAAATTCATATACAGTTAAATCTAAAATTGATGCTTTGAGTTATTGTTTTTAGTTTAGTAAAATATTTATGTTGATGTATCCTCTTCGTCATAAATCATTCTAAGGGAGTCAGACTTTGTTAATTCAATTATTTTCATGGGCGTATTTTGAATATTAATTTATTTTTTCTAATTCCTTTAAACTATAATAACTCTCACCATTCAAGTAGACTAAAATTTGAAGGGCACATCCTTGATTTTAATCAATTTCCATAATTATGTTTTTATATAAGTTTTTAAGTTAAAATGAATACAATGTGAAGTGTTGATATCTTTTGCTGATAATTATTTTGTTTCTTTCAGTTCCACCAATGCTTACGATACCCAACCAACTGGAAGGGGCATACCTTGGTCAAGATGTCTCATTAGAATGCCACTCGGAGGCTTACCCCACCTCCATTAACTACTGGACAACAGAGCGGGGTGACATGATCGTGTCTGGTGAGTAGATCAATGACTCATTTAGGGTGAATTCACACGTACAGGACTGTACATCGACTGTGTCGTGTTACTACCATTCACACTCACAGGACTGTACACCGGCTGTGTCGTGTTACTACCATTCACACTCACAGGGACTGTGCGCTGGCTGTGTCGTGTTACTACCATTCACACTCACAGGACTGTGCGCCAGCTGTGTCGTGTTACTACCATTCACACTCACAGGACTGTGCGCCGGCTGTGTCGTGTTACTACCATTCACACTCACAGGACTGTGCGCCGGCTGTGTCGTGTTACTACCATTCACACTCACAGGACTGTGCGCCAGCTGTGTCGTGTTACTACCATTCACACTCACAGGACTGTGCGCTGGCTGTGTCGTGTTACTACCATTCACACTCACAGGACTGTACACCGACTGTGTCGTGTTACTACCATTCACACTCACAGGACTGTACACCGACTGTGTCGTGTTACTACCATTCACACTTACAGGACTGTACACCGACTGTGTCGTGTTACTACCATTCACACTCACAGGACTGTACACCGACTGTGTCGTGTTACTACCATTCACACTCACAGGACTGTGCGCTGGCTGTGTCGTGTTACTACCATTCACACTTACAGGACTGTGCGCTGGCTGTGTCGTGTTACTACCATTCACACTCACAGGACTGTACACCGACTGTGTCGTGTTACTACCATTCACACTCACAGGACTGTACACCGACTGTGTCGTGTTACTACCATTCACACTTACAGGACTGTATACCGGCTGTGTCGTGTTACTACCATTCACACTTACAGGACTGTACACAAGCTGTGTCGTGTTACTACCATTCACACTTACAGGACTGTACACAAGCTGTGTCGTGTTACTACCATTCACACTCACAGGACTGTACACCGGCTGTGTCGTGTTACTACCATTCACACTTACAGGACTGTACACCGACTGTGTCATGTTACTACCATTCACACTCACAGGACTGTGCGCTGGCTGTGTCGTGTTACTACCATTCACACTTACAGGACTGTACATCGACTGTGTCGTGTTACTACCATTCTCACTTACAGTACTGTACACAAGCTGTGTCGTGTTACTACCATTCACACTCACAGGACTGTACACAAGCTGTGTCGTGTTACTACCATTCACACTTACAGTACTGTACACAAGCTGTGTCGTGTTACTACCATTCAAACTTACATGACTGTACACCGACTGTATTATGTCGTTTACCATGCTCCAACTGGTTTGGCCATGGTAGTTACTTTTGACATTGATTTTTTCCACTATCCCCTTCAAAATATATTCCTTAATGAAATTATATTGTTATTAAAAATGTGGCAAATTATATATTTGTACCAAAACTATTAATATTTATTTTTCTATGGTTATTGAACATGATAGATGTGTTGGAATGTTCTGCAGCCGCTGCCATATTGTGGATAGAAATCTTATTGAAGTTTCGCACTTGCCGGAATAACCCAACTAGTAGAAACGACAAATGGTCGACCATAAGGCGCCCGATCTTAATTCACTCTGAGAGGATTGTGCACCTAGCGTGGTAGATGTTTACCGATGTTCCCCGAGTAGTGCGGGAACCTCACAAAGTGTCTAGGCCAGTCACTGGGCCAGCTATTGTCCACCTTTGATTTGTAACGGCAAATGCCTCATTATTTGAAAAGTTATTTACAGAAATGGGCGAATACCCACAACCAATCGTCCCTCCACTATAGTATTTGTTTATAATTCTCAACGCTGGCCAATGTTCATTGAAGTTTTATTCAATTTCGTGCTTCGAGTGTCTCCAAACATCCAAACCTAGGTTTGTGCAGTTACTAAAAGACCAAAACCTGAATTAACATTTTAGTTCCGTTTCTCAACCAGACTGAGAAGGTGGCACGCACCCAATTTTGAGCAACCACATGAATTCAAGAGGGAGGGGCAAGTGGATATCATTGATTTTTAACCAGAACTGGACAGAGATTACAAATTTGTTTTAAAATATCAAGACCAATTGATAAAACTAGTGTTTTTTTAAGCCTAACCTACCTTAAACCTAACCTAACGACTGTATTTTCAACTTTGGTCGTTTAGTAATTGCCAAATACTAGGTTTGGTTGTTTGGAGTCGACAAAAAATCGAAATTGAATATAACTTTAGGCTTTGATCATTTTAAAACGTAAAATTCTAGGATTGAGCAAAAAAATCCGTTTACTGGCCGTTTTCGGGCCTAGCGTCCATCATCCATACTATTTTAGCACCACGTCTAATTACCCATTCGGCTTATAATATGTATATATGTACTAATTACGCTAGAATGGATTAGTAAGGTTCTATTAAGAATAAGTGTAACCACATTTGCGTGAAGGGAAAGTGGACTACCATTTTGGACAAAAACCACCTTAGGTACAACCGAGCAAGATTTGAACCTCGATCTCCCCGTCATTGGCAGTCTGGTTTACTGTGATAGTTGTGGTTTAGACCATGTGGCCACCGAAGAGGGTTAGTTTCACAATGGGTATAAGGAGAAAAGTGGGAGATGGTCACATTACACATATTTTCCAGGATAACAAATATTATATCTCGACCCTCATAAGGAACACAGCAAATACTTTTATTTAATTAATTTAAATATGACAGATACCGTTTTTAAGCATAATCTAACGTGGATTATAATGGTACCATAATTGTATACAAAATATGGATGCATTAACTCAATTTGAGCTAAAACTGGACTTTCTCTATTTTTCTTTTTTACCCCTCAAATATTACCCTAATTTTATTAAGGTGGGAGTACAAGGAACGCGAACCCACCTCGGTGGCGTAGTTAGCTAACGCGCCAGTCGTGTTGAGCTCTACCGCCGAGGACGGGGAGATCGAGGATCGAATCTCGGTCGGGATAACTGGGGGTGGTTTTTCCTAAATGGTTTTCCACTCTCCCTCCACGCAAATGCGGGTTCACTTCCTCTAAATTCAACCCTCCCTATTCCTAATCCATTAGAGTAATTAATACTTAAGCGTATAACCCGAACGGCTAGTAAGACGCGGGGCTAAAATTATTATTATTACAAGGAACGTGAGGAAATGTCAGTATTTTTGCAGTTTTTATAGGACTTTTTTTTGGCCAAAATAAATTAACCTACAGCTCCAGTAGCAACGTTGAATTTAATTTTCTTTTCATGGTGATATCAACATTTGTTGAATATTTGCTATGAGTATAGCGGCATTATATGAGAAACTTTTTAAATTAAGATAGAAATTTGCCATTAAATTTCAGGACACCCTTGATAGATACTCAACAACTGTTGAATAAAATTAAAATATACCTTGCTACCGAAGCAATATTTTATTTTTTTGACCAAAAAAATATGTTTTGATATAAAAACTGCACAATCCCTGACTTTTCCTCGGGTCCCATTCCACCTCACATTAACCACTGTCGCCAGAGAGTGGTAACATGATTATATTAGGTAAGTGGAGTTACTATCATCTACACAAATCGTTACATAAGTGTGATGATACTTCCTTGGCGTTTAACATTCATTGAATGGCAGATAGGGGTGAATGATTGAGTTTGATGATTGAAGCTACTTGTCAGTTAATCGAAGTAATTATTATGTAATTTCATCAGAATATTATATTGAAGCGTCATAATGAGGGAACCCCCCTTCCCCCCTTCCTCAGATACCCCTATTAGGCAGAAAAGAGAGTGATTGTCAAATCTAGTCATTCATAAATTATATCAGAGTGATATTTTGTGAATATATCATAATGTTTCAATTGATCTAAACAAGATCTATTCTCTAACTGTTCAACTACAAGAGGAGTATAACTAGAGGTTCTGTAAACAGTAGACCTTGCTACCTCCATATTATTAATTTTAATATAGTTTTACTAGTATTCCGACCCCTTAGCTCAGTTGGTAGCGTCTCTGTCTACTCAGCTAAAGGTTCCTGGTTTGATTCCCGGTATGGCCGAGAAATTTATCATTGGTGAAATGTGGCTTTCACCTTTCATAGTGATAAATTAACGGCCGGAGACTGGATATTGTGCCTACCCTAAACTTAAGTTAGATAATAAAGCATATGAAGCTACGACAGGCCTAGCCAGCCAGTAGTGGAAAACATATGGATTGAATAAAAAAGTGACCTAGGCCACATAAAACATTAATGGACGTAAATAAAAAGTATTACTAATAAATATGTGAACAGTAGACCATGCTCCATCCATGTTCTTCTCGTTTACAACAGTCTTACAAGTAGTTCTGTGAACAGTAGACCATGCTCCATCCATGTTATTATCGTTACAACAGTCTTACTAGTAGTTCTGTGAACAGTAGACCTCCCTCATGTTATTATCGTTACAACAGTCTTACTAGTAGTTCTGTGAACAGTAGACCTCCCTCATGTTATTATCGTTACAACAGTCTTACTAGTAGTTCTGTGAACAGTAAACCTCTTCTAATGTTATTATCGTTACTACAGTCTTACTAGTAGTTCTGTGAACAGTAGACCTCCCTCCATGTTATTATCGTTACAACAGTCTTACTAGTAGTTCTGTGAACAGTAGACCTCCCTCCATGTTATTATCGTTACTACAGTCTTACTATTAGTTCTGTGAACAGTAGACCTCCCTCTATGTTATTATCGTTACAACAGTCTTACTAGTAGTTCTGTGAACAGTAGACCATGCTCCATCCATGTTATTATTGTTACTACAGTCTTACTATTAGTTCTGTTAACAGCAGACATCACTCTACCCACAAACTGCTGAGTACATCACGTTTTAGAATTATTTTATGTTTTTGTGGTTAATACTCTCTTAATATCTCAATGCAAAATATATACACTAATTTTTTTATTTGAAATATATATTGATCCTTGTGGTTCAAATTAGACAGAAACGCAATTAATGCAATTTTCTAATATACATAATATTTATAGAGTATAATCATTCACGTGACCTAAGACGTCACCCTCATAATAAATGTATAATATTATTATAAATGGTTCGATCTAAGTTCAAAGAATGTCTTTGCTAAATTTCCTTAAAATATTTCCACCAATTGGCCAGGAATAGCGGGACAAACAGAAAGAATTAATGCTTAGTGGTCCAGTTAAAACAGGATATTCATTCCGTTCGGTCAAATATTGATACTATATGTTTTGTGAGTTTAGGTAAAAAAAAATCAATAGTTACTTATATATTTTTTATGCTTCACGTCTTATTATCTTTCTATATTTTGGGCTAACCTCAGTGTTACATAAATTAAGTCGGGATTAATAGATTGGAACAAAAAAAATAAAAATACAAAATTTTCTGTGGAAAAATAGTTGAATACTATTTAGGAAAGAAATGTCTCTATATACCAGGCCTTCTGACCTTGACCTCACTAACTTGACTTCCTGACCTAGACCATTCTGAGTAGCGGAAAACTAGAGGAGCTAGACTAATGGTTTTTACGGCATGCCCAATGGCCTGAGTCACTAATAGAGTCGTTATTAAATTCCTTAAATAAATTATTTTCAATAATAAATTGACATGGCTTATTTTGAAAAATATCATACAAAATATAAACTTAATGAACTGTCCCACGATTCCTTTTAAGAAACAAAAAAAAAAAAAGAATAAGAAAGACCCAACAAACCATTATTCTAAACATTTTATCGACATATCGATAGCAACCAACCTATTTAACTTTTGTTGGTGTTCGTTTGAACCAATTTAGTCTACATTTTATTAATTTATATTTTAACATTGATGAAATATAGGATTAAAACTTGATATTATATCGTAAGCATAGTATCTGTTTTTGAAAAAAATACTATATAAAATATTTTCTAAATTGAAAAATGGATTATCCTTGATATAAATAGTGGTGGAGTGGTTTCCATCCATTAAACTATATATAACGTCCTACTCTATTTCTTAGCATCACGTCTTACTACCTGTTTGGGTTATAAGATTATGTACTAGTCTACGTTAGTGTTTTTAGGGATTAGGAACGTTATATTTACTTTAAGTGTACCCGCATTTACGTGAAAGATGTATGGAAAACCATTTTTGGAAAATCCACCCTTAGTTCACCTGACCGAGAGTCTAACCTCAATACACCCTTCATCGGTAGTCTATTTTAATGTGAGAATAGCGCCTTAGACCGTACGGCCACCGAAGTGGTTCATTGAAATATTGATAGGTTCTTAATAATTCTTTCTTTTGCACTTAATGTGTGTATAATAAGTAAGGAATCACTATTATTTTTATTCTTTAAATATAAAAAAATGACACCTGGACACGGGAATTGAACTCAGGACTTATTACGCTAATGCTCTTACCACTTAACTATATAGACGTCTTCACATGCTCACAGTCTCTCTTCACTCATATTTTAAGGCAGATTCTGTGATGGACGTGTGGAAATTGTCAGCTACATATGAATGATTAATTAAAATTTCGGGCTACTGCGAGAGTGATACCGTTGATAATTAGACCATCAAATTTGGTTAAAATGTGATAAATCTTTGAAATATTTTAGGGTCATTTATATATAAATGTAACTTTCACTCATAAATATTGTATTTAAGTTATATCTTTTAAATTATCTGAGGTATTTAACGTGCACTTTCTGAACCGAAAAGAATTTCTCTGAGTGAAAGTGAAAGGGCTTACCAATTTTGCTGGGAAAGGTATATTCACATATATTCCAGGGTTATTTTACATGTCCACAAATGGCATGGGACAAAACGCTTTACTTTACCACCGAAGGAAGTTGTGCTACGGATGTTTATCACCAGAGAAAAAATCTATCGACCCCAGCTAGATTTGAACCCGTGAACATTTGGAACTGAGGCGAGCACTTTACGCCAAGACCACCTAGATCGATTCTCTTTTAGTCAATATATCTAATTTTTTAAGTTATAAGATTATTTTTTAACAAATAATTACACATTTTGGTGGTCACATGACATAAGACTTCATCATTGCAATTGATTAAATTCTATATTTTGGGGATATTGAGGTTCAAATCCCGGTCGGGTGTAATGAGGTCCTTTATTTTCCTTAAAGGTTTCCCAATCCTCCTCCACATAAACGCGGACATATTTTCTCTAAAGTCAGCCTTTCTCATCAATAGCCCAGTAATATAGATATCCATACAACCTGAAATAGTAGTAAGACAAAAAAAGAAAAGAAAAGAAGTGAGTATATTTGAAGATTCCCTTACACGTTAGGGCCTAACTGATCCACCACTGCTTGTGCTTTTCTAGATCTGGTGACCCAGAACTCGCAATGGTGGTTTTAAATTAAGTTACTAAAACCCGCAGCACTTACAATAATGGAGCCATTCAAGAGGGAAATGGTACCACGGTCTGTTCTGGGATAATTTTTTTTTATAGGTACACTTTGTTAATATAAAATATAGACCTATTCTTAATATACAGAAGCGTAGTTTTTTTAAAGCACCATGTCTAACTACCTCTTCAGGTTATACTTATACATATTAATTACTCTAATGAGTTAGGGATGATGAAGGTTGAAGATTGAGTAAGTGTACCAGCATTTGCGTGGAGGGAAAATGGAAAACCATTTTGTTAGTAAACACTCTCAGTACTCAAACACCAGCGTGACTTTTTAGACGATACGGAACTTGAAGCAGGTCAGAAGCTTTTTTTTTTTAGCACACAGCCTCCAACCTATTCAGAATGTAAGCAAATGTAAGCACTAGTTACGCTGGTGTGTTAAAGATAAGGGAAGGAATTGTACCCGCAACCACGTGGAGGGAGAGTGGAAAAACCTCTAGGTGATATCACCATCATTACATCCTAGCACAGGGGTTCCCAAAATTTTCGAGACAGCGCTGCCTGCATATGTCAGACTTTCTGTGCTGCAAGCTAGATATATCATAATTATAAAACATTATTTCTTTTTCATTGGGGATTTTTAACAAGTGGTGCCGAGCAAATGGAAATAAGCTCACACAGCTTCCCACGTAACATATATTTAAAAAAATTGCCCAAAATTTGATTTGGTGGCATTTAAAAAAAATAAAATTGGCATTTAAATTACTAGCTTGTATTCTTTTAAAAGTAAAAATACAAAACTACATAAATGAATAAGAAGTAATTGGAGTAGACATATTTTTGTTGCACATAATCTCCTGTGTAAAATTTGTTCAAAATGGCGAAACATATATTTTTTTAAAATGATTTATTTCATTCTTTAAAATATGTACGAGTACACGTATTGAGAATTTGCATGTGGCATTTCACTAAACATTATAAGTTTAAGTTTTTATCTACAGCCGTGACGTTCAATACTAATATATACGACGCCTAAGGGCGTCGCGACGCTCTGTTTGGGAACCCCTGCCAGAGTGGGTTTCAAGCCCCGATCCCGCAATCGACAGTCCAGATTATTAGAGGAATGACGCCTTATACGATGCGATTACTGAAGCGGATTATAACTCTTATTAAGTACTATTAATCTCAGACGGCGTTGCCTGTGACCCATTGTGGTAAAAGAATTATATGAACCCCCAGACCCCCCCCCACCACACACAAAAATTGTTTTGGATTACTGTCGACTTCATACTTTTTTTTCCCAAGGAGGATGCGGCAGATTTTTAACACAGTTATTTCTGGAACGTAATTATAAACCAGATTAACAATATTTTCTTCAAAAATATCTTTAAAAATAGCCTAGTTAAAAAGCTTATTAAAATTTTTTAAATCTGGCTTCAAGGTGCATTTGGACCCCCTTCCGTCAACCTATGTTAAAAATTTCAGATCTCTGCGTGCCGTAGATTTGGCTGGGCATCGCAAACAAACAAACAAACACACACACACAGACAAACACTTCCTTCTATTATTATAGATATTAATTACATAAAATATATATGACAGTCCTACTTATATAAAAATAAACTTTAACCAAAATTAACAATTTTTATAAGGTCATTAGAATAATATTTTAAGATACATTTCGTATTTTTTTAGAGTCACTGGTAATAACTACCAAAAGGGTTAGCTGCATAAATTGATTAATTAATACGTGAAATCTGTAACTCTTCCCCACTTCGGTGGCCGCATGGTCTAACGCGCTACTATTACAGTGGACTAGACTGCAGATAACGGGGAGATTAAGGTTTAAATCTCGGTCGGTTGTACTGAAGGTGGTTTTCAAAAATTGTTTTCCACACTACCTCCATGCAGATGCGGGTACACTACTATAAATATAGCCTTAAATTACTAAACACTGCGTTACTACGATAATAAATGGTACGAAGGGAAAAAAAGGATAAGGTTCAATTTTGACTTAAATGGAGTTAGTGCTTCCATCTTTTAGACAATCATGAGATATTTATTATGTACATTAAATTATGTATTATTATTATTATTACTAACACCACGTATTACTATCCGTTTGAGTTGTACACACTTACAATAATGTGTAATGGTAGGGTGATTGTGAGATGAAATGGAGGACCTACAGTTTTAACATGGGATCCGAACCACGGTGGAGGCCTGGCATTCACACACATTCACAAGTTTTGATTAATACACATCTTGTCAGAGGTGAAGAAAGGGTTTGGGCAATAAGATAAATATGTGCTTGGACCGAGTCTTGAACCCCGGACCTCCAGTACAAAAGTCTGACACACTACCTCTGGACCGTTTACACTATGGTTAAAAGAAGCATATGACAAATTTATGTTATTTTTATAAAATAATTATTTACTAGTGTCTTTGTTATTTGATATGTATAAAAAGTTTTGTACTGTAAATTGTGTGTAATGTGACTTTCTTAGTTTTTCCTTTGCACCCTTCAAATATATGTACATTTATTTTATGCTCTACCTTAGTTCTTCCTACACCATTGTGGTAGATAAATAGATGAATAGTTATATTCTGTATTGAAACAAAATTATTAAAATTCTCCTCAACACAATAATATTAAAGGTTACATTAATATTTATAGATTGCCCACTTAGCTAATATTTTGTGAATAGATAATAAATCTTTAAAGGGATTGATCGGCCAAGTTAAGGGACATTGATCCCAGGTGACTGGTTAGGGCTGACCTTTAATCAAAAGTGACCGTTATTTCGAACCACCCTACTGTAGTAAAGTGTGTTCTCGCTTAGCCCAAGCAATTTACGAGTGTTAGATGTGATCGTAATGGAGTGCGCGTTACGTGTACTAACTGTCTCATTAACGAAACCATGTTGTGATGTCAAGTGGCATTCTGTGGGGAGGGAGGGAGGGTGGCAACCCTCCCCCAAACTTCCCACCTAGCTCGCACGTTGTTTGGGTTCGATAAAAACATGATTACCACCACAACGGCGACAAAAAAAAAAAAAATTGCCTTAGCGCCAAGCTACCTTCTGAATGCGTCAACCCCATTAAAGTGATGCAGAGGTTTAATTTATCACGCAGTTTTAGTATTTATCTATATCGACACTAGCTGCTAAACTGTCTTATACCTTATATTGGTCAGTAGGGTGTCTGATTATTGAGTTAGGGGTCCTGGGATAAATTCTTGGCATGCACAAAACATTTATTTTTGATATGTTAGTTTTAATCTTTTTACAGTGAGGCTAGAGGCTGAATATTCTGTTTGTTCTAGATTTAAGCTATATTATAAATGTTGTGTGCTGATATAACCAGTCAGTTCAGAAACAGCCTGTCAAATACAGCAAATAAAAAACTTCCTAAGCTAGTTTAGGGATTTTCTCTACTAATACATTTACTACAAGTGTTATTAATGATTTAATCTAAAGGGGAAGGAATGAGGAAGATTTTTTAGAAAAAATATACATGCATTTGCGTGAAGAAGAAATGGAGAAAACACACACACACATATATATATATATATATATATATATATATAACGTGTGTAAAAATTATCCCTTTGTGGGCTAGGCTGAAATTCGATCCTCTGGCTGCCCATCATTTCAATCTACTGTTAGAATGACTCCATAGACATTTTGACCATCAGTTTTGGTGAAAGCTTAGATTATTATTATTATTATTATTATTATTACTATTTAGCACCGCGTCTTACTACCCGTTCGGGTTATACGCTTAAGTACTAATTACACTAATGTATTAGGAATTGGGAAGGTTAAATTTAGAGGAAGTGAACCCGCATTTGCGGGGAGGGAAAGTGGAAAACCATTTAGGAAAAACCACCTCCAGTTCACCCGACCGAGATTCGAACCTCGATCTCCCCGTCCTCGGTGGTCTGGCTCAACACGGCTGGCGCGTTAGCCAACTACGCCACCGAGGCGGGTGAAAGCTTAGAACAGAATTTTTTCATTTTTCTTTTATATATAATAGCTGGCAACCGAAATTCTTAAGCTTAGAATATAATAAATATGTTTTCTTAATTCGTAATATATAAGCTCATGCTCTTTTGACAACGGACATGGTTAGGCTTAAAAATTTTTTTTTAACACCACGTATTACTACTACCTGTTCAGGCTATACGCATATATAATAATTACGGTAATGAGTCAGGGATGAGAAAGGTTGAACTCAAAGAAAGTTTACCCGCATTTGTGTGGGGAAACAGTGGAAAAATAATAAAGAAAAATGACCCTCACTACACCCAACGCACTATATTGTGCTAACACAAGCGGTTTTATTGTAGCTACCCGCTTCGGGGGCGTAGTTAGCTAACGCGCTGGTTTCGTGTTGAGCTAGACTGCCTAGGACGGGGAGATCAAGGTTTGAATCTCGGTCGGGTGAACTGGGGGGTGGGGGGGGGGGGTAATTTCCAAAATTGCTTTCCACTACCCCTCCACAAAAATGCAGGTTCAATTCCTCTATATTCAACCTTTACAATTACTAAAACCATAGAAGTAATTAGTGATTAAGCGTATAACCCTAACGGACAGTAAGACGTGGAGCTAAATATTATAATCAAGCATACACGACTTATTGGTGACATTATTAAGTTTAGAAATTATTAGTCTTAGAGTTGTTAATATAAATAAACAAATGATCGACTGATTTTTTATATTTTCTAATATACATAACCAATTAACAAACAATATTGCTATACTTAAAACGGATTTTTTTTACAGTTGTCATATTTAACAAAAAAGTTGAGGCAATTTTTGAAAACATTTGAAATTAAAAAAAAGTTAAATAAACTACTATTAATTTGAGGTTAACAATGTAAACAATGAAAGCCTATAGGTATGAATATACAACATAGAGACTTCATAACCTAAAGGTCAAATTTTTAAATGATTTCAATACTTTTTCATTGTGAAAAATAGAAAAAAGATCCTATTTTAAATATTTAACAAGTCGAGTAAGTATATTAAGACAGTTACCAAATAGTTTCGCCAGGTTCAATATTTGGGGCATCTTAAATAGTTGGGAAAATAATATAATTTATATATATATAAAATTTAACATTTATAATTTTTTTAAGGTGTACATTGAAAACAAAGGCTTTATTACCTACCACCATAGAAAATTAAATGACTTCTATCTGTAACTTTAGAAATAGTATCAAACTTTTAAGTTCATGGTGTGATAGTTTTCTAAGACTTAACCTTCACCTAATATCAAACCAAAGTGAAAGATTTTCTTGGTATTCAATTTCACTTCTATTTAACTTTTGAGATATGAATTTAATATGAGCTATACACACATTTAAACATATATAAGCCATGTAATAAGACGGTAACCAGCCCATCCTCAGCACTGGTAGACATGTAAATAAACACGTCAGTTTATTCTTACCTGGCTTGCCATTAATGAGGAGTTAAAGTTTGATTCCTGGTCTGATGAACCAAGAGTAATTTCCTAAATGGTTTTCCATACACCATACGTTTAAGAGTCTATCTCAACTAACGTATAAAACCAAGCTTATTTCAATAATAAAGCTCGACCCAGACCTCACATTTTATTGAAGTTTCCTGTATTCTACTTTAGAAAACATCAAAACTTAGACCATTTTAACTATTTTATAATATTTTAGATAAATGGTACAACACAATCGTAAAGACTTTCTAACATAATCTATTATATATTAAGAGTAAATAGCCAGAGTTATATTAGTGGTAATTACTTATGTTAGATATCATATTCTGAAAATTGAAAAATGACACCTGGACACGGGAATTGAACCCGGGCTCTGGCTATTTACTCTTAATATATATGCAATCGCTTACAATTATAATAATTGTACATATGGCAATAAGCCACTACCGAATCGCAGATGGCTGCGTTATCTGATGGCTTGTGATATTAAAAAATCACATAATTGTAGCTGAAGATTTCCGCTATGTCCATCATGGACTCTGCCTTAAAATATGAGTGAAAAATGACCCTGGGGACGGGACGAATCCTGGATAGCTCAGTGGTTAGAGCTTAGCCAAAGGTACCGGGTTCGATTCCCGTGTCCAGGTGTCATTTTTCAATTTTCAGAATATGATAAAATCTATTATAGTTTTTAATAATATTTCAGATCTCTGCGTGTGGTAGATATTGTGCATCGCTTATGACGGACCAACTCTTCATTTTATTGATATAGAAGATTATTATTATTATTATTATTATTATTATTATTATTATTATTATTATTATTATTATTAGCACCGCGTCTTACTACCCGTTCGGGTTTTACGCACTTACGCTAATGTGTAATGGTAGGGTGATTGTGAGATGAAATGGAGGACCTACAGTTTAACGTGGGATCCGAACCACGGTGGAGGCCTGGCATCACACACATTCACAAGTTGTGATTAATACACATCTTGTCAGAGGTGAATTTGTTTAAAACCAATCTCTTAAGTTACATGTTTATAATTCAATTAGTTATCCTAGTAAGCGATTAAATGTCAACTCATAAAATTCAAATTAAATAGCAGGACGAGCTTTAAGTTCAAATTACGTAAATTTCAACTGCAGGGCGAGCTTAATTTTGTTAAATTATAACATGAAATTGAGGGTGATTTGAGGGTGTAAGGAGGCAGGGGGCTGTGTTAGATTGTATCCTGTGAAAGTCAGTTTGGATTAAGAGCGTAATACCTGAAATCTCCCTTTATATAGGGGAGAAAAGGGGGTTGGGGAAGGTCCTCCAAGCTTTCTTCCCTCTTTTCAACTTAAGTCTTCCCCTACTCCCCTTACCAACCCTTTATATCTCACGGCTACTGTAATAAGCTTACAATGAAGATCACTGAAAGTGCTAAAGGCTCGCACATAGAGATACCACCATACCTTCCCCCTTTTCACCCCCTTCTTTCCATTTACCCTGGTCCGCCACTGAATTATTGAGAGCTGGCTTGACTCTCTTGCTGGGGTTTTACTGCCAGCCTTGCTACGCCAGGTACTTCCCCCTCCTACCCTCCTCACATGGTTGGACAAATAGGGTTCACACACACAAAAAAAAAGGCACCATTCTCCAAAGAGTAATGCCGATGGATAGTTACGCCACAGTTAACCGTTTCATTAGAATTATTTGTATTTTATGAAATGGTGAGCTTACTTACTTACGTGCTATATGCCACTAGGAGCTCGAAAGTTCACTGCCGCACTGACCGAATTACGCTACTTATCCCTATCTTGAGCTAGTTCTATCGAGTCTACCTCATTACACCTATCTTGAGCTAGTTATATCCATTCCACCTTATTATATCCTATCCCTATCTTGAGTAAGTTATATCCAGTCCACCTCATAACACCATATTTCTTTCAGGTCCATATAATATTATCCTCCCATCTGTGTCTAAGTCTTCCCATTGGGTTTGCCAGTCAATAACTTGAACACTGTTCTAGAATCTCCCATTCACGCTGCATGTCTTGCCCACAGTAACCTACGTGTCTTGGTTATCCTGATAAAGTATTGTGATGAGTACAGTGTATGCAACTCAACATTATATAGCCTCCTTCACTCCCAAGTAGCCTCATCCCTTTTTGGACCAAATATATTCCTAAGCACCATCCTTTCGAAAACCCTAAATTTGCTTTCGTCATTTAAGGTAAGAGACCACGTTTCACACCTATGGAGAACAATCGGTAAAATTATTGTTTTGTATATTCGGAGTTTTACATTCCCGGACAGCAGACGAGATTAAAACAGCTTATTGATCGAATAAAAGTGTACATTCCTCGACTGTATTCTTTTCCTAATTTACAATCTAACATCTTTATTACTAGTTAAATTTTTTCCTAAATATTTAAACTCATTAATCCTGTCAAATGATATGCTGATCGCAGTAATCTCAAAATTTTCGTCCCCAATCTGTGTCTTGTGTGTGATCATATACTTAGAAATGATGAGCTATAGTGGTGAGAACCGCCTAGGTGGCGTAGCTAGCAAACGCACTAGTTTCATTTCGAGTTAGACCGCCGAGGACGGGGAGATCAAGGTTCGAATCTCGCTTTGGTGAACTGGGGGTGGTTTTTTCTAAACCGTTTTCCACTATTCCTCCACACTAATGTGAGTTCACGTCCTCTAAATTCAACCTTCCCAATTCCTAACCTATTAGCGTAATTTATACTTAAGCATATAATGGGTAGTAAGACATGGTGTTAAGTATTATTACTATAACTACTCGCCTCGGTGGCATAGTTGGCTAACGCGCTAGTCGTGTTGAGCCAGACAATCGAGGACGGGGAGATCGAGGTTCGAATCTCGGTCGGGTGAACTAGGGGTGGTTCTTCCTAAATGGTTTTCCACTCTCCCTCCACGCAAATGCGGGTTCACTTTCTCTAAATTCAACCCTACCAATTTCTAATCCATTAGTGTAATTAGTTCTTAAGCGTATAACCCGAACGGGTGGTAAGACGCGGTGCTAAATATTATATTAATATTATTGTTATTATTATTATTATTGTGAGCTATAAGAAATTATTGAAATTTATATTTGATAAAAACAAAATTTGACACCTAACCCTTATTCTTTTAACTGGAAATGTACTAAGGTTCATCTTTGAACTACTCAATGGAGTGGCGTTGAGTGATTTAACGGTGAGCAGAGCTAGTTTTAACTTTAGGCTATTTTGGAATGCTTCTCGAAACTGAATAGAACTTTTGTTGTCCAGGTATCGACCAAAACAGATCCATATATAGCAGAACCTATTCATTATTTATTAGTCGAATGGGGAATGATTCGGGGAGAACATATCCCCGGTACAGTTCTAAGCAACTATGATTACCCTGACAACACAACACGACACAACACTGGGTCTACACTCGCAGAGAATATCCATAGAGGGAGGAATTGAGAATCGTGTCCACCCCGGGTGGAAAAATTTAGAGAACAGAATTTTCGATGCTCTCTTCTGGCACTATTTTATTTTAGCACCGCTTTTTACAAACCGTTCGGGTTACACGCTCATGTATTAATAACCCTAATTGTTTTAGGTATTAGGATGGTTCTACTTCAAGGAAGTGTACCCGAATTTTTGTGAAAAGAGAGTGGAAAACCATTCTGTAAAACCACCCTTTGTACACCTAACCAAGATTCAAACCTCGATCTCCTCGTCATTGGCAGTTTAGTATAACACGAGTGTAGTGCGTCAGACCACGCGACCACCTAAGTGAGTTGGTACGATATTTAAAAAGGGAACTAAATATGAAAGTAGATCTTAGCAAGCGCTGCGCCAGTGGTCATATGGTAAAAGGCGTCATTATAGTGTTGGAATGGATTGTTGGTGACTGGTAGATTGGGGCTAGAATCCAGTGTAGAGTTTATGGGCTAATTATTATTATTAAGTGTTCTGTCTTACATTAGGTCCATTCCTTTTGTCAGTAAACTCAGACCTCCAATGTGCCCTGTCCTCTACTTCCTCTTTCAGTTCTCAGAATTTTCTTCTTTCCTTCAAATCATCTAATTGAATTCTCCTTCTTCCTAAGCTCCTCTTCCCCGAATCTTTCCTTTAATGACGTGCAGAAGACAGTTCCTCCTAAGGATGTGTCCTATCCAGTTTGATTTGCACCAAAGAATCAAATCCAAACTTGTTCTCTTCTCATCCACTGTTCCTAGTACTTATTCATTCGTCTCCCTGTCTGTCCATATGATATTCTCAAGTCTTCTCCAGCACCACATTTCAAAGCTCTCAAAGTATTTCTTTTCCATTTTCCTGAGAGTCAAAGCTTCTGTTCCATGTAGCATTTCATCAGTTTCTTCCTCAGTTCCAAACTCAACTTGCTGGTCAACAGGAACCTCTTCTTGTTGAAAGCTAAATGCTAAAGATAAACGTTACACTATTGTCCTTGGCTTACGTACCATTTAAAGAGCTGTTTTATGGGTTTGGATCGCAGGTAGCTATCCAACTTTGACCATGGGCATGGGCAGACTTTTTTTTGTACTATGCCTTACTACCCATTAAGTCTATAACCATTTGCATTAATTACGTCTATGCACTATGGAAGAGGAAGGTTTAATTTAGCTGAAGTGTACTTGAATTTGCGTGGAGAATCAAAGTGAAAAATAATTTATGAATAACCACCCTCCTCAATACATTGAGATAAGATTTGAACCCCCAATCTCACCGTCACTATCAATCCAGCCAATTGCAAGAGTGACGTCTTAAACCATTTTACCACGGAAAAGTGGGTGCAATTTAGTTAGTTTTCCTTGGCGTTATTATAGATATGTAAGAAATTGGCCACATCTTTATTGGATTCTACTGATTTTCTAAGTATAAAAATTATATTAAATAATTTAATTCATTTCAGTTTTAGTCTAAAATAATTCTGTATTATAACTACGTCGATAGCCGCATGATCTAAGGCGTCATTTTAGTGTTGGAATAGACTGTCAATAACAGGCAGATCGGGTTTCGAATCTCGGTCGGGTGTACTGAGGTTGGTTTTTCCTAAATTCGTTTTACACTCTCTATCTACGCAAATGGGGTACACTTACCCTAAATTCAAATTTACTCATCCCTGACTCATTAGCGTAACTAGTAAATATGCATATAATCTAACTGGTACTAAGACGTCGTGCTAAATTAAAAGACTATTATTAGTTTTATAATTATTACAAACTGATTTATTTGCAAACGCACTTAAGGAATACCAAATATTAATAATAATATCTCATTGGCTTATAGATGGATAGACATACAAAACCATCACTATAATTTTAAATGCAATAAGTTAATATTTAACATTAGAACAAATTACACATTTGAAATTGTATCATCAAATGTTATTAGTTTTAATACATTTTGACAGTTTATTTTTTAAGTTATGCAAAAGCAGAACAAAAAAAAAAGCCACTTTATAAATTATTGCAATGTCAGCTACACGGATAGTTAATTGACTCTACGCTGTGGGTTGGGATAGTCTAAGAAAGATACTTTAAGATTTGTAACCCTTCCCAATTATGTACATCTTTATTTATCCTTCAAAGAAATTAAGCCAAACCTTAAGCTTTTCATCTTTTCCAATTTAAGGTATAACATAGTCTCTGCAATATAATAACTCTAACAAAACTTGTCAACAAACAAAAGAAAATTGTAAATCAATGTTTCCTTTCTTTGTTTATTCCCGTGTAACCCACGGCTCATGTGCCACATATTACACACCATGGATGTCCAATGGAGCAAGAGAAGATCAACAATGGGTAGATAGTAACCTCCATACCTCTGTTCACAATCATTCGACAAACTGTAGGGATGGAAACAAAAAAAAGTACACATTTCTCTTTTTCTCGCCTCTAACTTTTCACCCCACAAAATACCTCTTTTTTTTTTCATCCAACCCTCCTTACGTAAAGCAACTATACCTCACTCCTTTTTAGTTTACCCTCCGTATACTTTCCTCTTTATTTGATCTTCATCATGACCTCTATTTGTTAGTATTCTTTCCCCTTTTCTGCCTTCTCTTTTGGAACCATAAAGGAAAACCTGTGGTAAAAAATAAAAATCCCAGACCACCCTTACCCTCCTTTTACCCCTTTTTCACAAAAGATCTTTAATTTAGTAGCTAGAGTCAAAGCAGTCTTTCATCATTCTAGGATATGTGAAAGAAGAGGAAATGAGATCAAGTTGTGTTAATAGGATTTTTCTAGAAGAACCTTTCATAAAAACAAAACACCATGTTAAGAAGTGTTTAATAGTTTACATTATTTTTAAATAATAGTTTAGGAATCTATATAAAATAAGAACACTAAAATAGTTAAAGGTTTGTTATTCCTGTAATTTCATCAATAATACCAACATAAGATCTTTATTATGTGCTATAAGAATTAACACTATTTATTAAAAGTCTTGAAAATCACACATAAGTATGGTTATTATTATTATTATTGTAAATATTAATTAAAAGTATTACATTCACATCTAAAGAGAAATTATTGTGACTGTGAAAAAATTTTGGCCTCTAGATTATGATGAAAGTGCCACTGGACGCAAAAAAAAATGTATTTTACACACTGTCTGTCTATCGATCGCTGGCTAAGAATCTGAAAAGATTTTGATAGATTTTGTTCAAATTTGATATGTAGATGTAAAAGGCAATAAATTGACCCTTATCCTCAAATTAAGTGTAGTTTACTGATGAGGAATGTATTAGGAAATCCAAATATTTGGAAAATGGATTAAACAATTTTGTTTAAAATGTAAATCTAGAAATTGTTCTGAAATCCCAAATAACATTGTATATTTTATTAATGATTTTTTTAGTATTAGGTGTAGCATACTGACAAGGTATTTTCGAAAATTTAAAAGATTTTTAAAATTGCGCACACAATTTTGTTCAAAGGAGTAATAATAATTTGTATTGTATTTAAGTGTATAATTTTTGGGGGGCTGAATATTCCTTTAAGAATAGTTTACAGATTATTGTTTTTAAAAATTGTAGTAATTAAAAAAAATACTTATGCTATTTGGCTTATAATTTATGTCTGCTACTTTTCTACAAAATATATAATCATATATATTTGAAGTTTTAGCTAATATTGTATAGTAGTTAACCAATAAATGATATTTGTATTTATTTTGAAATACCTAATGAATTTATAAACATTCATATCGGGGATTATTTTACATTATAAATCACAATATGTGTTTGTTTTCCTAAAATAAATTAACTTAATAGATTATCTAGGACAAATTATAGATTTAAAAAAATCTTGAGACTGGTCTTGATAATATAGTGCAAAATTGATATCATAAATTGTTTCTTCAAGATAATAACAAGAAGTTATATATTTTCACAACGTTAAAACTTATTTCAAATTGTTACAAATAAATGACTTTTTGATAATTTAAAATTTGATAAAAATATTGAGCAATATCATTTAATATTTTATATATTATCTGAAGAATGTTTATTGTGACTAATAGTATGACGTATATATATATATATATATATATATATATATATATATATCTGAAGAATGTTTATTGTGACTAATAGTTAGACGTGTTTTTTTTCTGAAGAAAACTTATTACGTGTAGTTAGCCAAAATCATTTTTTTACTTATTTTTTTATAGTTATAATATACAATATGAAAAGATTGCTTGATTGTGTAGTAGTTTTTATTTATTTTTATATACTATACACTTAGGCTCTCTTCAGTTAATCATAAGCTGTAGTTAGTATTAAAACAGTTGTAGTACCCTACTATAAAATAGATTTCTGGTAGGGAAAAGGCCTTTTAGAAAACAATTCCTACGCTGAACAGACTTTAGGTAAAAAAACAATATTCTAAGACTATTTAAAATAAGCCACCATTAGTTAATTTATCTCCACTTTTAATTTTTTAGCACTGCGTCTTACTATACATTCGGTTATACGCTTATATACTGATTTCGCTAATGGTTTTAGGGATAAGGAAGGTTACATTTATAGAAAATGTACCCGAATTTGTGGGAAGGGAGTGTAAAATAATTTTAAAATATATCACCCCAGTACACCCAACCGAGATTCGAACCTTCATCTCTCCTTCATCGGTGTTTAGTCTACTGTGAGAGTGACGCCTTAGACCATGAGGCCATTTTGAGGACTATCTCATAAGAGAAAGTAAAATTCGATTCCCTTGTCCAGGTGTCATTTTTCAATTTTCAAATATGATATCTAGATGCGAGTAAATCCTCACTTAAAAGCAAATATACTATATTTGGCTATTTTATTCTTAAAATTTAATAGTCAAAATAAAATTACAATCTGTCGAATCAATGTATTATAGAAAGACTTGATGTTTTTGCCATGCCTTCACTGGAACATTTAATAATACCTAAAGGTAACCTAAAAGGGGCACCACAAACTTTAATGAAGGGCGTATCAGACTTATAACCCTAATTAGAGACCAGTAGATTTTTCCCAACCCTCCCCCAGATAAGTTTATCAAAACGTTCTCTCATTCAGCTTGAAACAAAATTGATACCACCACAACACCCCCTCCCCCCCCGGACACGTCTCACCCCGTCTAGAAGCTTTAAATTCCCTCCCAATTAGCAGACGCTAGCTGGGTGCCGTGCACCAACTTGGCAACAAGAAACTTGACATGTTCAGCAACTGTGCAAGGAAACTTGTAACGCTGAATAAGGGAAGATATAATTTTACGGATAGTGTTTCTCTTTTGAGTTAAGGTAACAACGAGTATAAGGGGGGGGGGTATATGAGGGGGGGAGGAAGTTCGAAGAGAAGGAGGGAGTTTTAGTTTCATGTTTCATGAGACTTTATCGTTCTCAATGTTTCATAACTCCAATCGAGACACCTTAACAATTGCTTGGTTGGGTTCTACTGATAGCTTTTGTTAGTTAATAGCCGTATTAGTTGCTATGACTTAAGGGTGCCACCTCGGTAAGCGATAAATTGCCGCGCATACATTCATCTTAAACTCAATATATAATTCTATTATGAGTTATATCAAAATTTGGCTCACGCCAAAATAACGTTGAATTATTCCTACAGGGGTATTTTCCCTTAACAACCCTAAAGTTTGAGTTTCATTAATTGACAAAATTTATAAAAATGTAAAATTAGCTCATTATCAACGACCTTTTAAGTATACATACACGGAGATACACGATTGTGCTTGATGAAAAAGGCCTCCATATGTAGCCTTCTAACAAATACAGTTATTTTTTGATAGACTCACAAAATAAAATTTAGATAATTAATAACTAGTAACTAGCTTTCTTCTTTACTTGGAAATAAAAAGTTTAGTAATTTTTTTTTCTGTTTTCCTATTGACGTGACAAAGGGTTGTTGTAGGTTAATAAAGAAAGGGTACATGAGCGTAGATAGAATAAATAGGTAGTTCCAGAAAACGACTTGAAACGTTGTATTAAAATTCAATGGTTTGTCTCCTGTTGTCTGACAGCGATTGACACTTTCTTGCTCACCGAGGCGTCCGCCTTAAACACAGTTGGTAATGCAACGGACTACTGAGTTAAATATCCATGGGTCGATTCCTAGCACGGATGAACAATTCATCAATGGTTAAATTGGGGGTTCTCCTTTCACAGTGATGAATTAAAGGATACGAGTACTGAGTGTCGTTTTGTTTCTAGAAATAAGTTATTTCGATATGTTATGTTTAAACCTGTTTGAAATTTCTCTTTAAATGTTCTCAAATAGTAGTAAAATATTTTAATAATATATTTAATTTATATTAAACAATAAATGACCCACTTAGTTATACTAAAGGGGTTTTTCAAACTGTTTTCCACTTTCTTTCCCGGAAATGTGGGTACACTTCCCTTGAATAAAACCTTACTAAAAACTATCGTAATTAGTTGATATCCTTGTAACCAGAAAGACGCGGTACTAAAAAATATAGATATTATAGAATCGGCGAGTGGAAAAATTAGAGCACTCCAGCTTCCTTATTTTTCTGTAAAACGAATAAAACAGTTAGTTACTAAACTTTAAGTTATATATATAGAATGTTACCGTTTGACAATTGTAGTCCTAGTCAATAAGTATTCAATCCTAAGATATCAAAGGGAAATTCTCATTAGTTTATTAATTATTAATTATTAAAGTTGTTGGAATGCTATCCTTTTTCCACTCAATTATTTGACAGCAGGTAAATAAGCAACTAATATCAGTTTTATGACAGAAAATATTTAATAGAGAGTCAAAAATTCCAAATAATAAATTTTTAACTAGAATATATTGAATTTTAAAAAATGGGCAGCAGCTGCGCAGTACGACTGACAAAGTTTTAGTTTGTTATATAGAGACCTCCAGGTGCGGTCAGTAACGGTCTCTAGTCCTCTGCTCTCATGTTTCCAATAACTCTCTTATTTGATAAAGAGCCGCTTATTGATTATTTGGTATTGCGGTGCTTTTCCCCCTAAAGAGTATTTTCTTTACAATAACAAAACCTAGGATTAATACGGTGTTGGAAACATTATTTAATTATAGTTTTAATTTCATTTTATGTTTTGTGTTGCAAAAAACAATAAGAGATTTGTTTTCAGTATTTCACATTTAATTAGTTTAGTGCAGCTTTGAACGCGTCTTTCTACCGCATCACACATGCAACGACTGTGAAAATGAATAGTTATTCATTAGATGGCTTAGAAAAAACTAAAAAATGTCTATCTAAGTTTGATTTACCATATTGATGGAATTTTATCCTTTTTACACTCACCGATTCTTTGTCATAGGGAGGTTAATATCTTGACGGTTTTGTTAGTTTATATGATAATAATATTAACAATTATAGAACCTTTATCCCATAAAATGACGGTAAAAGTGCTGTGATTTAATACCAGTTCTCTTCTACGTTTTCTCTTTGTTTATACTGAAATGTAGCAACCTTACCTTGCATGGTTACACTATGGCACATAAGTGGATTATTCTCTCCATCATTGGCGGTCCAGTCTATTGTGAGAGTGAAGCCTTATATCTTAGACCATACGGCTATCAAAATGGGTCATCCTATCCTAGCCATCACGTTCCCTTGCATAAAAATGGGAGTGAAGGAGATGTGAGAAAAGGTAAATGATTTTTGCAGTTTTTATAGAAAAAAAAATCTTTTTTGATAAATTAAATAAAATAATGGTTCAATACAAAGCTAGGTTTAATTTTCTTCACATGGTGATACCGACAGTTGTTGAATATCTGTCATGAGCATAGCGGTATTAGATGAGAAACTTTTTAAATGAATAGAAAAAGTTGTCATTCAATTTTAGGACATCCTTAATAAATATTCAACAAGTGTTGATATCATCGTGCTCATAAACTTAAACTCTATGTTTGTATTTGAGCAATATTTGATTTATTTTGGCCAACCATTTTTTCACATAAAAATTGCTAAAAACACCGACATTTTCTATCGTCCTTGACATCCACACCTTAATTTATCTAAACTCTAGAAGCCCTAATACGAATTAAAAGTTTTTAGTCCACCAGCCTCATTGTGTAGTGGTCAGTGTACCTAGCTACAAGCATAGGAGTCCCAAGATCGATTCTCGACTGATGCCTTGGAGGTTTTTTCCTAAAAGGGGAGTCACCCCAATGGTCACCAGGGTTTGGCTAATTAGTCTTAAGTTATGTTAAAATCTTAATTGGCCTTACCCCATTATATTCTCTATCACCATCACCTCATCTCATCGGGACATGGAAAGAGCCTCCACGGAAAGGATGTAAGATTAGTACATTTGAGCATACCATGGGCAACAGTTTATTAGTACTGGATAATCTTTCCTAAAATTGGGATACGAGCTATGGAGCCCAGACGCGCAATATGATTATTATTTGTTCTGTATCATAAATTAATGGACACGTGGACTATGACATTAACCTCAATATTGTCTGGTTATAAGAGGCAGGGACTCAAATCCTGACTGGTTGTAGGCACTACTATCGTTGGTCTATCTGAAATAATTTTTCCAGTCCCTCTTATAAGCAAGTGTTGGTACACTTCCTATTATTTCTATCTTCGCCTCTATGTGAATATTAGGATTGTATGGTACTCAAGAGTATCTAGAAGTGGTAAAAAAAACTTTCTTGAAAATAAAACTCTTGGTCTTGTGGTATTCTTTCTTCGTGTATTTATTTTCAATTCCTCTAGAGGCTTTATATCCTCTTAGGGCTGTTCAAGCCTGGAATTTGCCCTTTTCAGTTACCCTACTGAGGGTGAAGTGAATTGGTTGTAGTGGCGTATAGAGGTAGAGGTAAAATCCCCTTACTATAGACTGACCCACCAAGTTGAACCAAAAGTAAGCTTGCCTTACTAAACCAAGACAAAAAATCGAGAGCATCAGGACTTTATTTAGGTCTTCCCGACACTGGGTGAATCTATTTAGAAAAGCTTTAAAAGTTTTTAAGCAATATTGGAAAATTATCTAGGTTAAAACAAGGATTTGGGATACTTCGGATGCTGAACAAAAATAAGATACATTTTTGTTTGTCCCGATTGCGTGTTGTGAAATGAGGCACTAAACTACTCTAAAATAGAATATATATTAATTTAGCATATTCCTTAATGTCAGTTTTCAATAATAAAGGGAAGAATAGGTAAATATATTAATAGCGTTGATATTTAATATACTGTCAACATTTCTGCCATTTGCTCTACTTCTTTTAATATATTTAACTTCCAAACTATAACTGTCGACGTCAATGTTCTCCCAAGTTATTACTGCTAATGTCCCTGCTATTAGTTTTATTTCCTCTAATCTGTTTGACACCCAAACTATTACTATCAATTTCACTGCCATTTGTGATAATTCCTTTAATCCATTTAAGCCCCAATTACCAAGGTATTATTGCCAATGCCACTGCCATTTGTGATAATTCCTTTAATAAATTAAAGCCCCAAGTTATTATTACCAAAGTTACTGCCATTTGTGATAATTCCTTTAATCCATTTAAGCCCCAATTACCAAGGTATTATTGCCAATGCCACTGCCATTTGTGATAATTCCTTTAATAAATTTAAGCCCCAAGTTATTATTACCAAGGTTACTGCCATTTGTGATAATTCCTTTAATAAATTTAAGCCCCAAGTTATTATTACCAAAGTTACTGCCATTTGTGATAATTCCTTTAATAAATTTAAGCCCCAAGTTATTATTACCAAAGTTACTGCCATTTGTGATAATTCCTTTAATAAATTTAATCCCCAAGTTATTACAAATGTTACTGCCATTTATGATAATTCCTTTATTACATATAAACCTCTAGTTATTACTGCCAATGTCACTGCCATTTGTGATAATTCCTTTATTACATATAAGCCCCCAGTTATTACTGCCAATGTCACTGCCATTTGTGATAATTCCTTTATTACATATAAGCCCCCAGTTATTACTGCCAATGTCACTGCCATTTGTGATAATTCCTTTATTACATATAAGCCCCCAGTTATTACTGCCAATGTCACTGCCATTTGATATAATTCCTTTATTACATATAAGCCCCCAGTTATTACTGCCAATGTCACTGCCATTTGTGATAATTCCTTTATTACATATAAGCCCCCAGTTATTACTGCCAATGCCACTGCCATTTGTGATAGTTCCTTTATTACTAACAAGCCCCCAGGTATTACTGCCAATATTATTTCCATTTGTGATAAATCTTGTAATACACTTACCTCCCAAGATATTAACGTTTCAATTAAAGGTGGTGGATGTGAGAATGGTAGTTTATTGGACTTATACCTTTAATATCGGAGAAGATGTTAATCCCACTAATATAGACCATGACCTCCGCACAATCAACAGAGAAGCTAATCTCAACCTCTCACTCACCATGAAGCAGCAATATTGCAATTCTATTATTTTTAAACAGCGTGATCACTGGTGGGTATGTGGCTGTGCCACAGAAAATTGTATACAATTTTAACACACTTTGATAATTAAATTAGTAAATAACTATATATTAATTCCGTGGTTTTAATATATTTAGTGTACATCATTTAATGACGTGATCACCCCATTCATAAGCGTGCGCATGGTGTGGCTGATTTGGGGGGTGGGGGGGTCGGGGTGGCTGGTGGTTGGAAGACGAGTGGGGACTGGATTCACTTACCGTTCCTCACCAACCACCAGATGATCTCTTTTTTTTGCTAAAACATTACAGTAAATTAACAACATGAAATACACTATGTTTTATCTTACAAGATTATTATTTGTTAAACAAACATTATAAATTACAACGCCATCCATCGACCGAACTAGAGAATGGATCAGAAACATACTTTAACCACTATTAACTAGGAAAAGCCCTCTGGTTGACGATCATCTGTAGTTTTAGTAGCAGCTGATAACAGTCTTCTGGTTGACGATCATATGTAGTTCTAGTGACGGCTAATAACAGTCCTCTGGTTGACGATCATCTATAGATCTAGTGACGGCTAATAACATCCCTCTGGTTGACGATCATCTATAGTTCTAGTGAAGGCTAATAAGTCATCTGGTTGACGATCATCTATAGTTCTAGTGAAGGCTAATAACAGCCATCTGGTTGACGATCATCTATAGTTCTAGTGACGGCTAATAACAGCCCTCTGGTTGACGATCATCTATAGTTCTAGTGAAGGCTAATACGTCATCTGGTTGACGATCATCTATAGTTCTAATGACGGCTAATAACAGCCCTCCTGCTGACGCCAATTCAAGTTGATATCCATCAACGCAATTTCTAAAGAAAAAATATTAAATACTTTATTCTTCAATCACTTCAACTATTTGTCTTTTTTTTTTTTTTTTGTTTGGATGACAAGGCACCCACGCTGTACTTGCCTATACACAAACTAATTGGAGACCGGCCATATGATGTAGTGGTCAGTGTAACTGGCTACGAGCTTAGGGATCCCTGGCTCAATTTCCAGCTGGTACCTTTGCTATTATTTCCCGAAAGGTTTATGTCCCAACGGTCACCAGGGTCTGGTTAACTAGGCTTAATTTAGTTTTAATGTTTCCACTGGTTCCACCCCCTCATATTCACTGTCACCATCACCTCATATCATTGAGACATTTAAGAGCTTCCATGGAAAGGATGTAAAATGTATTATTAGTACATTCGGGCTTCCCCTGGGTAACGGTACATTAGTGCTGGCTAATCTTCCCACCATCTACGCTACGAGTAATGTAGCCCAAACACGCATTATTATTACTTCTATTATAATGGAAATCATTTAGTATCACTAATTCTTTACGGTCACATTTTCACAGAAAGAATATTATCTGACGGTTAAAAAAGCTACAATCTCTAACTTAACGCAGTCATGTAAGTCATGTTATATGCAGCTATTCATAGATATTATAAATATATTTTAAGCAATATAAAAATATATATGATAGAGTATTATCGATCTTGGCCACAACATTTTGTTTTAATTTTATAAAATTCCCTTTATATGAAAATTGGTCCGTACATTTGGCCATAATTAGTACCTTATTCATCACCGGCCAACTAGAAAATATTATACTGACATATTTTCATAAATGCCCTATGGCCTGAGCTTAATATTATATATTATATTATTGCTAGCAGTTTGATCCGTTATTCCTTAGGGAGGAGTAAGGTTGAATTTGGAGAAAGTGTACCCCATTTGCATGGAGAGAGGGTGGAAAACCATTTAGTAAAATCCCTGTCAGTAAACCCAACCAGGATTAAAACTTCAATCTCCCTGTCACCGGACGCCTTACACTATACGGACACGAAGATGGGTTGACTCGATCTTTGAATGAGTAAATCCTTCCCTCCTCCTAAATAATCCATGTCATTTAGGCCCATAGAAGTTGGATCAGATTTTAATTCCTTAAATGGTTTTTACAGAAACATAATGGAAAAAAGAATTCACGAAAGAGCATGAATAAAATATTAAGCGATGTAACAGTAAAACATTTAACAAAGAAAATTCTGTTTGGAGGGATCCCTCCCTATACCTAATACATTTACAATTACTACCACACTTAGTGCTAGTTTCTCCTCTTAAGTCTGGTAAAAATATCACTAACCACCACTTAGAAACTTAAATTTATATTTCTTATTTGGTTATCTGGTCCCTCTATCTGTCTAACTTAGTCCGATTTTCTAGCTCACCTAATTTTTTAATATATAGCCCCAAATTGGCCAGCACTCAATTTTGAACTTTCCAATGATTATATTGTGGTGCTTATTATCATCATTATTATTATTTAGCCATATATAGTGTGATTATTAGAGAATTGGTGTGATTTATTACTGAATATATAATTATTAACTTATGTTTGTTCAGGGGACAAGTATGAAGCTGTTTCAATGGACAGTGGTTACAACAAGTATATGATGCTCAAAATCCGTAACGTGAGGCACATGGACTTCGGCTCTTACAAGTGCGTCGCCAAGAACTCTTTGGGCGAGACTGATGGAGTCATCAAACTAGATGGTGAGTGGCTCGCTCACTGCAGAAGTACTATTAATATTTTAGTATTAACACGTGAATGATTGAATGTGAAGGATTATCTAAGACAAGAGGGACATGTTACAAATAAAAACACGTTAAATGGACGTACTCTTCTCTTCGATTAATGTGGAAATGTAAAGAGCGCGAGTTAAGGGCAGTGTTTTAGCAGTATTTATTGCAAACAGTTTTTTGCCCAAAATAAATAAAACATTTCTCCAGTATTAAAAATATAGTTTAATTTCCTTCACACGGTGATATCAACAGTCCTTGAATATCTGACAAGGTGTGTCCTGGAATTTAATGAACAACTTTTCTCTTCATTTAAAAAGTTTCTCATCTAATGCCGTTAGGCTCATCATGACAGATATTTAACAACTGTCGATATCACCATATGAAGAAAATTAAATTATGTTTCTAGAAAAGCAATATTTTATTTGTTTTGCTTTAAAAACTGGAAAAACACTGCCCTTGCTTTTTTACATCCCTACCTTAACAACCTTAGTTACTAATTACTAATTGCTTCCTTAATTACTTATAGGTAAAGTCCTATTCAATGGTCCATATTTTAATATAATTCAGAGTAGTACGTATATTTATACTACGTATCGGATATAGGATGAGGAGGGTAGTTTCTAGTTAATAAGAATTGTACCTTTGTGGATGTAGGTTAGAACATTTTCAAAACACTCAGCAGAGATTATAAAAACCGTCCACTCTATCATTGCCATGCTAGACCAGATCAGACAGAAGTTTTTACATGCCTGATGGTGGCGGTCACAAATGTGGGTTAGGGTGGAGTGGAAGTGTTGTTTGGGTTAAGACATGTATTTTTTTTACAGTTTTTTTTATATAAATATAATAAGGTCCAAAATATTTGTAATATTTCTTCATCAGAAAAGTTCATTTTAATTTTCTCTGGTAATTTTAACAGCCATTGAATATTGGTCACGTGAAATCTTTTAAATAAAGATTAAAAAAAAAGAATGTTCAAAATCTGAAATGTTCACGAACAACAGTCAGAAAATCTTTATATTACCAGTCTAAATATCAAAAATTAAACTACACCTAACTGATTTATTTTGCTAAATTTTAAACTACAAAAATACCAACCTCCACACAAGTTGCCTTTCATCCCATCTAATACTGCGGAAGGTAATTGTACCGTTAAATCTAGCTAACGGTGGGTTAAGTAGTTGACCGCCATTGGAGGGATAGCGCCCAGGAGAACAATCGATGCAAGCACTAACGTTCCACGTGCATATTTGATCGTGATAAAGGGCGGATGTGTCTGCCAGGAAATACATCAGTAAGAAGGGCGAGATTACATTTTTAATAAGGGTGAATGACGTCACTGGAACTTTTCTAGCAGTCCATTGGGACCAGGTATCTTTTCTTGAAGAAGAATGTCTTGGGGTCTCTTAAGAAGGGTGAGCTAAAGATGGTATTTTTGCAGCTTTTATGTAAAAACTTTTTTTTTGAGAAAAAGAAATCAAATATTGCTCCAGTTAAAATTTCTTCGCGTGGTGATATCAACAGTTCTTGAATATAATTCAAGCGTGTCCTGGAATCAAATAACACATTTCTATCTTTATTTAATAAGTTTCTAAATTCCGTTGTTCTCATGACATATTCATGGACTGTTGATATCACCGTGTGGAGAGGTATTTTTTTTTTGTAGCACCGCGTCTCTACCCATTTGGGTTACACGCCTATGTACTAATTGCAATAATGGTTTAGGGATTAGGATGGCTAAAATGATAGGAAATGCACAAGCATTTGCGTGTAAGAAGAGTGGGAAACTATTTGGGCAAAACTACACTCAGTGTGCCCTACCGGGATCGAGCACTGATCCCCCATCTTTGGAAGTCTAGTCTAACACGAGAGTAGCGCGTTAATCCACGTGGCCACAGAAGCAGGTCATGAAGAAAATTAAATTTTATGTTTTTACTGGAGCAATGCTTAGTTCATTTTTTTCCAACACAAGTGATGTTATAAAAATTGCTAAGACTCTGCCCTTAACTCTTATTCCCTATACTGCCACCTTAATTAAGACCCCCAATACCCATGAATAAACCAAACCTTTTTTTCTAGAGTTTTCTCTCTGTGTTTTATCCTCTAAACTGTGTTTTTATTGTATAGAATATGATTTACTATTTTTTATGTATCAAAATTAACATAATACTATAGTGAATAATGTGTTAATTCAATTGTGTTCATTATTATTTTAATTTTAAAATATAAATCAAGCAAACTAAGAATTGTTTTTAGCCTTATGAGGGGTGTGATATTGAGAAAATATACAGAGGGTATTCAGAAACTCAAAGACAAAATGCGAATATAGTTTGTTTGAATCAAAAGTAATACAAAATCCTTATACATTTATATCTGGAAATCTATGCTAGTACCATTTAATTGTGTTTGAAGTCTCAGCGTACTGCACCTGGAGTGCAAAGCTGTTCAAACATGCGTGTACAACAGGTTGCATAAGAGTTAGGCACATGGCACTGCACACCTCGATATCTTGGATCACGGCAGCAGAACATATTACATTTAATAGTAAACAACACATCAGTCCATCTATAAATGCGAATACGTTCTGAGGGTCATCATTAACGGTCCTACATCACATAAAATTCTTGATATTATTACGTGTGCAGTGCTACATGCCTAGCTCTTATGCAACTTGCTGTACACGCATGCTTTTACAGCTTTGCTCTCCTGGCGCTGTACACCAAAACTTTGAACGGAATCTAATGGTACTAGCATAATTTCCCGAATGTAAGTTTATAGGGGTTTTGTATTACTTTTCGTTCAAACAAACTATAGGTGCAGTAAAGTATCTAGAACGTGGTACGATTAAGTTTACTCATTGATATTCTAATAAAATATGTTTGTGGTTTCCAGAGATTCCTGCCCCTACAACAACGAGTACTACCACCTCAACATACGTGACACTTCCAGCCATACAGGGGAAGAAAGGTAAGAACTACTACAAAATACTCCTTCTCAATTATTAACAATACTCCTGGTAATAAAAACCTACGACGTACATTTGTTACAGGTAGATATAAAGGTACGTTCGTAACTGTAGTTACAATCACTGATATCAAAGCCAGGATTTTTCAAACCATTTTTTTTTCTCTATGGCCCCTCCCTCAAAAATTAAGAGTATTCGTCAACCTAAATTAATATGATAAATATTTTAAAACAAATTTTGTATAAAAGTTTAATAAAACTGAAGAATCCCATTTTAGAATCGATTACTTTACTTTCTAAGAATTAAAAAAAAAACTCCTATTTCCCAATATCCTGCAAATATATACGACATTTTCAGATATTTTTCTGTTTTAGAACAACTGATATTGGTGGTCTTGTTGCTTAATGCATCTGGTTCACTATTATACTACTATAAAACACAATGGATGACTCACTCACTCACTCACTCACTCACATACATTAATGTTTACCCACTTTAGATAAGCTATAAACTTGAAATTTTGCAAACTTATAGCTTCTAGTCTGTAACCGACGTGAAAATTTCAAAAAGTTAAAAATTTTAATTTCTAACCCCCGAAAAAAACTCAAAATGGCGGGGAAACTTTAAAGTAGGTGTGGTATATACAATACAACAATACCGGTAACTTTAAGTTGTTACGTTCAAAACGTTACATTAGTAAAGAAAACACACTGATGGTTTGGGGGCGGAATCCCCAACGAGCAAAGCGAGTATTTATTACAAAGGTAAATATTAGTAGACCATTAGAGAAAGTTTTCAATGGTTACTTACGTTATGTCATTATCATTGCATTGCATTGCTACCAATATACATAAAAATACTACCATGGTATACAACCTGAGGTCAGCCCAGTTATAGAATGATTTTGGTAGGTCAAACCGTAGACGTTAGTTACTCAAATTACTAAGTTAATCTTAATGTATTCATGCATCAAGTCATGTGATCTATAGCTGTCACCTTTGATAAACATTATATATACCTATAAAATAACACAAATAATATAGTAAGATGGTATCAATGTTGGTCGCAAATAAATATGTTCGAATTTTCTGAAATATTCTTCCAAACAAAATCTGAGTAAATATGGGCCTAGGCCAAGAGTAAGATTACTATTATTTCGTGATATAGTTTAGTTTCTCAAATATGCACCCATGTGACATGAGGCGTTAAAAGTAATACGTTTGAGTTATTGATTTAAAAAATATAAGCATGAGGTGAACAATATACGGTTTCCCTAAGAATATAGAAAAGTTTCCAGCTTTTTTTTTTTATTGTTTGATTTGCCTTGTCAAAGGAATCAGGCTCTAGACATAGGTTTAAGTGTAAAAAAGCCTATGGTACACACCATATGACTACCCTAAATACCTCTGCAAAGTTTCTTTGTCTTGAAGTAACAACCTTAACTCACATATATTTTATTGTATTTTTACTATTAATTTACTTATCTAGCTGCCTTTTTAATGGGAGAACTATCATTTGGTTTAACTGACCTCGTGATATAGTTGTCATAACAACTTTCTATGAGACTAAGGGGGCCTAGGGTTAGATTATCAGCCGGTACCGTGGGTATTTTTCCTGAAAAAGGAGCTTTCCCAACGATAACCAATCTGGTTGATTATGCTTAAGGTATGTTAACTGTTCCATCTGGTTCCACACCCTAATACTATCATCATCCCCTAATTCATCGAGACATGGAAAGAGCCTCCATGGAAAGGATGTAAAATTAGTACAGTTAGGGCATCCCCTGGGCAACGGTACATAAGTACCGCTAATCTTTCTACAAACTGTCTACGATCTACTAGATTTTCTCTTTCTTAAATCTGGACTCTTACCCACACTTCCCCTCATTTTAAATTTTTTTTTCCAATTCCTCCTCTGGTCTCTTTCGTATAGAAAGGTAGCGAAAACAATTCCTTCATGAAGTGCTTCTCTCAAATCTTCAGGCTACTACTAGCTTACCTTTATTACACACAGCGATTTTACTAGCCAAAGGGTAAAATATCGAGTGAGTAGCGAGAAATGTGTCCCGGTCTTCAGCTTTGCTCGCTGAGATAAAGTGAGCGGCCGCTTACATTCAGCGAGTAAGTTCGCAGGCGAGTAGCTAGTAATCTCGCCCTGCCTAAAACTATCCACATTTTCGTGGGTGGAGGATGGAAAACCATTATAGGAAGAAAAACATTTGTAATAAATCCTGTTTAGATTTAAATCCTAACCTCTCCATCACTATCAAAAAGGACAAGATGAGTTTACTCTTATAAAAAATGTGAGCCTGAATTAGTCTGAAAATTGTTTGTGAAAATAAAATTATACATCACGGGGGGGGGAATTAACACACCAGATAATTGAGCTGAATTTCAACCTTGGAACTTACATCCCCCAACACAATCACTAGTAATCCAGTATATAGCGAGACCAGCACGTTAAACCATGTGAACACTCGTACAGATGACTAGTAGTCATTTCGCTACGTGTTGTACACGAGATAACGGTTCGTGTTTAAGGTCAAAGTTTAACACTCTCGTTACGACTTGATTACATGACCCATTCGTTCACAATGGTGTTCGTACGGGTTTTAAGTTTGCGTGAGTTACTATGGAGTAACACGCAAATTGCGACCGGCTTATTTTAAGAGCTCGTCTCAACAAACTAATAGCGCGTCAAAACTTAGGTATTAATGTAATAGTACTTAGTACCGCGTCTTATTACCCGTTCGGTTATACTCTTATTTACTAATTACGCTAATAGGTTTGGAATTGGGAAGTATGAATATGTAGGAATTGAGCCCGCATTTGAGTGGAGGGTTATTGGAAAATGATTTAGGAAAAATCACACCCATTCACCTGAGCGAGATTTGAACCTTGATCTCCTCGTCCTTGGTAATCTAGCTCAACATAAAACTAGTTCATTAGCTAACTACGCCACCGAGGTGGGTAGCAAATTTAGGTAAAGTAGGACTCTGATAGGAAATTATTTTTAAAGATACCAATTTTTTTCTTCTTTTATTTTTGACGTTCACATTGATAACATTTAACTTAGTGAAAATGTTATTTTAATTTTCTTTTAGGATGGGCCTGATCATCCCTTTTGGCCTAGTATGGCAACGACAATCTTTTGTTTGCCGATCTTGTTGATCATTTGGTGTATTTTTTTAATAAAAAATACCACAATGATCTTTCTCAAAAGAGCACATATGATTTCTAATATACATAATCGTTTGTTCATTAAATTCTTTAAAAAAAATAATTATAGACACTAACAAAATTATAATAATCTTAAATTTAAAAAAACTTAATATGCTGTGGAAATTATTTTAAAAGGGGTAGGGTAGAAGTAGACTGTAGATAAGTATTTAAGACCTATATTGATAAAAATCTAATAAGCTCAACTGTGAGCATAAACTTTTAATTATTTATAATAATTATTTCAAAATTAGTACAAAGTTATTCAAATGATAACCTTTTATATATTTATTTTCATCTTTTCCATGAAGAGTAAATAACAATTATTAATATTTTAAATAATCCTATGTATTATTTCTATTTTAAACATCCCTTTATCTCAACTAATAAAAAGCCTACAGCGATGATTAAGGTGTCAGTGGATAGGACATTTTACCGATTTCTGACATAGAATACTCAGTTTACGTTAAAACACATTGTTTGTTTAAAATTTAAGTTAAGAGAAAAATCAATAATTTTTTTTTTCTGTTGTCAGGCATAGAGGTGTAAATCTTTTTTTTTTTGGTGGAGAGGAGGGGAGAAGGTTGAATTTACGAAAGTTTCTCACAGGCTTACTGGTATAATATAATAGTATAATTTATATAACAAATTAATAAATAATAATATAAATGATAGTATAGTAAATAATAAAATAATTTTTTTAAGCACGCATCAATATCTGTTCGGAACTTTAAACAAACATTTAATAAGCTTATAGAATAGGATTGAGAAATGTATTTTTAGATGAAATGTACGCTCATTTTCTGGAGGGAGGATTATAAACCGTTTAGAATAAAGCACCCTTAGTAGCACCCAACTGAGAAATCAACCCTGATCTTCACCTCACCAACAATCTTATCTGACGTGAGAGTTACGTGTGTTATATCATGCCACCCCATATGTGACAAGTATTGAAACCGTACATTTAAATGTAAACCTGAAGAACACATGACATGACGTATGAATACTTTAAAATAAATTATAGTAAGTTAAATATTTTATCTGGCTGAGACAAACCTTCAGCTCGTAGCAGTCAAATTATCGTGGATCAATTTTCTGTAATTTCCTTTAGAGTATCATTGGAGTGAGACTATTGAAACAAATTTAATAATATATTCTAGGAAAAATATAACAAATTTAAGATTAAAACATTCTTAAAATAAAAAGAAAACCAATTAAATAATCTATTTTTGGTTGTAGTCGAGTTAAGAATTCTAAAAATTGAAAAATGACACCTGGACACGGGAATCGAGCCCGGGACCTCTGGCTTAGTACGCCAATGCTCTAACCACTGAGCTATCCAGGATTCGGCTCGTACCCTGGGTCATTCTTCACTCATATTTTAAGGCAGAGTCTATGATGGACTAGCAGAAATTTGTAGCCGACGATTTCTGCTAGTCCATCATAGACTCTGCCTTAAAATATGAGTGAAGAATGACCCAGGGCACGAGCCGAATCCTGGATAGCTCAGTGGTTAGAGCATTGGCGTACTAAGCCAGAGGTCCCGGGCTCGATTCCCGTGTCCAGGTGTCATTTTTCAATTTTCAGAATATGATATCTAGGTGGAGTAATCCCCACTAATAAGCATAAATAATAGCTCTGGCTATTAATTCTTAACGAGTTAAGAATTGATAAAACCGTACTTTATTGCGTTTCCTGGTTAATATTCCGTCTAATTGAACAATTTTTTAATATTTTAAAAATCACCTTACACTTCTAGATGTGACCGTTTAAAAGTAGGCTACTTACTATAACAAATAATAAAAGTTTTTAAATAATAAATCATTTTTTAGCACCATGTCTTACTACCCATTCGGTTTGTACGATTATGTATTGATAACTCTAATTTGTTAGGGATAAGAAAGGTTGAATTTAGAATAAGTTTAACCGCATTGTAATGTAGGGAGAGTGTAACACTATTTATGAAATCAACCCTCAATAAACACGATCCCAACATCAAAAGTATAGTATATTGTAAGAGTGACGTCCTATAGCTAGACGATGACCTGGCGGTCCAGGGGTAAGGTGTCAGACTTATGTTCTAGGGGTCCAGGTTTCAATCCTCGGTCCCAGCAAAGATTTATCTGATTGACAAACCCTTCCTTCACCTCTGACAAGACGTGTATTAATCACAACTTGTGAATGTGTGGAATGCCAGGCCTCCACCGTGGTTCGGATCCCACGTTAAACTGTAGGTCCTTCAGTTTCATCTCACAATTACCCTACCATTACACATTAGCGTAAGTGTGTATAACCCGAACGGGTAGTAAGACGCGGTGCTAATAATAATAATAATAATAATAATAATATTGTTAGACTATGTTGCCACCAAAACAGGTAATTTTGATACATTAATTTGTATATTTAAAATGTAGCACAATATTTATGATTTATTCAATCTGAGTGGTAGCCTAGAAGATGAACAAGCCTATTAATGCAAATAATGGGTGATAAACCACCTATATAGATTTCATAAAACAAGTGACGACAATAAAGATGGTCAAGACAAAAATAAAACCAGTATTAATTCATTTGGTTCAACGGTTTGGTTTCGAATACTAGCCGGGTTAAATAAAGCAGTTCCTATTAAATGTTTGCCCACTCTTCATCTACTAAAATGAATGTGCATTTCTTATACAACTATACCTTCTTCTTATCTACCTTATTGGTGTAGATATTCGTACATCTATGTTGGGTAATAGGACGAGGTGCATTAGAAAAATTAATAAAAATATATGAAAAACTTAAACTTTTTTTTATAAGAAATGTTTTCGAAATTTGTGAATAAGGACCAAGAAAGTTCGCAGAAAATGTATTACGACCCCAAGGAATTCCTGTCCCTTCTTACCAGGATCTAATATATAAAATGCCAGCATTTTTTCAATCCAATATTTCAAAAACGCTAGATTATAATATTTTATAGTAAAAAAAACATAAATACTATTTATCCATTTATATATTTGTAATATACAAATATTCCCAAATTTAAATTTATATCTCTTTGGGGGATTTTTTTTTACATATAACTTCAGGGGCTATTTTTTTCTAAAAAAGTGTTATATAACGTTTTATTCTAAAGATGGTGGGTTAGGAACGTAACTAATATAAAACACAGGAGGAAACAACTCTAGTACAAGATACAAACCTCGATCTTCCCATAATAGACAATCTTTTCTATTCAAGAAAGATACCTTATATTGCAAGAAGGAATAAAGCTCAAAATTCTTTTTAGTTTAATTCCAAGAATGAGTTTACATCTGAAGACAATTGCCTTTGCTTTGAGATTAAACATATCTAGAAGTAATTGAGGGTAATTAGCTCATTGTTTATTCAGAAATAACTCCCTTCCAGAACCTAGCTATAAAAAACCTTTTTCTTTTTAACAACAAAGGCTACTTTAAATCGTCTTGAAATGAAGTTGTGTGCCGAAGCTAAGAAGATTACACCCTTTCCACTACCACCCATCCGTGGTAAGCTATTTAAACTCAAGTTTTCTCTCTTATAAATTGAGAGCAGAATTATCAACTAATTTCAACAGCATTTAGACAGACGTAATTAGTTGCCCTTGCTGTTCCCCTTTCTAACCATATGCCCCACAAAATATCCATCCCCCCTCTTGTTCCTTAAACCCCCTTTTGTGGGTTGAGGTACCCTTCCCAATGGAAGAACAATTATTTACAAAGTGTCGAGAGTTATTTAATTATAAAACTCGCACGGATGGCTTGTTGCTTTACAAGAAAATGGTTAATATGTTTTATTTTAATTGTCTTCTTCTTTTATAAGATACATTCCTCCATACTTTTTAGTCCCGTTTCTTTCCAAGGTAATCATCAAACATTTTAAACATTGGAGTATAATAAGTGTAGATTATTTGTCTTAATGGAACGAAATATTTTTACTCTACCTGTTTTTACTTCTAAATACCGTAAAGGAGGGATGACAAAATTGTTAATGTGTAAGAAATATTTTAAGTAAGTTTTTTTAAGAAGCTATATTATTATTTTTAAGCAGTTCTTATATTGAAATTAAAAATTTCCCTTTATTTTTATGAAACTGAAAGGAAAACTCATTTTAAACCCCTAGTTGCTATTTTTGTCAATTTAATTTATATTTACACATACAAAAATAAAATACGTAGCTATAAAAGTAATTCTTCGACAATATGAATCCATTTTTATGTCTCTTAACATAAATGTATTAAAATACGAAACGCTTGTATACCGTTATCTGTGATTTTCTATGTAAACAAATAATTTAATTTGAAAAAATGTAATTACTTTCCAAAATTTATGTGAAATAAATTTTTGATATAGTTATGCTTGAAAACCTTTATCAGAAACAAAAAATGGCATTCATTCTTATAAAACATATAAAAATATTTGTAAAATAATCTCCTATATTAATATATATATATTTGTTTATATTATATAAAGATATACGCTAGGTAAATTTTATCTATAAATATTTATCAAAATAATCGGACTGTTTAGTTATATACTATATTTTTATAATATCTTAATATGAATATGTTAAATTAAATTGTAACCTAATAAAATTTATCAATTAGTTATAAACTCAAGTGCACCAAAAAAAATTATACAACCTATGGTAAATATATTTTATTATGTATTCAATGATAGTTACTGGAGACTATTAATAAATATTTTTTTAATTTGAAAGATACACTTATAGTAAAAAATGGGTGTAATTTATTTCCTGTCTTAAAAAACTTTTCAAAATAAACATAGATTATTAACTAAAAATATTAATATATATTACGAATCACTAAAGCAAATGATTTAGTAAAATTTCAAAGGCCTATTTGTTTTAATTAATAAGTAATTTTAATAATATTTGTAAAATATAATGATACAAAAATGATCCATCCCAAAGTAATCTAGTTAATAAGCAATCTTCTGGCGTCATCACGGTTATGTGTTCTAGAAATATACAAAGGTAAAAGGAGCCCTAACATCCGTTATTTGGTAAATTGAGACTAGAGATAAAAGGGTTGTTAGAGGTGGTACTAGATGGTTTTGGAAGCACAAACCCGTGTTCTTGAACAGATCAATAAATGGTTATCCCTTGTGAACTGTGTTATATGGAAAATCACTTTCAGAACGGCAAATACACGTTTTCAGAAGGAAACCTGGACTCTTCAGTTGGAGATGTAGGGAACTCTAGAAAATACCAGTGAGTTTTCAGACTATTTTTTCTTAGAAAAACATTATTTGGTCAAAAGAAATAAAATAATTCTTCTATACAAACATGGAGTTTAATTTTCTTCGCATGGTGATATCAACCATTATTGAATAACTGTCATTGAGAATAGTTACATTATCTAAATAACTTTTTAAATGAAGAGAAAAAGTTGTCATTAAATTTCAGGGCACCCTTGACCGATATTCAACAACTGCTACTATCACAATGTGAATAAAATTAAACTCTTTGTATAGAAGCAATATTTATTTTGACCAAAAAAAGTTTTTCTTTAAAATCTGCATGTTCCCCACATCATAACCTTAAAGAAAATTCTCGTTACCTAAGACAAAATTATGATATAGAGTACATATACACGGCTTGAACTATATTCGAGCCATTCACTACTATTAATAATTACACTTATGATAGCATGAAAAAATGGAGAGTATACTTCAAGAATTTAACATAACATAATATATTAAATGGCATAAAAATTGATTTGATTAAAATATAGATTGTCAAAAGTATATACACGTTTATGCACAAACTACGCTGATCGTTTTATGTATGAGGAAGGCTGTATTTATAGGAAGCGTACCATCATTTGCTCTGAAGTAGAGTGAAAAACTATTTAGAAACAAATCTTTATCAGCATACCCGACTGGGATTCGAAACCTGATATCCCCCTCAGCGGCAGTCCAGTCTATTGCGAGATGATGCGTGATGACTTAGACCAATTAATCACTGAGGTTGTTGAAAGGAACAATTATTTCTTTTTACAAATTTCTTTTATAAATAGTATACATTGATATTTAAAATTATGAACGCCTGTGATAAAACCGCTGAGGCTACATGCTGTACATTCCTGTATCGCGGTACACATATGTGCTATCTATTTTAAAATATATTTTTGTAGTAGTGCCCATTGTATCATTGAAAAATGCGTCAATATTTTATCATAGAATTTTTAATTTAACCATCTAAGTTATTTATATTACTTAATACTTTAAGATAAAAGCCACCAATTAATCTGCTTCATCCAGGAATATTATTTAAAACCAAAGTTACTCACCAATAAACACCGTTGCGAATGGTAATTAATAAAAGGTTTTGAATTATTTTTCCACTTTACATTTTAAATTATAAAAATGTTTAAATCAAATATAAATTTAATAAAAATTGAACTAAACATAGCCTAACACCAAATTCTTAATAAAAAGTAATATTTTAATGATGTTATCTATTTACTGTATTTTGAATGGGCTACGTAGCACGACACTGCTAGGTTACGGGTGGATGCGCAAGATTACAAACTTACTTGAACCATCTTGGTGAAACACAACTTAACATTTTGTCAGTTAATCTGTACAGACAAGGGCTGACAAACATTTTTTAAGATTTCGTGCCTAATATGTCGATATCGTTTGTTGAAATTCTTTCGCTTGGCCATAATAGTATTTAATATAAAATTGATTAATGTTGTAGTCCCTCATTATTATTTATTATTATAAAAGTGTTTTCACTATTATCACACTACATATAATAACTAACATTATTTTACAAAGCTAAAGGACACAATATTTTTTAAAAATTTCAGGAAAATATATAGTTTTTTTTACTTATAAATAATAGAATTTTTAATAACATGCAATTTGAATAAGTACTTCACTAAATGAAAAATATAATATAAATTTAACAGCACTAAATGCCCAATTATAACTATGCTATAAAATGATTTGAACTATTTTGTAGTTTTATTAAAATTAGGGGTTTTCTCTTCTGAGTTGAGTTCGAATGAAAATGTCAAGTTTCATTCTAGATTGAATTATATAATTTTGTAAGAAATATTAATTTTTTATGTCTAACATAGATTTAATTCGTAAACTATAAAGAAGAATATTGCTAAAGTTTTTGTTCTTTTGTAAAAAAAAAAAAAAAGACCGACATGCATTGTATTTTTAAATACATTTATTTCAGTCATACAAGCTAAATAAGTATTTTTAGAAAATAAATGGAATACTTAAGGGATATGCTTGATATGAAATAATATGTTAAATTAAATCAAAATAATAAAACTCAAAACTTTTTTGAGATAAAAATAAATATAGAATGTTATCTACTCGATCTATTTTGGGATTTTGGAAAAAGAAAAATTTTGCGCCAGTTTCAAACCACTATTAAAACTTATCCTGAACTCAAAATTTTAAGTACTCACGCATAACTCTAAATTAAACCATCAAACCCGTGACGCGGACAAGGTATACACCAGACCACTCAGTTATTACTCCTGATCCAGATTGGGTTCTTGTGCACTCGGAATGCTAGTTGCAGTTCTAATTGATACTGCACTTCCAAGTGAAACGACTCACTTCCAAATTGTTAGTTGTAAAGGGGGGGGGGGGGGGTGGTCCGAACACAATAGTTCAAGAACTTGAAATCCCGCCCCACCTCCTCCCAACTCACACCCTTATCCCCTTTAAAAAAATAATGATCAAACCTCTTTGAAGTTAATCGAAGATTGTTTACAACAATATAACGTGCAAACATTTGCTCAGAAAAAAAAAAGACCGTGTTTTATTCTATGTTTTCGTTGTAATACACAGTCTGAGACGGTTCATTTTGGGGATCTGGTTTAAAGGAAGAGGTGTTGCCACTACCTGAATCTAACTCTGTGAAAGCCAGTTTATTATCATTAGAAGGCAATTTATATATGTTATCCTGGAAAACAATCCTTGAAGTGAACTGTATTTGTTATGACTGTTTGATAGTGACGTTGTTACTTAGGACTGCACCTAGCGATCCTGGTGTCGAAGAACTCAAGCTCTCCAAATGTGAGCAGCCATTCTAACCTGGAGGTGTTAGGTCTAGCGTAAGCCCGTCTGGGTCCGGGGATGAAAACAACTTTGGACAGCTAAGAAAATCTGCTAGCGTGACACATTAGTACCGACATTTCACCAGCCCCGGGTTACAAACTATTAATCTCGGTCCTTAAAGGACCGTCTACTGATAGTTGTTTACTGTTGTTTCAGGTCGTAACAAGAGCAAGAACCTGAAGGACCGTCTTTCAGAAAACCAGGTCCTCAGTGACTTCGGCCTGGAGGAGTGGAAAGACTTGGGTACGTTCATCACATCCCGGCTATTTCCGACGATATTCAGATAGTGTCGATATAAGATCAAACAAAATGTTTGTCAATTTATCTATTAGTAAAAATAACTAACAATTATACATATCTGTAAGGAAAATAAAAAATATTTTATTTTAGTTATTTAAATAAATTTTATTTGAAGGAACAAGTCTTCTTGAGGGTAGTGAATAGTATTAACTACATTGAGGTGGATATAACTAGCCCAAGATAGGGAAATGGTGTAATGAGGTGGACTGGATAGAATTAACTCAAGATAGTTGTAGGGTGTAATAAGATTGCCATGGTAGAACTTGCTGAAAATATATATATAGATATATATATATGTATATATATGTGTGGTGTAGTTTTATAATTCTAGCAAGAAAATTTAAATTTACTAATGACATAGATAAACTATATAAATAAAATACTACACTGCGATTAATCATTTATCTTAAGGTAAAAATGAGCCAACTAAACATCAACGATATAGTGTCCATATTATTTTCCAGACTACAATGACCAGGACTACCCTTTGCCCTCGATGGGGCCATACCCTGCCCGTCAGCCCCCAGGATCTTACGGCAGGGCGGAGAGGACTTCCACCCCCCATGACGTCACATCATGGATATGCGTGTGGCTACTCTGTTGGTTATTGCTTCAGTGCTATAGCTGATCGGCGCACAACGTACCATGCTATCAGTGACTGTGCGTCTACCATGCCTGTTATTGCACCATGGCTGAAACTCATCCATAATAAAATAAAATATAAACGCTAGTTTATGAGGAGACTAATTTTTATTTTATGGACAAAAAATGTAGTGTTTCTAATTTAAATTAAGGACAGACGGCCAAAGTCATTTTAATACCCACGGCTTCAAGTATAACATCCCTTTTACTTCAATGAAATTTAAATTTATTGATTAAATAAAGAGAATCACGTTATATTTATCTACCCAGATCTAACTGCCCTTGTAGGGTTATTATTAATAAAAAAATAAAAAATGAACTAAAACTTTTGAGTTATTTCAAATGTAACAATAATATTCTGAAATGACTATAAAATTAATGTTTAAAATATTAGAATTTTAAAGGTTATACTATAATGAAACAAAAACATTATTTAGGTAAAATATTATCGAATACATAATATCTGCAGCGGATCATAATCAAAGAATTCATGTGAATTGGTTGGTGAATAATTATGTTCCACGTCAAATAAATCGCTTCATGTAACATAATAATCTCGAAACGCATACATAATGGTAGTTAGTGAACATTATGTGCATAGTGAAATCAGGTCACGTGTTTTAATAACAGGTTAGGCCTTGATAATGTGCTATTATATCAGAGAAGACTAGGTTAAATATAATGTACATAATAAACAAAATGGTATTCGTTAAATATGACTGTTTAGAAGGTTTATTTTATACTTAAACTATCACGTGTTATGTAGAGTGCGTTATATTTAATTTGAAGTTTGAACTTAAATTATTACTTCGGTGAGGATATATATGAAATAAAATTAATGGTACAGTGCACGTACAGAATTGATTTCGCCTTTATCTTTAGATAAACATTTACTAAAAACTCGTGAGATTTGTGAAAAATCATAGGTCTACACATAGTTGTAGAAACACTACACCAAAGATCATAAATGAAATAATATACACTGTTACTTACTCTATGGCTTTAGGAACTAGGAACACTGTTACAGTAAAATTGAAAAAAGATAAAAATAAATAGTCCACCAAAGAGCATAAGAATAAAATTCATTTTCAAAATCTGAGTTAAGAAGTACATATCGGCCTATTCGCTTATATCTCATAAAACATTGATTTTTATAAAGATCTATTTCAATTCAAAGATCTACAATGATAAGTTTTTTGTATCACAAATAGATGATAAATTATGAAAATTGGACAATTTGCCTCATATAAATTACCCTCAAAATCTTTTTAATGATATAATGATAATTTCCATCTAATTAATAATGAGAAACAATTTTTAGATATAAAATCTAATCAAAATGGTTAGAGCAAATTTTGAGAAAATAGTTCTCTTTCTCTTTTTGCCCTTCAATATATATAAATTTTGGGTTAGATATATAATTCCAACTCTCCCCCATGAGGACCTTAAGAAAAACCCAGCTATCAAGTTTTGGCCCAATCGGTAAAATAGTTTAGGCTCTAGTCTAAGATATAGATATACAGCATTACGAAAACAACATTTTTTTTTGTTTCAGGGGGTCATGAAACGTTGATATTTAAAAAAATATCGAGTTCATTTTTTTTGATGATAACAATACTTCTCTCTCTAAGGTGTATCAAGAAAGTAAAAATATACTTATATATTTTGGATATTTATTTATTATTTGTTTATTTGATAAACATATCATTTCTCAACAGCCTTAAGTGACGGAACTAAGGAGGACTTAAGTACATTTCCCCCCTGATCTCTCTCTGGGGGGAGGGGAAAGGGTGGTACAAGGATTTTTTTTGCAACAATCATCATAATCATAATTATCGACCAGAAATATTAAAAAATCTTGATTTGTCTCAATCATTGTTTGCATGGCTTATAATTTGTTAGCATAAGCATAATAGTCTAACCAACAAGTCTCTAATAAATAGTTATATAGTTGTGTAGATGAAAGGAAAATAAGTGCAGCCTATATATAAGCCAGCCTTTGATTTATTAAAATGTATGATGTTTTAATAAATTATATTATGAATCTATTTTGAAACAATAGATTTAAAAAGGGTAATAAAGATCAGGCTTAAATAGTATTCAGTTATTATATTCATTAAATTTGAGTCTTATAGGTTACTTAATTTTGCTTTTCTAAGGTTGGGACTAATAAATTATCTTTATTTTGTATTTGAGTTTCATAAAAATTTGTCAACTTTTTTACTGATATTAATAATATATATATATATATTGTATATATAATTTCATATCCATAGTTGTATACAAATATTATTACATATGTTTATTATATATGTATGATATGTACAAGAAAGTTAAAAAAAACTTAAAAACAAAGTAAACATAATTCATCGGTCCCAGATTTTGAAAAGCGATACTTAAGCACACACGCACACAATATATATATTATATATATATTTATATCAATACATACATATTTTTTTCCTTACTGAACCTACCTTATCATTAAATTATAGTTAATTTTGCCCCACACCCCCAACCCCACTTCTGCAAAAAAAATCCAAAAACCCTGTAAAACTGTTCATCAAATCTACTGCCAAAAGCAAAATGTAGAGCATCTTGAAAAACACTCTCCTCAAATGACATAATGACGTCATATTTACAGAGCGCATGCGTCGGAAGGTATTCTTGGTCAAACATAACTAAACATGTTTATATTTTTAATTTGCAGCCAAGGTCAAGCTTCAAATTATATAGAATACACTCTATAAATATTTTTCATTTGGTTGGTGCTATGGTATACGTTGAGAATCTCTGATTCAAAATGTATGTTTGCGTACATTGCGGTCAATATGATCTCAAAAAATAAATATAAGTACATTTAGGATTATCCAAACAAAGCTATATCAGAGTGTAGGTGAAATGTTTTCATTTTTGTTACACTAACATAAATGTCTAAAGTATTTAAATACAATTAATTTAATGCTTCAATAAACGATTATGTATGAATGATTGTTTCTTTGATTTTGGTTCGTGTGTTTACGTTGTATTCCAAATATGTTGAAAATTTAAATTATAGCAACCCACAAAATATTTATATAATTTATCCTTTGTTTGTGTGTTTTAATCACAATAATAAATATATAATTATGTATCAAAGAATAAGATAGAAAAATTGATATTATAAAAATGAGCTAAAACATTTAATTTATTTCTGAAACAGATATTTTTATTAGAACTGTGATATTTTGAATAAATGTTTGTAAATTTTTATCCTATATAATGTAAAAAAATTACTAAAAGAAATACAATGAAAATTGATATTTATTTATTAACATATACCTTTATATATTATTATTGTTCCTTTTAGAATGTGTGTCAGTTAAAAATTGACATTACATGTTTAATGAGTGTTTATTTATAAAATAGCCAGAAAAGATTTGTTAATTGATTATTTCCATTTCATTTTGTAAATAAACCGTGTATAATGTACAATAAACAATTTAAAAAATAAATTCTGATTAACTAATTATATTTTATACCCGTATCTATGGGCAAGATTACTAATGTGCCATTAAGATCCGGTCGTGTTTACCGCCACCAATAGTGTAATGGTTTAAATTATGGTCAAGTGGAAAAAGAAGGGGTTATTTTTAAATATTTCCCACTCAAACTCTCACCAATGATGGTACCCATATTACAAACTTAACCTTCCCCCTTCATCTACTTCAATAGTGAAAATATGCCGATAGAATTACAGTGTATTAAGACATGGTACATATATACTAACGAAAAAGCATTTATTTATTAAAACTAACATATCGTTTAATTACCTTAATTATACCTAAGAGGTTATTTGAAAACTTGGTAACTATACCTGACGTAACGTCAGCTCTGCTATCTGAGCTATTATAATTATCGTAATTAGCAGTTGGTTTATTAACTATATATAAAATACCAACATTTATTTGACGCGCGGTTTAACGAGATATTCTAGTCTTAGAAATGGATTTCTGGTGATGAGAAAATTAGAACTTGAATCCTGACTGGGTGAAATGATTAATTTTTTTTTTAGTATTTTTTTATCACCATGTCCTACTACCCGTTCGGTTTATATGTTTATGTAGACCTACTATCTACGCCAATAGTTTTAGAGATAAGGAAGGCATATTTAGAGGATATGAATCCGCTTTTGCGTGGAGAAAGTGTGAAGCGGAAAACGATTTAAGTACAACCGATCGAGATTTGAACCTATATCTCCCCATCATCAACAATATAGTTCACTGCGAGAGTAGCGCCTTAGATCATGCGACCAACGAAGTGGGTTGTAATATATTCGTAGGTTGAATTGAATTGATGTTGCTACTTCCTTTACTTAAAGATCATGTCTCTATTCCAAGCTTCATTATTCCTGTACAATTAATTATACAAACGATAGTATTTTTCTTCCGTGTTAATCCTTTTCATGTACAATTTTGTCATTGTACTATTTATTGGCCACATAACGCCATATTGAGTCGCCGGCGGCTGTAGTATCAATAATAGCTAAAATTAGCAGGCGAATATCCACTAGTCCATCACAGACTCTTCTTTAAACTATTAGTGAAGATTGACTCAGAACACTGGACGATTACTGGACAGCTAGAGCATTGTATTGCTAATCAAAAGCTCCTTGGATCGACTCCCATGTTCAAGTGTAACTATTAAATTTACGAATATATTATATGATGCGGTTACATCCATAGCCTAAATATAATTTATATTTTTTTTCAAATTCACCATTCATCAACCCTTAAGTCTACCTTGGAAGTTACAAATTTACCGTTTAATTATTCCACTATGGTTTTGTTTTTTCAATCTTGTAATCACTGTGACTTATGATAATTAATCTCACGGATTAGGGATGAGGAAGGAGACATTATAAACGAAATGTACCTGTTGTTTCGTGGGAGGATACTGGGAAACCGTTTAGGAAAGACAAACCTTAGTAGATACAACTGGGAATTGAACCTTGACCTACCAGTCTTGAACATGTCTAGCCAGCATGAGAGTCACGCCTTAGACTATTCGGCCACTGAAACGGGTCACTATTGTATAGCTTAAGGAAAAAAGTAATAATAATAATAATAATAATAATACTTAGCACCACGTCTTACTACCCGTTGGGGTAACTTATAAGTACTAACTACGCTAATTGTTAAGGAATTGGGAAGGTTGAATATAGAGGAAGTGAACTCACATTTGCGTGAGGAAATAGTGGAAAATCATTTATGAAAAACCACCCTCAGTTCACCTGAGTAAAATTTGAGCCTCGATCTCCCCGTCCTCGGCAGTCTAGCTCAACATGAAACTATCGCGTCAGCTGACTACGCCACCGAGGTGGGTGTAATAGTGTAATCATTTGGGTTAGAGCATTCATTTCAGGGTAAATGGATAGAAAAATAATCGTACCAGCGTTAGATTTCTTCCACAAAAAATAATCTATAGAAAAATATTAAATAAATTATCAACTAATTTTTTTCACAGAACTCACTAAATATATTACCCGCTTTGGTGGCCGCTTGATCTAACGCGTACTCTCGTGTTATACTAGACTGCCGATAAAGGTAAGAGATCGAGGTTCGAATCTCACTCGGGTGTACTGAGGGTGGTTTTTCCTAAATGTTTTTCCACCTTCTCTCCACGCAAATGCGGGTATACTTCTTCTAAATATATCCTTCCTTATCCTTAAAACCACTGGCGTGATTAGTACAAAATTGAAACCGAACAGTAGTAAAACGCGCTTCTAAAAAATAATAAAAAAATAAAGATATTTACAATAAGTAAGTGATTGGATATAGCCCACAGATTCAAAGAATCTCATGAAAAGGATTCATTTCTAAATGAGGTTCTTGTCACCCGGATGAGATTGAACCCTGGACACCGAGATTAGCTTCATACAAGTGCTTTCCACACCCCAGTTTCCATCTTACCTTGTCGCTCGTAAGAGAATAGTGGTTGTAGGACGGCTGAGAGGGTAGGAGGAATTGAGGGGAACACAGTAAAACACTTTAAGTGCCCGTGGGCCATCGAGTTATTGGGTCACGCCTGTGTGGACCCTTCCGACACCAATGTTCGCTAGTGGAGGTATTTTAGTATGTATGTGTGTGTGTGTGTGTGTGTTTGCAACCTTTGACCCCTAGCTCAATTAGCCCTAATGCACTACCCACACAGTATCCGTGTCCTCAAACACCAAACTATACGAACGTAAAAAAAAAAATCTTCTCTCTGTAATAAATAACACAAAGTCACCTAATGCATCATACTAATTTTGTTCTTAAGGGATCCTTTTTTTATGTATAAACTTTCCCTCTCCCTAAAATAGGTTTTTTTTACTACCCGTATGTTATATATATATACTACGGGATTGGGGATGAAAAGTTATAATTTTGAAGAATTGGGACAACATTTTAAGGAAAGCCACACTTTTACAACCGCTCGAAATTATAACCCAGATAACCCTACTAACTGACAAGCAATAACAACACGAGATGCAAAATCCACTATGAGATATTTTATTTAATGATAGAATCTTATAAATATTAATTAAATAATCTAATAAATTTTGTCTGTAAGATCCATTTTTAATTTGAATCAAGCGTAGATATATATTTATACAATTAATGGATTCTAATTTTTTGAGTTAAAGGAGTAAATTTGTATCTATAAATATATTTTTAGGTAACTGATTTAATATGATAAATTAAATATTATAAAACATATACACCATTTTTCAATAATAAAATCTATTATAAATATAAATGCGGACCTATAACATGTTTTGTCATTAAATGATGCTCTACTATGATTATATTTAATGAATGTGTCAAAACTATTATTTAAGTCAGTAATATTTATTACGTGGGTCTTAGGATTTTAATACATGCTTACTAGCTTTGTGATATATGAAGAAGAAAATGTTTTAAAACAAGTGAGGTAGTAAAATGATTAACATAGTTAATTAATCTAGATAATTAATAATCTAGATTGGTTACAGTGCATCACTATTTCAATAGATGAACAGCTGGTGACGTGTAAATGAAGTTCGAATCCTAGTCGGGTGTAATTAGGGTACTTTTCCATAAATAGATTACCTCTTACTCCCAAAGCTAGTTGCGGTTATTTATTTTAAGGTATACCTTTCTCTTCATTCATTTAAATTTTCAGACAGCCCGAAAGTGTAGTACGACGTGATGCACAGTAAAAAAGTAATAAAACTATACCACGACATCCTAGCATTAGAGAGCTGATGTGTGATAGGATCAATAGACGAATGATGAAGATAAGTTGGACAGAAGGGACTTCAAATGAAGAAGTTCTAATAAGAGCAGGAGAATAAATACAATTCTGGTGTAAATTGTGTAAAAGAAGGGACACATTTATTGGATACATAATGAGACATCAAGGTTTTATTCATATAATAATAGAAGGGACTATCGGAGGAAAGAATGCTGATGTTCTACTAAGGGAAATATTCCTGATGGGGGGGGGGGGGGAGGGGGCTCTAGATCTTCACCAATCAAACTTATCTTTACCTCTGCTCTCCTGGCGTATGGAGGAATTCATTTCTGAGGTGGGGACACCATTGAGAATTACTTCAGCCACAAATGGTAGGATGGTACATGAGAATGATGATGGTGGAAAACAGAGGGGACCTACAGTTTAACGTGGGATCCGAACCACGGTGGGTACTGGAATTCCACACATTCACAAATGAAATAAATCTGTGTTTGGACCAGGAATAGAGACCCAGAACCCTAATACAAAAGTCTGACACCTTACCCTTAGACCAATAGGTCCCTTCAGGGAAGTAATCATAAAACTAGTGATGCAAGACGTCTGTAAAAACAATCAAGAATTGAAAGAGAAAGCAAGAACATGGGAATAATATAAGATTGCTTACAACCAATCTAAGAATTAAGGACCAAAAAAATAAGAAAAATATCAGAAATGTTAATCCTTTATTAATGGACTAAATAATTATCCGTTTTTCACAAAGGTTGTGTATAGGTAATCAATGTTAGTAAAATTAGTGTTGTATAGTAAACATTTTTTAAGATGCCTGTCATATCTAATATATATATAAAGAGTACAGGGGAAAAAGGAGGAGAGTCACACTACACACATATTCCAGGATAACGTCTAATATATCTCAAGCACCATAGGAAAGCTAAAAAATACTTTTTTTAAAATAAATTAAAATATGACAGTGACCTCTTTTACCTATTATATAAAGTGTAGAAGTCAGGTCTTATGACTATCTAACAGCACTAACTTAATTTAATTTGAACATTGGAATTTCCTCCTTTTTCCCTTTTATCCTTCACGTGTGCCTTCCAAAGTTCAGCTAGTGGAAGATGAGTAAAATTACAAAAAAGAATAAGTGTTTTGCAGCCTCCTTCTTTAATTAAAATGGCAGACGGTTATTTTAACTATTCGGTATGTTAAACGGATATCCGAATAACGTCCATCTAACAACCACAACTTCTTGTAGTGTTTTAGGCAGGAAAGCATAAAACGAGTAGTCGCATAAGCTTTATCTTAGCTTACACCAGATACTTATTTGGTTCCGTAAAAACTATTTTCACTAAATTCCTTAACTGTTATTTAAAATACAATCTGGGTTCGATCCCCGGTGTTTCAAGATTGGTCTTTGAAGGAGTGGGTCTGGGACAATGTCAACTCAGCCTCTTGATAACAAAATGAGTGGGGTTACTTAAATGAAAACGTAGCAGCTACTGTCTAGAAAATATTGTGATGATCACCATGACAACCTATATCCACATAAGTTGGCATTATTTTCACCATCAATAGTCAATCATTGAGTTGGTCGGGGGCTGAAGCAATGTAATTTGTATGTATGGATTAATTATGCTGTTATTTTCTCTAAATCACCTCTCTATCTAATATTATTACTAACATTATTATATTGATTTGATGAATATTTATTAAATTATTTTTAAAATCATAAAGAAATCACATTTACTATGAATAATGAAATGGTCACCTATAATATATCAATGACGTGATCAGTAGATCTCAAGTGAGCACAGCCTCACAGAGTTGATTAGCTCTAAAACACATACCTAAACAACCACATTATGTTTGGAAAACGTGTAAAAAAGGCAATACTCGAGTAAGCCTTTGATCTTAATGAGTGAATCGTTAAGCCTCTTGTTTGCAAGGTTAATAATTTATGAGGGCCAAATGAAGGGCAGATCTACATCCGCGAGCTCGGATGTACAGTACTTTCGTGCTTTAGGGCACATACACTTAATTATTTCGTTGACAACACATGAGGTCAAAACAGTTCGAAATAGAATTTGAAAGGAGGTATTACTCTCCCATTTCATGTGAAACCACTTGCTTAGTTTACATCAAATACTTACTCAAACGAAGTTTATGCTATTAACAAAATATAATATATTAAATTGTTAAATAATAGAGCTCATGGATTTATACTTTCACTCCGGCTGTATTCATTAAAGTATGTAATTAATTTATAAAATACTTTAACGTATAATACCCTTTTTTAATTATGATTAAAAAATGAGAGTAAAGATAGTCCTTGTTATATTTTAAACTAGAATCAGGTTTGCTCATTATAAGTAAAGGTATTTTGACCACAGTTTATTGGAGAAAATACATAATCAGATGTGAATTTGTTTAAAACAACATTATTTTCAGCATATTTGTTTGGTAGTTCTTAAATTTATATATAATGGGTATAAACTATCAAACAAACAAGAAGGGTTACCACCATGAAAAATAATATGAGGCGAGCTCTAAATATTTCACATTTATTGACCTTCATATAAAATAAAGACGAATAAATTTCGGTCTTTATGGAATTCCAGCTAAATAAGTAATTAACGTGAGACATAATCTTTAGCCACAAAATTAAGCCACACAAAGCAATAATCAATTATTGAATCAACAATAGTGACTTTCAAGTATATTTTTACTAGCAAGTTGGTGACCTGGTGGTCTAGGGGTAAGGTGTCAGACTTTTGTGCTGAGGGTCCAGGGTTCAATCCTCGGTCCCGGCACAGATTTATCTGATTTCCGAACCCTTCCTTCACCTTTGACAAGATGTGTATTAATCACAACTTGTGAATGTGAAGAATGCCAGGCCTCTACCGTGGTTCGGATTCCACGTTAAACTGTAGGTCCTCCATTTCATATCATAATCACCCTACCATTGCACATTAGCCTAAGTGCGTACAACCCGAACGGGTAGTAAGACGCGGTGCTAATAATAATTTACTAGCAAGTTAAAGTTCAATCTATCTATTATTTAATATGTTTCTTAAATGAAACAAGATAAGATTTTTTATAATAGATATGCTTCAATGTTAATGAATTTAGTGATATAATGACTAAGGAATACTTTTAAAAATATAAAATATACCATAACTTTAAATTTTTCAAATACATTATTTACTCATTTAACAAGCCATGTTTAGGTCTTGAACAGTAAAATAATTAATATTGCTATTGAATATTCAAATAAAACTTATAATTTCTGGGTAAATACTTATATTTAATTAAGTTGGATACTCAGTGCTAAACTATATTTACTTTTTCAATTTTGAATTTATGAATACGGCATGAATGCAAATATTAATCTCAAGTATATTGGATATATTATAGTCTTTATTTCAAAACTTTTTTGTTCAAAATAAATCAACGATATCTCCAGTAGAAATATAAATTTAAATTTTCTTCTAATAGTGACCACAGCATTTTTTGAATATCTGTCAAGGGTGTCCTGGAAAGTTAAGAACACTTTTTCTCTTCATTTTAAAAATATGTTAATCTAATACAGCTATGCTCATGACAAATATTCAAGAACTGTTGATATCACCAAATGTAGAAAATTAATCTTTATGTTTGTAATGAAGCATTATTTTATTTATTTTGGGCAAAACATTTTTTGATATAAAAACTTAAAACACTGGCCCCTATCACAGTTCCTGCATCCCCAATTTAAATTGACCAAAAAGAGGGTTTTTGTATTCTAGTTTGAATAAATAAACAGTGGAAAAGTCCAAACACTGTATTGATAAATAAATATAAAACAAAACTTTACAGAATATATAGGATCAATTGCTAGTGTAATATTTTAATATCCCTTGGTTCTTAACCACTTAAGATTTAGATGATCATAAAAATAAATGGAAGTTATGGTGTGTTTAAAGTAATCTAATAATTTTTAATTTAAATACATTAATATAACTGTATAAAATGAGTACACAAAAAATGTACTCATAGCATTCCTCTTTGCATATTATATAATTCGTGGGTTAGAAGTTTCCCGTGTATGTTTCATTATTGTTTTTCACGCGACCACAGCCTCCCCTACCCCTTATTCACCCCTTTTCTTTTTACAAATAACCCCATTCACCCCTCCAACCCCCCTAGTCATCCCAAGTAATTACGAGAAGACCACAGATCAACCAAAACCAGCGTTAACCCCTCGCCTTCTAGTGAAACGAACATGAATTATTGACAGAACTAAGTGCTTCTAGTTAATTAATTAACTACTTTAATTAAGTTTTAGGTGATTTACAAAGGTTTCAAATGTCAGTAGCAAGAAGCCCCGCACCACCCACCTTCAGACATACAATGCAGAGGGGAGTTATTGATCCATCTGCGTGAGATTTGTTTTTTTCTGGAGAAGAGATCGGAAAGGAAAATATTCATAATGCGGCCTGGTACTGGAAAGGAACAGGACCAATTAATGTACCGGTTTTAGATAAACAAATTCCCTAAAGGTAGATGTATCCAAAGCTCACCATTATCTGTAATTTATAAGCACCATATGGCAGCACCGCCTGTTGGCACCGGGCTAACTTAACCTAACCTAACCTTGATCCAAACAATAAAAGCTACTACCCTTTGCCGATTATATTTTGGAGAATTACATCCAATGTAATATAGCTCATTCCTGCCACCACTGTAGGCACAAGAGCCCAATGTTAATCCAATTAATTAATTTATTACTACTAAGCACCGCGTCTTACTACCCGTTCGGGTTATACGCTTAAGTACCAATTACACTAATGGATTAGGAATTGGGAAGGTTGAATTTAGAGGAAGTGAACCCGCATTTGCGTGGATGAAGAGTGAAAAAACATTTAGGAAAAACTACCCCAGTTCACCCGACCGAGATTCGAACCTCGCTCTCCCCGTCCTTGGTGGTCTAACTCAACATGACTGGTGCGTTAGCCAGCTACACCACCAAGGAGGGTAATTAATTAATTATTTATTTTAAAGAGCAAAAGGGTTGACTAAAATATATGTTTGCAATGTTACCAAGTGATGCAGTTTTTTTTCTCTACGTGTGCTTTTTATTCATACCTTCGTGTGGTCTTGATATTAGGTTTATCCCTTTTGTGCACATTCCATGGTCTTCCTTTATGGTAGAAGCGCTGAGGTGCATATTTAGCGATACATTAAACCAAAAATAACAATTCAAAATAATGATAAATATATCGTATGATATTAAAAAAATCTATTTTTCAAGGTTCTACATCTATAGCACCATAGTCTAAGGTATTCTTAATTTATTTTGTATAAAGTAGAGCCTAATTATATAAATAAATTAATAATACTCCACATTCTTACTAATTAAACCTGTGACAGCACAATGAATTAAGGTGGGGTGGAATGGGAAGCAAAAAAATACTCATTTTTTTAATCTTTATATAAAAACATTGTCCCAGTCATAATAATTCAAATATTTATCCAGTAGAAATAGAGAGTTTAATTTTCTTCACATGGTGATGTCAACATTTGTTGAATATCTGTCATAAGCATTGTGGCATTAGATGAGAAAATGTTTCAATGGAAGAGAAACATTTTTCATTAAATTACAAGACACACTTGACAGATATTCATGACCTGTTGATATCAACATGTGAAGAAAATTAAACTCTATATTTGTACTGGAGCAATATTTGATTGTTTTAAAAAAAAGGTTTATTTTGATTTAACACTTATGTTGACAAGGGATTTATATTGTAATATTGACATTTGATTACGCACCAATAATTAAGATATCGGATTGTATTAATTATTACGGTGCGTACATGCCTCACTGCGCATTTATACACTTTTATGTGATCTGATTATATGTGATACTTATTCTTATGAAATGAGCAAGACTTTTGATGTTGCACGCGATTTATTTAAATTATTACACCTTCAGTACTCAAGTTATTATATTAAATGATACAGTTTCTGTCAATTCACTGATTGTTTTTCTGTGATATTACATGTTCCACGTTCTGAGTACTGTGTGATGTGTAGATTTGTGTTACTACTTAAATATATTACTGGCACTGTTATAATACTTACTCTATTTCGTGTCACTGTATGTTACTCTCACTGGAACTGTATTTATGTTACCGGCACTGTGTGTATTTATACGCACAAGCTGCTTACACATGACCTACCCCTTTGCCTCTTGGAACCCTTGTCAACCAGTGTTAAAACTAACTAATGGAAAAACTCCTGGCAACCTCATGTTGTGAAGGCTGACTTCCTATTGGATAGAGGGAGCCAGCATGTTACATGATCCTTCTAATACAACGGAGTAGATATTTTAAAGAAAGAAAGTTTTTAAAACGTAGAGTATTGAAACTACATCTGAAAGCACGTGATTCTCCATGGATGAAGTATTAAAAGGAAACTTTACATATAGTTCTTTATAGAAAAATACACTTCATCCATGACTTTTTAATATATGAAAAGGTCCAAAATAGTATCATTACACCCTGCCCTCAACTGGAGTTTCCTACATCACCAACTTAAATATCATTATCACGAGAATATTTTAAAATCCTTGACAATGGCAAATATGACCAACCTTATACAAATATTAAATACACCACTCCCCCACCCCTTAACGTTGGCTTCTAACTACCCACGTATAGCCCGAACGGGTAGTAAAACGCAGTGATAAGTATTACATCTAACTACCCAATCAAGCTAAATACAAAAATAGTGAGAAAGAGAACGGTATAGTCTACAAAGTTTAAAGAAAGTGCACCCGTATTTATATGTAGGTAGAGTGTAAGCCCTTTAAGGGAAAAATACGTTAATTACACCTAACATGGTTTCGATCTCTGACCTCATCATCGCCAAACTATACGAGTCGAGACTTGCGTCGTTTGACCGCATCTCCTACGGTGAGAATCTCTCACAGTCAAATGGAAACGAACACAAACTTGACCTTAAATTTTCTAAACTGTTTATAGTACAGATGCTAGGAGGGATTTCGTTTGCAAAACATGAGGGACGCAGTTTATTTACAGATTTTCCCATCTGGGATGATAGTTTCAATGGAAAATCATGTTGCTAGCTAGGTAAGTGGTTGTTTCGTCCCCTCCCCCACTCCCCACCCTTGCAGACCCACACCCATCCCTGTGCGCACTAGCTAATTTTTTAGGGCATTCAGGGGCAATCACTTCTTTATCGCTTCATAGTGATACTACCGAGCCAACGTGCACTAATTGTTGTGAGTATTTCCTTGCCTTATTTAGTAAAATGTATGTAGAAGTTATTAGCCGAAAAATAAAACGCAGTGGTGAGTGTTGTTTATTTTGTGACACTTCTGAAAATTTGGTGCAAGAACCAAAGCTGTAACAACTTTATTACTATTCAAAGAGCTTCTGAGAGGCCAGATAATCTTATCGATGAATTTTAAAGAGATATGCTTTCTGTGAAATGAACAGCTGGAGTACTTAATTCTGTGGGTGAGATTTGGCATTAGAATAATCTCAAATATATTCTTCATCTGTAACGGGTGGTTTAATTGGAAGAACTCAGAACGAGGACTCTATGCAAAGGTGGCTGCTTCCGTATCCTTTTAAAAATTCGATCCATCAGGGTTTATTGATGTTTCTTGATTTTGATCTGGATGCTACTAGCGATACCGATTCTTCATTTCACAATGAGTGTAACCAGGTGAGAATGTATAAAAATGAAGAAAATATTCAGTGCCTAATAGATCTTTTGGATCACTATAATCCATTCGAAAACAATCCTAAGTAAAATGTATTATAAATAACTATACTTGTTCAGTTGTTGAGACAAGCGATGCACAATGTTAACTTTCAGTAAAGCGTAATGGAGAACAAGCGATAAGCCAATTTCAAAAAGAGTGCCTAGCTTCAAGAAAAAAACCTATTTGAACCAATAAAAAAGACTGAGTTTCTTAATCTTAATTACACACCTAAATCGAAGCAAGACAGCAAATTTAATAAATCACTAGACGACTCTAAAAAAATTGTTGACGTGTAGAGGTTAGTTGTGTTAGCAGGCTTGCGTGGATTTGATTTTCTTAGCTTAACATCCCATGAATTAATTATATATCAAAATATATCTTTGACAAACATAGTTTTTATCATAAAAGTCAGAAATAAAGTTTGATGAACGAACTAGAAAATAACCATCTCCGTAAACCCGATTTAAAACTAGTTGATATTATAAATGCTCCAAATAAAAACAAGGCTTGTATTATTGATGGAATGGCACTTATTCACTGCATTCAGTTTTAAAAATCCAAACTTTTGGGCAGTTTGCTAAGGAGTTTTTTCAAACAAGAGACATCTTTTCTTTCAAGTGCCTCTATATCAAGAGTTGACGTGGTATTCAATAAGATGGCAAATCCATTAAATTTGTCGAAAATGAATTGCGGTCCAAAGGAAAAGATTCAAGTAAAGTCATTATTTTGGGGCCTTTTACAAATGTGCCAAATAATTATCAAAACTTTTTGAAAATAAGCTAAGACATGTTAAATTTTTAAGCAACTATGTTAATACAAATATTCAAATTAAAGATGATAAAGAAATGTATATTCGCGGCGGATTTGATGACCATACGAAGTGCTATAAACTGTATAATTATGTTTTAACGAAGTTTTCTAACTAAAATCAAGTCATCTAGAAGGAGATTATGGACTTATCTGCCATATATGTCATGCAGCTTGATATATGAATCATTCAGAAATAGTTTTTCAAAGTACAGATACTGACGTATTTGTACTTGGAATTAATTTTTGGCTAAGACTTCAAGAGGCTTACAACTGCAAAGGTTTATGGTTTTCATTCAGGTCCAGAGAAAAAAAAAATCGTATGTTAGGATGCCACCTAGCACCACAATCACTTGGAGAAGTTAGTATCAACTTCTGGCACTACATTCCCTGACCAGTTGTGATAAAACTAGTCACCTAAGTTCAAAATATAAAAATACTTGAATCTTGCTCATTTGCCTTTTGTACAATCAGCACTTTTTTGTTAGTAAATGGAAGTGCCATTGCTCCAGAATAGTTTAATCAGCTAGAAATATAATATTCTTATCTTATCTTATATGCAAACAAAGAATTTCAGCATATGAGGTTTGGTACACATCAATTTCTCAAGCGATTGGCTTTAGCGTGAACTTATCACATAAATGCTCTGCACTTCTGATGCATTTTATTTGCATTGTCTTAAGAGCTTCTGGGCAAACTTATATTTGGATAAAAGAATACTTGACTTTATTTGAAACCTTACATTTTGAAGAGTTTGGATACGAGCTTAGAGAAAATTATATCCTGTATCCCAAGCCCATGACCAAGGAGCCAGTTTTAGCTGACATTAAACCGTGTGAATGTAAAAACCTCATGTATTATCAAATCGTGTAGTTGTATAGAATTTGAAACAATCTGTATAAGTTTATGTCAATATTCAGAGGAAAACTGTAAAAACTTTGAAGTTGCATGGATCCATTTTGATCTTTTTTTTTTCCTATTAATACTTTCAGAACTGTACAGATCATTGTTTTATTACTTAAACCTTTTATATATTATGATGTTCGCGATAAAACTACATTTTTGTAAGAGATGTGAACACTTTTATTTTTACTAAAACTCTAGAACAAAGTTTTTTCTTAAGTCACGGATCTAGCGCCATATGGTATTTATTGTAAAAATTATTCGACCCAAAAAATTTCTTGGCAACATGCATTTTCTTAAAGCCAATGGCCTTCTTAACACATCCCAAAAAACAGAATGCGTCCCTCATATTTTGCAAATAAAACCCCTCCCAGCTCCCAGTCTAATAGAGTTTCGTGATTATACAGAAAACACATTCAACAGGGTTTTTTCACCGTGTGCATTATTATCTGTCCAGGCTATACGCATATATGATAGCTACGATATTGGGGTATGGATGATGAAGGAAAGGTTTTAGATGTAAGCTACACGCATTTGCTTGGAAGAGGAGTGGGAAAACATTCAGGAAAAAACTAGCCTCAGAACACCAAACCAGGATTCAAACACCGATCTCCCCATCATTAGCAGGAAAAAGAACTAATTACACAGAAATTTTCTAAGGGTATGAAAGGTTAACTTTAGGGGCAGCATACTCGCATTTACGTGGAGGGAGAGTGGAACACTATTTAGGGGAATAAAATCCTCAAACGTGATAAACCTTTCATAGACAGTCAAGTCTAGTGCAAATATTTTCTCCTTAAACCATTTGAACATCGAAACATGAATACATTCAAGGTAGACTTAAATAAATTGAACTAGATGAATTAATATTTTTGAAAAACAAATCTGGATACAGTGAAATAGTGTGACACGTTATCGTGAATGAGTTTGTAGGATGGGATAGGGAAAGGGTTTTAGGGGAGTTACGGGGAATTGGGGGGGGGAGGTGAATATATTAAACAAACACGTCAAGCGTAATCAACGTACAAACACCACTTCACATCAACCCCAACATTGTGACGATAAAAAGCTATCACTTGTGGATCAAAACAAAAAAAACAAAAAACAAGGGGAACATAAAAAAAATAGTAGCCTGGTTAAAACCACGTCAACTCTATTTGGTCACATCCCTGCGAAGCAATCAACGTTTAATTGGCATTCTTGATTGATCATGTGACCAACAGGAGAAACCACAAATTAACAGGGCTGCACTAACCACACATTATCTGTGGGAGGGATCTACTTTATGCATGTGTGTATGTTCAGTCAAATTTTCATAGAAAGGGTCTTATCTGTCAGCTAGAAAAAATACTATATATACTTTCACGTATTCAAGTCACGTGACTTGCATGCAGCTGCTACTTTCGGTAGATATTATTATTATTATTATTATTATTATCATCATCATCACCGCTTCATACTACCCATTCGGGTTATACGCACTTACGCTAATGTGTAATGGTAGGGTGATTGTGAGATGAAATGGAGGACCTACAGTTTAACGTGGAATCCGAACCACGGTAGAGGCCTGGCATTTCTCACATTCACAAGTTGTGATTAATACACATATTTTCAGAGGTGAAGGAAGGGTTTGGCAATCAGATAAATCTGTGCCGGGACCGAGGATTGAACCCCGGATCCCCACCACAGAAGTCTGACACCTTACCCCTAGACCACCAGGTCACAGGTAGATATTATCAAAGCCAATAAAACCAAACTAATAAATTAGTAAAGTTTTGTCAATATTAACCGCAACAAAAACTGCCTGCATATTAAAAAAGATTTTTTCCTTTGAAAACTAGACTGTGTTATTAGATTAACTGACATACATATATTTATTTATTACAGCCTATCACCTGTTCAGTTTATATTATTATTATTATTATTACTAGCACGTCTTACTACCCGTTCGGGTTGCACGCACTTACGCTAATGTGTAATGGTAGGGTGATTGTGAGATGAAATGGAGGACCTACAGTTTAACGTGGGATCTGAACCACGGTGGAGGCCTGGCATTCCCCACATTCACAAGTTGTGATTAATACAAGTCTTGTTAGAGGTGAAGGAAGGGTTTGACAATCAGATAAATCTGTGCCTGGACTAAGGATTAAACCCCGGACTCCCAACACAGAGGTCTAACATCTTACCACTAAACCACCAGGTCACCCAGTTTATATTACTCTAAAGTCTAAAGGGCTAGTAATGAGGAAGGAAGCATTTTAGAGGCAATCTATCTGAACTTGCGTGGAAAGATAATGGGGAACTATTTAGGGAAAAACACCTTTAGTAGATCCTACTGGGATATGAACCCCAATAGGCTATATCTGTTATCAGCAGACCCGTTTTACACGAGAATGAAGCCTAAACCGTTCAGGCACTGAAAAGTGTGACACAGGTACAACTAATTTGTAGGTCATAGTATAGCTTTAACTTATGTGTTTAGAAATTTAACGTTATTTTATATGTATCTATAGGACTCTATATATTAAAAAATAAATTAAATTTTAGAGGCTATCATCACTATTAGGGTTAAATTGTTGTTTTAAAAAAACCTTGCAGAAAAGTGGGATTATTAGGGCCGTCAACCCTTATTATAGTGAACTCAAAGCAATCAGTTCTCAAATATGGGAAAAATACATTTTGAGAACTCAGGGATTTTTATCCAAAATAACCCGCCTCGGTGGCGTTGTTGGCTAACGCGCTAGTTTCGTGTGAGGCCAGACTGCCGAGGACGGGAGATAGAGGTTTAAATCTCGGTCGGGTGAACTTGGGTGGTTTTTCCTAAATGGTTTTCCACTATCTCTCCACGAATATGAGGGTTCAATTCCTCTAAATATAACCTTCCCAATTCCTAATCCATTAGAGTAATTAGTACATGAGCGTAAATCCCGAACGGGTAGTAGATGCGGTGCTAAGTAAATAAATAATAAATAATAATCATCTCTCTAAAGTGATCTTTAAGGTAAATGCATTTATTAAAAGGTGACCTGGTGGTCTAGGGGTAAGGTCTCATACTTCTGTGCTAGGGAGTGGGGTTTAATCCTCGGTCCTTTCGAATGTGTGGAATGCCAGGCCTCCACCGTGGTTCGGATCCCACGTTAAACTGAAGGTCCTTCATTTCATCTAACAATCACCCTACCATTACACATTAGCGTAAGTGCGTACAACCGGACGGGTAGTAAGACACGGTTATATAATAATAATAATAATAATATTAAAAATAATAATTTCTTAAAAAAGAATATAAAGTTCAAATCGGTTTGATATAACTCAAGAAATTAGTTTCGAAACCAATTGTCTTTTAATAAAACAGCTGCTTCCTATTAGAATTTTTTTAGCCCCCCCCCCCCTCAATGGGCGCGTGGTGTGATGCTCTAATCTTGCAGTAGACTAGACTTACGATGACGGGGAAATCGAGGTTAGATACTTGATCGCATATACCGAGGGTTTATTTTTCCAAAATAATTTTCCACTCTCTCTATAGTCCAATGCATGTACACTTCCTCTAAATATAACCTTACTAATTCCTTAAACCATTACCATAATTAGTACATAAGATATAACCCAAACCGGTAGTAAAACAAGGTGTTAAAAATATAAATATATATTTTAAAATGTTAAATGTGTTGGCATATACTTGGTGTATAATCTTATATTTAAATAATAGTATAGTAAAATTTGGTATATTAGTACTCTTAGAATAATTGTAGAAAATAATGGATTAACTTCTTAGATTAATATAGACGTTAATTATATAAAATTAAACTTGATTAAAACAAAGTGCTCCAAAGAAATCTTTTTTAGCCCTTAGTACCTGTTCGATTTTAAAAACTAGAATCTAATGGGAGTATTATTTTATTTTTTTGTTCTCGTTTCTCGACGAGTTATAAATCTTGTTTACAAATTGGTGGCAGTGAAATGGGAAAGAGGGGTGAGTGGGGGGGGGGCAATGGAGGCCCATGTGATGTATCTGTCCTTTGGGGTTCTTTTTTTGGGAAACTTCTTGTGCTCGTTCGTGGTTTGTTCAATCCCTTGTAAGGTCTTTGGGTAGCTTCCGAAATCCCTAGGTAGGTCGGGCTCTACGGGTGAAAAAAAAAAACTTTCTTCTAGTGAGGGAGGGGATGGGAACTTAGGGAGGTGATTTTCTTCCCCCACATTCAAACCCCCTCCCACAAAGCTTCTTCAATAATTGCTATCTCGTATTGTTTCTTGGGATTTACCTTTTACGATAGAAATGTGTCAGAGGTAAAAAAAAAAACACCTTTTCTTAAAAAAAAATCTCTTTGCCCTCCCTTTTTTTTTTTTTTCTTCTCTGTTTCTACCTCTTGACTTTGGGACTTGTGAAAATCTTGCTCAACTTTTGCTTAATGCTTTTTTCATACTTTCCAAGATACGACATTGGAATATTAAGTAGCTGAAGGCGAAGATTTTTTATATTTTTGGTGTGTGTGAGGAGTTTAACTTGAAGTTAGGTGACAATTTTTTTTTAAAAAGAGAAGAAAAAAAAACAAAAATGGATAAAAACTTGACCAACTGTTTATATAACAACTCTGATGACTTAAACAGAAGCTTACTTAATTTAAAACTATTTTGCAGAAAATTAAAAAAAAAATCGCAAAATAAAGTCCAAATTAGGGATGCAAACCTTAATATGTTTTATTTCTAATTTGAACCTCAATCTCAACCAAATTAATGCTAATTTTTTTAACTCCATATATTACTATCCGTTATACGTTAATATTCTAAATATATTAATATTTTATAGAATAGGAAGGTTATATTTGGAATGAAGTGTATTCAAATTTGCGTGGAGGGAGAGTGTTTTTTTTTTTGTAAAGCCCCCCTTAATACACCTGACATAGATTCGACCTTCGATCTACCCGTCATCGACAGTCTAGTTTACTGAAAGGGTAGCGCGTTAGACCATGTAGCCACTAAAGCGAGTAATAATGTTTACAATTATCTTGGTCTGATCTGGCAACGTGATGAACTGTTCAAACCTAAGATTGAGCCAGATATTTTTAGGATATTTTGATAGCATCTGAATTATTAAATTTAATTTGTTTTATTTTAATTATTTGTTTAAGATCAAGATCCATAGTACCTTAATCGTTGGTCTAGTCCATTAAGCTTTCCTGTGACAGGGAGATAGCTATTAAAATCCAGGATTGGTGTATTCAAGTTTTTTTTTTAACTATACTGTTTTTTCACTCCTTCAACATTCATTTTGTAGTTGGCTAACGTGCTAGTCGTGTTGAGCTCAACCGCCGAGGACGGGGAGATCGAGGTTCGAATCTCGGTCGGGTGAACTGGGGGTGGTTTTTCCTAAATGGTTTTCCACTCTCCCTCCACGCAAATGCGGGTTCACTTTCTCTAAATTCAACCTTACCCATTCCTAATCCGTTAGAGTAATTAGTACTTAAGCGTATAACCCGAACGGGTAGTAAGACGCTGTGCTAAATATTATTAACATTCATTTTCTGGTATATTTAATCTGAAAAATGTCTAAACATTCCACAATAGATTAGAGTAGTTAAATTCAAATAGCCGTAATGGATATCAATATGGGGTGTACAAATTTATAAAAACAAATGTGCCACTGCAGTGATGTGTGCATATTATCGCACTAAAAGGTTTGGGAAAACCGGAGTTCAATAGAATGAGGCCTTACACAGCTTTCTAGTTATTATTATTATTATTATTATTATTATTATTATTATTATTATTGTTATTATTACCACGTCTTACTACCCGTTCGGGTTATACGCACTTACGCTAATGTGTAATGGTAGGGTGATTGTGAGATGAAATGGAGGACCTACAGTTTAACGTGGAATCCGAACCACGGTGGAGGCCTGGCATTCCTCACATTCACAAGTTGTGATTAATGTACGTCTTTTCAGAGGTGAAGGAAGGGTTTGGCAATCAGATAAATCTGTACTGGGACCAAGGATTGAATCCCGTACCCCCAGCACAGAAGTCTGACACCTTACCCCTAGACCACCCGGTCACCAACTTTCTAGTTAAAGGCTTTCTCGTCAAAGACTACTAACTTTCCATATTATATTGATCTATCAATGTTTAACTTTAAATAAAAAGTTGATTCATCACCTTCTCATTAAACTAATAAAGTTAAAACTACCCTTCTCCACCAAGCTCTATATCTATTTGTTTCACTGTAGCACATAAGTTAGAATGGAGTTGCTAATATCTGGATTCAATTAATATAAATATTTTGTTTACAAATACACAATCATACACAAATAATGGTTTCCGTGGAGATGTAAGCAAATAATGATTGCACTGATGAGTTTCTACGAACACAGGGCAAAAAATAGGTGAATTTGCCAAGAAAATCGGGCTTTTTTCTGAAGGAATTATTTTTTACGATATTCTTAAAATTAATATTCTTTTTTGAAAATCGTTTCAGCGGTTTTATCATTATTTCAATTATTAGAAATGGGTTAGTTAAATTTACATGGATTATCAATTTTTTTTGGAAGATTTTTTTCCATTTATATTCAGGGATGATTCTTGTAATGAACCTTTGACCCTTTTTGGCTACGATCAAAATAATTTTCCATCATAAAATAAATTTACAATTCCATCAGTCCGTACTTGTCTTGTGCATAATCATTTTCAGTCCATATCTTCTACACGATAATATAATTAATTGCAACGCTGAACGCATGGTATATGGCGTCCGTTCCCGAAATTGTAATGCGTGTAGAGGGGAGGCTAGGCTTTGAATTAAGGCTGGCTGTATTTGAGACAATTATATTCGTGGGTTCAAACTCAGACTAGATCAACGATTTTTTACTGATAAAATATCCATAGCACAACTTTATTCGGAAGGGGAAGTAAAGCCCTCGGTCCCATGTAGATTGTGGCATGTAAAAGAACCGTGGAAGGTAGGTGAAAAATACCTTCATTAGCAAAATTGGAAGGACCTTTCAATTTCACTTGTAGAAATTCAGTGTTAAAGTCAACATTCCTTCCTAAACTCCCCTTGTACATGGGATTTCTATCAGATGGCTTAGGCAACACTAACCAGCTGAAGGGTTGAGTGCATGCTGAGTTCCAAATTAATATAAATTGAATGATATAAATCACCTAGCATAGAATAATTATTATTAAAAATAAGAGTTTACTCAACATATAATAAACCCCTTTGGACTATTAACATATCTAAATCCTTGTTTTAATTAATTAAAATTAACTAAAGAAATTTAATTTTATAAATCCACCAATGTTTGCTCATATAATTCCTTTTTTGTCAAGACAATTGAAGCAAATTTTTAAATTATTTTTAGCCCCTATCCTACTACCACCCGTGATTATGTTCTAATATCGCTAGGGTTTTATGTACGAGAAAAACTATATTTAGAGGAAGTGTATTTGCATTTGCGTGGAAGGAGTGTGGAAAACAATTATGGAAAAATCACCTTCAGTATATCCGCCCGAGATTCGAACCTTAATCTCCCAGTTATCAGCTGTATTAGTCTACTGCGATAGTATCACCTCAAACCATGTTGCCACAGAAGTGGATTTAATTCTAGTTAAAGGGTCATTTCTGGTAGGGAAAGCCAAGAAAACACAAATTGTTAAATTCATTAATAAATGAATTCGACTTTTTATTTATTTAAGACCCGTGTAATAAAACATTTAAGACGTTAATAAATATTAAAAACGTTTTACCATAAATTACCGGATTATATTTGTCTTGGGTTTTACTCTGTAGACTATTCTTCTCGTAAAAGGGAGGGGGAAAAAATGAAGGCATAAGCTTACGTAACTCTCGCTTGATACGTGGATCTTATAATCCCTCTTCAATACTTCTAACAGTAAAACTTAAGCTCATTACTTACGAAACCAACGTAATGAGTAAAAATACTTTTCCTTTTGACTTAAAAGGACGCAAGTTAGTCAAACTACTATAACATTTGCACGTGGTTAGTAGAAGACTTAGTGAAAGATTTTCTTCCAACCCCCCCCCCCCCCCCCTCCTCTTGCCACTCTTTCGGAAAATGTTGGCGGGAAAGTCGCGAATTAAACGGGGGGTGGGATGGGAATCGCGGAGGGGTGGATACAAACCACCGTTACAAGTTGCGTCCAACAGATTGCGCTAGTTGTTAACTCCCCTTAACCTCCCTCCCTAAACTTTTTTTTCCCCCCCTTCCACCAACAAGTCCTACCACCTCTTCACAAAGTAGTTTCCAGTAAGTTCCTCTACAGGTGACACAACTTGAACATATGAAACTTTCCTAACTCATCCCTCCAGCCCTTATGGAGACCCTTACCCACTGACTCACCCCCTATCTTCTTTTTAAAGGTGTTCTGTGTCTGCCAAGTTGGTGGAGACAATGTAAGTCGAGAACGTTACATCGCCTCTACAAGCCAACACTTTCGTAACATGACACTTTATTTTTATATTATAAAAGGTGGAAACTAGATCGTGAAATAGGTTGGAAAGATGGTATATCTTTTCCCATTTTTTCATAACCATTTAAAACGTGTCTGGATTTAATTTCTTACATAAATAAATGTAAAATGTCCACTTACTGAGTAGGGGTCCTAAATTTTTGACACCCAACAAGAAAATAATAATTTTATTGGTGAAAGTGAGGTTTATCCCTTTACACAATGATACATTAATGTTAATTAAACTGGATGCTGTGTCTAGTCTAGAGTTGAACAAGTTTGTAAGGCCAGGTTTATAAAAAGGTTTATAATATACGTATATTTTTATCGACATAATACAAATTAATGAAATTAATTATTTCAAAATTTTGCTTGATTACCAAACTATCGATTTCGCCAAATATATCATTTTGCTTTGCTACAAAAGTTGAACTTTTAGAAAGATTATTGAAAACTCAGTACAAAATTAATTGGAATAAAATAACTTTAAAAATGAAAATAAACTTTCAAAAAGATTTTTTTTTTAATAATTTTTAAAATCAATGGTATAAGTTCTGTATAGATATTAACTTTCATCTTTGAAGTTCTTTAAAAAAGATAAAACAAATGCTATGGGGGTTTTATTGTGTGAATATACCTTACTTATGTGAAGTACGTTATTTATTTTCAATTCAAAAGGGTTATTTATTAATATTTATTTACATGAATAGATAAAATTTGGTTTGAACGTAAAATAAGTAGAATTTGATTGGTATCATTTAGTATTACTATTATTATTATTATTACTAGCAGCACCACATCTTACTACCCGTTCGGCTTATATGCACTTACGCTAAAGTGTAATGGTAGTGTGATTATGAGATGAAATGGAGGACCTACAGTTTTAATTTAATTAATTTAATTTAATTTTAGCACCGCGTCTTACTACCGTTCGGGTTATACGCTTAAGTACTAATTACACTAGTGGATTAGGAATTGGGAAGGTTGATTTAGAGGAAGTGAACCGCATTTGCGTGGAGGGAGAGTGGAAAACCGTTTAGGAAAAACCACCCCCAGTTCACCCGACCGAGATTCGAACCTCGATCTCCCCGTCCTCGGTGGTCTGGCTCAACACGACTGGCGCGTTAGCCAACTACGCCACCGAGGCGGGTGGACCTACAGTTAAACGTGGGATCCGAACCATGGAGAAGGCCAGGCATTCCACACATTTACAAGTTGTGATTAATACACGTCTTGTAATAGGTGAAGGAAGGTTTGGGCAATCAGATAAATCTGCGCCAGGAGTGAGGATTGAAGCCCGGACCCCCAACACGAAGGTCCGCCATCCTACCCCTAGACCACCAGGTCACTGTAAGAAATCTTAAAATAAAGTTAGATATTTACATAAAGCTCGTAATATTTGTTAAGCTAAACAATAGGTTTATACATTGTTTTATAAACACTACTTCAATGATCATAAATGAAATAATATACAATTTTATTTAATTACTCTATGGCATTAAGAACTAGGAACAGAGTCACATAAAAATTATCTCTGTCCGCCAAAGAACTTAAGAATCAAATTGATTTTCAAGGACTTGAATTATTAATATATATATATATATATATATAATATATATGTTAGCCCAATGGGTAAGATAGTTTCGGCTCTAGCCAGAGGTACAGACAGCCAGACAGACAAACCTTTCTAGTTTCAGGGGCTCGAGCTAGATTTTCTTGCCGATCATAATGCTTTCTCTCCGATGTGTTGAGAGAAAGTAGACATTGATGTCTGACACCTTTGTTTAGTCGGTAGTTTGTTTGTTTACTGAGCTAAGGGTTCAAAACCTTACATGATCAATAAATTATTCACTAGTTAGATTGGGATTTTCCCTTTCATAATGATGAATTAACGACCTGGGCTGGGTGTTGTGTCAGTTATATATAATTACATTAGTTCATATATCATGTGCTGAAGCAATCAGTTGGTTCAGAAAGTGAAAGCTAGTTACCTTAAGTACTTTCTTTGGGAGGAAAGAGGGAGGAATTAACGTTTAACTATTTCTATTGAAACTTTTTAATTTTAAACATCTGAAAAAAAATGTTTGGTTTACTCTAGTGAAATATTTTACTAAATAGAATAAGAATTTTAGATTTTATTAAATTAAAAAACGTACATTACTAATTTTTGATGTTTAAGTCATGATTAACAAACCAAACAACTTAAATAACACGAAGAAAAATCAAGCAATGAGATTTAATTAAATTTAATGTATCTTAATGTGGAGATTGATGGTTTTATATTTTCACAGCTATGTAACATAAAAAAAGTTCTTAATTTCTATCTCACCACTTATTTTTTACATAGCTTATAAACCAGTTTGGCCACCACATAAGAAGAATAAAGTTAATTGCCTTGATATGAAGAAATTGTTTGATTTAATAAAAATATTTTAAATATTTTATGAATGTTTAAAATTATAGTAAGTTCAATTTATTAGCATTTTGAGAACGTTTCATCATTCCACTGTTTTGTAAGTACTCATATTAAGAAGCGTTCGATGAATGTTAATTTACATATTTTAGAAATGTTTTGAGGGTTGCAGTGTTTTCAAGAATATTAAATTAAAGAATCTTAAATACATAGTTTCATAAACAAATAAATACTAACGTTACCTGCACTGCTGGGCAAGTGGACTATATGGTGATCTCAAATATAATATTATTATTATTATTATTAATTTTATTATTATTATTATTATTATTATTATTATTATTATTATTATTATTATTATTATTATTACCCGTTTGGGGTATACGCACTTACGCTAATGTGTAATGGTAAGGTGATTGTGAGATGAAATGGAGGACCTACAGTTTAACATGTAATCCGAACCATGGTGGAGGTCTGAAATTCCATACATTCACCAGTTGTGATTAATATACCCCTTGTCAGAGATTAAGGAAGGGTTTGGCAAGCAGATAAATATATGCCGGGACCAAGGATTGAACCCCGGACCTCCAGCACAGAGGTCAGACACCTTACCCCTAGACAGCCAGGTCACCTACAAATAGTATGTTAATAAATGCACACACACACACATATATGTGGATATAAATGTATCTATATTACAAAAGGATTCGTGATAGCTTTTCCAGAATAAACCAAAACCATTAAATCAATTAAAAGTATATATTCTAGCACCGCGTCTTACTATTTGTTATTATTGTAATTTGTTAAATCTGTTTAAAATCGTTGGTGTGCTTACGATACCAACTTGACTGTTGTGCAACTTGAAATATTTCGTCCGCGCCTAGCCTTGGTCTTGATGTTATGTATAAGCCCCATTCAACTATCTAGAGGAGTAAGAAAACTAATGTATTAGATGTTATGACCTCACATTTACCAGCCAATGAGATACGTCTAATAAATACGAAGAATTATTCATCGAGAAGCCAGGCCAAGAAATATCAAAGCTTAGTTGAGTTTTGTCTGTCAATGGAGATGGGTGAATTATGAATTGTTACATGTTTGAAAAGTGCTTCATTTTATACTCCCAAAGGAATACGTGGTAAGTAAAAATGAACAAATATTTTAACATGTTTAAATTAAATACGATAAATATTTGATTTTCATAATAGTTTGTGTGTTCGTAAGCCCATCAAAAGACTGATTAATCGACATTTCAGGTGCACGAATAAATTTGATTACAAATCACGTCAAGCTACAGTTTTATGATATCTTTACTTAGTAACATGAAATGTGTATTCAGTAAAATAGTATTCTTATTTTAAAAATAAATGTAAATCAATAAGTACCTATATATATTTTTTATTTTAAAATTATTTCAATTTATCTAAATTCCACTGTTTTACTAACGTAGACTACAAAAAGGGTAACAAGATGTGATTTCTAAATATCACTTCTCACTTTTTATATTCTAAAACTAAAGTACAAATGGCACAACTTAAAGAGACCATCAGTTCATATCATTAATATAAAGTAGCGTTTCTGTTTTTTAAGAGTTAACAGCCTTTATTTAATAACTAAACATACAAATCATATAAATCAAATAGTAAGTTTTTTTTGTGTGTAACTCACTTCGGTGACCTTATTGTCTAAGGCGTCACCCTCGTAATAGAATGGCTGCCAATGACTGGTAGTATGGGGTTTGGATCCCGGTGGAGGTCAGCAAGGGTGGATTTTTACAAAATTGTTTTACACTATTCCTCCACGTGCATGCGGGCACATTTCCTATAAATTTAACTTTACTCATGCTTAAACCATTAGCCTAATTGGTACGTAGGCATATAACACAAACGAGTAGTATAGAACGGTGTTAAAAAAATGTGAAGGTGTTAAAAGTACAAAACTAAGAAACTTAGAAAGCAGAAACTTGAGGAACCTTGAGTGAATGCACCTCGGGATTATTTATTAATTTCTTTATTTTTTGTGAGAACACAAAGTCTTTGAGTCAATTAGCTATTTTTACTTTCTCGCTATCTTACAGGTAGAGAAAGTATTGTGATCGTCAAAAAAATCAAACTCGAGATTTTGATGAATCTTGACGTTTCATGACTCCCTGAATCCTAAAAAGTGGTTTTGGAATTTCCGTCCGTCTGTACCTCCAACTAGAGCCTAAACTATTTTACCGATCAGGATAAAACTTGGTATCTATGGTTTTCATAGGGTTGCCTCAAGCGGTTTTTGGAATTAGATATATACCCCTAAAATTAAGAATAGTTTGCTGAAGGGCTAAAAGAGAAAATATCAATTTTCTCAAAATCGGCTCTAACGAATTTGATTAAAATTCGTATCTAGGCGTTGATTACGATTTTAAATAAAATGTCTATTTTCATTTTCCCATGAAAATTACTTTTAGGGTACCTCACAGAAGCAGAATTTTCATATCTCCGCAACTATTTGAGATACTAGATAACTTAACATTGCAAAATTGTATTACTATTAAAAATAAAAAACTTTTATACAAAATACATTTTTATTAAACCAACAATTTCTGAGATATTGGCAAATATATTAATACAAATTTGTGAGCTTTAGTTGTAAACGCAATAATTCTCCAATGCCATTGTCATTAAATATAAGTCTCGCAAAAAGTCTGTTAATTTTCCTTAAACATTTTAAACTCAATTGTCAATACTTACATTTTTTATTGGTCAAAATTTATAAATGAGGAATTTAATATCGATGAACTGACATGAAGATTTGCAACACCTAATAAAATGTCGATCTGAAGTCGAAATTTAATACTAAGTGTTGACCCTTGTGAACCCAATATTAATCTTTTTTATTGGTCCAAACATACAAATGAAGACATTAATTCTTAAGATAAAAATATAAAATTTAAAACTTGGACTCAAAAAATGTTTTACATAAATATAGTGCAATTTTTTCTTGGCTTTTCTAGCGTATAATATTTAGTTTCACATATATTAAAAGTTATGAGTAAATATCTCAATTTTTAAACAGTAGACGAGAAAGTCCGTGTGGGGCTCCATACCATTTATTTTATTTCTCTTTTAACGTTTGATATTTTATCTATTCCCAAAAGAGTATCAGGTATCAATATAAAATGTGTTGGTATTATTTTTATATGTTTTCCGTATTTAAGGGTTTTGTATTTTCGTTTTCTGGTGGTCTGACTGAGCCTATCTTTGTATGTTTTTAATAGTAGTACTGAATTATTTTATAGTTATACATGTTTTTTAGTGTCAATGATTTCCACTCCTTATTCATGGCTTTGGTATTATTGTTGTTTTCACTCATTATTTTGAAAACTTTAATTTGAATATTTCTTTATTGATTTAAATATAGATCACTTGTATTTCCCCAGGAAGTAATACCATAGCCTAGATGTGATTCGATTAGCACATGATATACTATTTTTAAAATATCAAATGTAACATATTGATTTAGTATACATATTTTAACCATTCCCTCCCTTAGCTTCCTACTAATTATGTCTATGTGAGTATTCCATTTCATATGAGAATCGAACATTATTCCAAGATAGTTATGTTTCAACTTGCGTAAATGTTGACCAATAACACGGTCTTATGTTATGCAAACAATCTAAGCAATGACCTTTTATATCTAATTTATACGATAACATGGGGTAGTCTGATATACATTGTTTACGGTTTTTAATGTTTATTATTAATTTATTACCGTGAGTCCAGCTTTGTATCCTATTAAAGTCTTCCTGCAACATTTGTTTAGGTCTATCTACATTTTTGTGCACTGCATAGAGCATTGTGTGGTCAGCATACATAAATATACTGCAGTTCTCTATACAGTCTTATATTGTACTTCTATAGATTAAGTATATTATTGGCCCAAGAATAGACCCTTGTGATACTCAGATATTTAAACCAGATTCTTCACTTTATATATTATTTATTTTAACTATTATTTTACCATTTGTTAGGTAATCTTTGTAACGCATACATATTAAATCAGATACCAATTTTATAAAGTTATTCTAGTAAAAATATCTTTATCCAGCAAATCGAACGCTTTCAACCTGTCTACAAATGCGATAGCTATACGTTTTCGTTTAATTTCTCTGGCATTTGAGTAAAAGTGTGTAAAGTTATTTCCGTACCTTTGATTTTTGGAATCCATATGGTTTTTGGTCAATTATTCTATATTTATCTAAATAATTTATCAAGCAGTTGGCAAAATATCTTTCTATTTGGTCTAAACTGGTAGAATTTCTATAGGTCTGTAATTTCCATAATTTAAATTCTTCCCTTTTTTATAAATTGGTCTTATAATAATTGCAATTTTAAGTTTTTGCGGTATTACACCCTGTGGTATACTTAAATTAATTAGTTTTTTTATCAACTGGGTGATTTGGCTGTCGATAATTTTCAAGTCCTTACTTCTGGTTTTATCTTTTCCCTGGCTTTTATTTATATCCGATTGATCAATAATGTATTTCGTTTTGGAACATGTAGCTCTAGGTATAAACATACTTTGAATTTGGTAATCATTTCAATTATTCGTTTTGTCTAGTTGCATGTTGCAAGTATGTTGTAGTTGAGAGACTTGGTTTTTGAATATTTTTAAACATTATTTGAAATATTTTCAATTTTCTCAATTTTGATGAAATGTATATTTATTACTTTATAAATTGTCATTTTACTTTTTATACCCAGAATTGCATTTATTTTATACCATACTACTTCTATCGTTGCTTAATTCAGTTTGATAACATAATTTTTTTCCTAAAAATTAATTTGACAGTTGATTTTTCTTTGGTACTCTTATTTTATAGGGATTTGCAGATGGGCAACTTTTCCACTTCCTAAATTTATCTCTGTGGCGCATTTCTAAAACCAAATCTCGTGTTATCCATTTCTTTTTTATGCGTTTTCCAACAGGATTATATTTATATTTTTAGCTATCATAAATTCCATTAAATATGTCGGCAATGTTTGAATATAATGATTCAACATTTTCTTGATTTTGTAACTCATCCCAATTAACGTTTTCGAGTTTAAATTTTATTTAAATTTTTATCAAGTTTATAAAAAATATAGGCTAGCTAGTATTAATTTAACTATAAACATCATAATTTTGGTTGGATTCAATTTCTAATGCTACTATATAATCAGTAATTTTAATCTTTACTATACTGATTGTTATTTGTCTGGTTTTCGAACATATGTGATCCAGGCACGATTAACCACCCTACTTTCCAATATTTCTTCCCTTGTAACTTTATTTATTGTACATTCTAAGCCATAAGAAGCAAGCATATTGTTAAAACTTTCTATTGTGATGTCATCTGCATCTAATATGTTTATATTTATATCACCTACAAAAACTATTTGTTCATTTAATTGAACTAATTTAAATATTTCACTAATATTTTGAACAAAAGTGTGCACATCCCAATTTGGTGATCTGTAGATAACTAGTATATTAATTTTGGAGCTACCACTTAACATAATTTTAATTTATATTCGCATAGTATGTTTTTATTTTCTAATATAATTTGTCTCAAGGCTATTTCTATAGTACATAACTACACCTCCACCAAAGCTATTGGGCCTATTGTCTCAGTATTTATTATAACTATCAATATTATATTGAATAACCTGCATATCATCAGAGTTTATTTCTGTAAGCATTATGTCTTTTACCAATAGCATTTTCCAGTAAAGTTCTTCAAACTTTTTGACCAGCCTTGGTGGCGTAGTTGGCTAACGCGCTTGTTTCGTGTAGAGCCAGACTGCTGAGGACGGAGATCGAGGTTCGAATCTCGGTTGGATGAACTGGGGTGGTTTTTCCTAAATGGTTTTCCACTCTCCCTCCACGCTAATGCCGGTTTACCACCTCTAAATTCAACCTTCCCAATTCCTAATCCACAAGCGTAATTAGTACTTAAGCGTATAACTCAAACGGGTAGTAATACACGGTGCTAAATAATAATAATAAATAATTCAAAATATTTGCTTATGGATCTTATATTAATGTGAGTAATATAAAGTTTGTTCTGTACCTTGCGTGCTAATAGTTCGGACCCTTCATTGGGATTGCCATATTCATGAAACTGTATAGTCCTAATATCGTCTTAAATAGTTGTATCTTCATTTTCATCTGCATCGGTTATTTATTAAATCATATTCTGTTTTTGTTGAAAACGGTTTCGTCACTTTTAATTTGCTTGATCATTTTTATGATATATTACAAAACAAAATACCAAACAAAGAGCATACTAATTTAAAAAGGGGGCACACTTTATTTTGTCTTTAATTTTAACTAGGTCACCTTCTGCCTCTATAACCTAAAGCTGATTTCACCATCACTCTTTCGCACGTAGGACTTATCAATTTTTATCCATACATTTTCATAGTCATTTTCTCTGCATTTGTTTATAACTTGTCACAGTAGATTTTTGTTAAATGGGGTCAGGTAGTAGATATATTAGTTGTAGTGTCAACAGCACTATTAGCTTACTAGATTAACTAATCTTTCTAAATAATCTAGTACAAAAATAGTTTCATTTCAATGTTTAATTAGTTTAAAAAAATTGGGAACTTTGGAAGAGTATGGATCGACAACTCGGAAATTTAAATTGTTTCTAATTGAAAGTAGGCCTAATGAAGTAAGTGTAATTTTAGAACTTCCCAAATGAACTTTACACAAATTCCTAACTTTGGAAAGGGGAATGGCTTCGCCATCCCCCCCACCAAAAGCACGATGCCCCTTCTCTTTAGTCTCATATGTAATTAAATTAATAATTTATATGTTAAAATCATTTTATAAAACCCCAACAGCTGATCAACAATGGCTGCCAGACAAGACCATCCATACCTAGAACTTCTGAAGAGAGTTTTTACCGATGCGGATCAAGATTTTCTAGTAGAGCAATGCTACAAATTCTATGAAACACCAATCGAAGATCTAATCTTGAAAATTTCTGAAATTAACTACCCCAAGAATGAGACTCAACAAACCGAGCTGTACTATGTGCCCGGCCCATCTAACTGCCAATGCATCCATAATCCTGGTCACCTTATAGCACGTCTGCCGCGGGTCGGCAATAAAGGTGTTAGATTATCCGTCAAGATAGAGACGATCAACATTGATTCGGATGATGAATCAGACTTGGAAGTCTTGGATATGATCGTTTCACCAAGTGAAATTTCTAAGAGAAAACATGAGGAATTTTTGAGACGTTACAGGTCGTTAGCTGAGCAAATCACCATTGAGGATTTTCTGGAAATGTACCCAGATCCTTCTGCGTATTTTGATATATTGGAGTTTCAATACAAGCAAGATGTTAGCTTTGATTTGGCTTACTTGAGAGCACGATACAGGTAAGGTCTGCTATATTATTTTTTAGCACTGCGTCTTACTACCCATTCGGGCTGTACCTTTACGTAATATTTACACTATATTTACGCTAATGGTATTAGGGATTATACAGGATATATTTAAGGGCAATATACCCAAAATAGAGTAAATAGTGATGAAAATTATTTTTTATAAATCCTTGCTACACCCAACTGAGATTTGAACCTTGATCTCCCTGTCGTCCAGTCTAGTCTGCTGTGAGAGTGACGCCCTAGAACATGCGGCCACTGAAGCTGAGCCATATGTTAGTTTTATTTTATTTAAATACCCTGCTATAATTATAGTACTGGCTATAATATACTAAATTAATGAAATTAATGCATTAAATTAGTTTTGGCTAAGACCTTAAGTTACGTAGATAAGGTAAATATATTATTTAAAAAAAAAGTATTGTTAGGAATGTTATAATTAGTTTGTGCAATGACCGGAGATCAGGGTTAAAACATGGCAACCTGAGATAGTTTTCTAAACATTTTCTCTATTTCACCTACTCGCAATTGTTGGTACATTTCCTCTTAACTTATCTCATTGATAATAAAATCATTAGTGTAACTAAATTAAAGGCTAGTAAGACGTGGTGAAAAACTTGTGGACACATGTAGATTTAAATGTAGATGAAAGAATATTTATAGATTTCTTAAAAATAAGTTTGAATTAGTTTCTAATCTAAGAAAATTTGATTTGGAGACAATTTAATATGTAAAAATTTCCCATTCCTTTCTGATCTAAGTAGGTGTCCTATATTTAGTATAGCACCGCATTTGAGGCGTGCTAGGTCTGACTATTAAACTGGTCCATTCCATTTAGGTCTAGGTAGGTGTCGTCTTATATTGATACTCACATTGCTCGTCGGAGACCCCCGTGGAGTTTTCGTTTCAAGTTGATGTAAATCAATGTAATTCCAGCGTTGTTTTGAACGTAACAACTTACATTTTTATTGTACTCTTTCACACATTATTTTAGTTTCTCCATACTTAAAGGGCAGCTAGAATCATCAAATATGGCAGGCTTATTGATATTGCATGTGCCAATATGCCTGCCAAAATGTATTATTCTAGCCATAAGTTTGTCAGAAAATTAAAAATGTGGAAAATTTACTTGTAATCAAAAAACCTATCTCTATCTAAGGTATAACCGATGGAGATACGACCAAAAATAATAGGACCAAACTTGTGGGTCTCCCCAAATCCGTAACTGCTGGTGCAATCCGTTTTTTGATAGTCTTACCATTTAGCCTCCAAAGAAAGGTCTGCACCAACATTAAAGTTTCTCTGCCAATTCGAATTTTTTTTTCGGGGGTTAAAAATGATTTTCATTTTAACTCTCACATTTTCCCGTCGGTTACAGGGTAGAATATATAAGCTTACCAAAGTTTCTAGCTCATCCGGGAGTGGGTAAACACTAATGTCAGTGAGTGAATGAACCGTGGTGGATTTATAGTATGATAGCACCGCACTACCGGAGTACTAAGTCTGTCAGACTGACTCATTACATTCTGGTCCAGGTAGGTGTCGTCTTATATTTAGTGTAGCGCCGCAATTAAGGCGTGTTAAGTCTTGACTATGAAACTGTCCCCTAGTTTTATGCATCAGTGTCCTTAATAGTCACTTTAGAAGCCTACAAGAGCAAGGTGTTATCAGTTAGTTATTTTTAGCACGGCGTCTTACTACCTGTTCAGACTAGGCATATGTACTGTTTCCGCTAATGATTTAAAGACGAAGGGAAAATTTATAAGAAATGTACCAAAATTCTGTTTGAGGGAGGGTGAAAAACTATTTTTGGAAAATTATCTTCGTTACACCCAGTCTCCCCGTCATCGGCCTAGTAAGTATATTGAGAGAGAGAAAGAGAGAGAGAGAGAGAGAGAGAAAAGAATTTTGATCCATGCGGCCACCTCAGCCGGTTGTTTATTAAAGGCCGTTTGAGATTGTGATGATACACGATAAATCGCCTGGAGGAGTATACAACCACATAATATATTCCCAACCCTCCAACCACCCCAAATCTACCTTTTTAAAGTCAAAAGTATATTGATAATGTTTATATAGACAAGTATAAAGGAGGCAAATTTATACATTTTTAGTTTTGGAACTGATTAAGTGGCCACATGGCCCAAAGTGTCACATTCAAAAAAAAAATTGACTGCATGAATTTAGAGATCGGGGTTCAAATTCGACTAGGTGTACTGAAGGTGGTTTTCCACTCCCCCCCTCCCCCCCCTTAGATTCTATAAATTCAACCTTCCTCATACCCAACACACAGCATTTTTGGTACATATGCGTATAGTCCCGATGGGCAGTAAGACGTTATGCTAAAAAAATTACCTTGGTTTCATTGAGAGTGGAGTGGAAGAGAAAAAAGATGAGTAAGAGGAATGTTAGTAAAAGTGTCTCATAAGCAGGTAGAATTAGACAAAGAGGATAGATTCATTTATTTAGTACAGGCATGAGAAGGTAGAATTAGACCAGGGGACAGCTTAATGATCGGATTTAGTACGCCTCAAATGTAGCGCTAAGCTAAATACAAAACGATTCCTAGGTAAACTTTAGTGGAATGGGCCAATTTCACAGTCGGACTTGATACGTATAAAGTGTAGCGCTATACTAAATATAAGACGATACCCAGATACTCTATTGGAATGGTTAGTTTTTAATACAAAACGGGCCCATTCCATTCTGGTCTAGGTGGGTGTAGTCCTGTATTTAGTGTAGCGCTACACTTGAGGCATACTAAGTCTGACTACGAAACTAAACAAGCCCTTTGTATCAGATAAACGTCTCAAGCTATCTGTATCAGGTTGCAACCCTGGTTTTCCTTTTATTCTTCAATCAACTCTTTATTTCAAGTTTTGTCTTTTTTTCTTTTTTTTTGCAGTTACCTATCGAAGGACGAGATAGGAATCGCCTTACGTCATTATCAAACCCTCACGAAGGTGTGTGAAGTACTCGATTCTGTCGAGAGGCACCATCGTCCGTGTGAACATAGTTGGGTGGCGATCATCTACTCGAGAAAATCTGTTATCCATTTCTTCATGAGGTATATATTCTTTATGCACCTCTTAAGGGCACCACACACGGTCAGTCCGAATTGATCAGTCGAACTGTCTTGTGTATACAAGGAAGGCTGACTGATCAGTCGGAACTGTCTTGTGTATACAAGGAAGGCTGACTGATCAGTCCGAACTGTCGTGTGTATGCAAGGAAGGCTGACTGATCAGTCCAAACTGTCGTGTGTATGCAAGGAAGGCCGACTGATCAGTCCGAACTGTCGTGTGTATGCAAGGAAGGCCGACTGATCAGTCCGAACTGTCGTGTGTATGCAAGGAAGGCCGACTGATCAGTCCGAACTGTCGTGTGTATGCAAGGAAGGCCGACTGATCAGTCCGAACTGTCGTGTGTATGCAAGGAAGGCCGACTGATCAGTCCGAACTGTCGTGTGTATGCAAGGAAGGCCGACTGATCAGTCCGAACTGACGGGACTGATGGTGTGATGACTTTCCATCAGTCCGAACTGACGTGTATGTGAGGAGGAACGGGTGGGGGCTCAGTCCAAACCATCAGTCTGCCGCAGAGTTTCGTGAAGCGAACAACACTGCATGTAGGTCTTCTTTATTGTTTTTAATTGAGAAGTATTTTATTAAATTTTAATTGTTTCAATTTAATTGTGCATTGGTGCTTGTGAGTGTTTAGATGTCTTCTTGGTTGAAATACCTTCCTTATAGAAATCCTTTATCCACAATCGAAGAATGGAAATGCCAAAGGTTCTAAGTGTCATTTTTCCATAATTTCATGTTATTCCCCTAAAACGTTCTATGTGCCAAGACCAATGTCCTGTGAATTGTTCCAAGTTCCAAACCTTCTTTACAATTAGTTGTAAAGCCCGCTATGAGATAGCGTTAGTTCCAACTCCCCATGGGAAATTCCTGGAAAAGGTTCCTAGTGCCAGCAATTATTTCATCATTGTATGTATTATCCATGATGTGATCAGTTGTTGTTAAACTGAAGTTTGCGACATTATTACTCTTATGCCAGAAGTAGAGAAGAAAGATCTCGCAAGTATGATTCCGTTCTTGCTTGAAAGGGCTAGGTAGTTTAATGAACAGCTTTGCAGTTCATAAGGATGAAAGCTGATCTAGCATGGTACTCTTATTAGCTGATATAGCTTATGGCACTTGGAACTCTTATTAGATAAATGTAGTTTCATTTGAAACTTTCTTTATTCTGAAACTATACAATCATTTTATATAATGTATGTTTTATAATATCAAACTTGAATTAAATTGGTAAATAATAATTTAAAAAAATCTTATTGATTTATGAGTCACGTGGTGATACCTCTTAAAAAAAATACTGATTTTTTAAAAATAATCTTTAGAGACCACTACATCGACAAGTCTTGACAGTGTTGAGATTTCAGAAAGTGCCAAAAGTAATGTCTCATAATACCCCTAAAAGAATAAGTTTGTTAGTATTCATTCAAGAATAATTTAAATTTCAGCCCTTTGTATTTCACCGCATTCAAAATTACTTTGTAGGTGTCTCTATGAATGGAGTAACAAAAAGGAAGAGGGCTTACAGTAATTTGACATTTTTCCGTACTAAAAGGAAGAGGAACCTCTATAATTTAATACTTATCTAAAAAAATACTTGAACACATTTTAAAATAGGAGTAAAATAAAGTTTTTTTCTGCTAATCTCCCTAACCCCTAAAATAAAAAGGTACGATAATCATTAATGTAGTAATTTTAACCGCGTGATAAATAAATTATTTCTATACATTAAACGTTGAAACAATTATTTGGTTCTCAAAATTTACAATTAAGAATTGCTTTACTTCTAAAAATTAGGTCTTAACACTGAGTTTAATACCAATGTTACATCGTATTTTTCAGATGTTCTACGTTGAAAACTATGAAATGATAAAACGCACAATAGAAACTGCGGAAGACGACAGCATTACAGAGGTAAAAGATAAATCTTTCATTTCTGATTTCCTATATGCATAAAGTTATTTGTACTTGACAATACTTCAACCCTTCGGGTGAGCACTTACTAGGGGTTTATTTTAAGGAGTTTGACGAGGAAATACTTTTGGTGACTAATTTAAAATACAAATACATAATCCATTATAAAACTAACTATATAAATATTTGTGGTTTACTACGGGCAGTAGCATGGGAATTTTAAGATCGTGTAACATAAATCTTATAACCTAATTGCATTATTGAATATATCATATATGTATCTGGTGTTTTAATATTAAAATTAGTATTATTAAAGAAAATTTAATACGAGATACTCATTTATCTATAGAATAGTTTATTTGAATCATTAAATCGTAGAAGCTTAGGTTTACAGAAGTAATAAACATAATATTACATAATCATTGGTAAACATGAAATTCAAAGAAATTATGTTTGAAAGATTTGATGTTCCATTTTATGTTTTAGGTTGAAAATATTGAGTGTCCAATCTGCTGTGAAGATAACCTCAAACTAGAAGATATGATTAGATGTGATAACGATCATATGCATTGCAGGGATTGTACTAGGAAGTAAGATCATATTTGGATACTATATTAATGTAATAGTGAATTTACATGCAATGGGTGACCTGGTGGTCTAGAGGTAAGTTGTCAGACTTTAGTTCTGGGGGTCCGGGATTCAATCCTCGGTCCCGGCATGGTTTTATCTGATTTCCAAACCCTTCCTTCATCTCTGAAGAGACGTGTATTAATCACAACTTGTGAATGTGTGGAATGCTAGGCCTCCACTGTGGTTCGGATACCATGTAGCTCCTCAATTTTATCTCGCATCTCCCTACCATTACACATTGGCGTAAGTGCGTATAACTCAAACGGGTAGTAACACGTAGTACTACTACTACTACTACTACTACTACTACTACTACTACTACTACTACTAATAATAATAATACACGTGATGGAAAATTTGGACAACAATTTGAAATGGATTATCTGAAGATAAGTCATAGAACACCAGAAACAATAAACATTAAATAGAGGATTTATGTAAAAGATAGTCTATTAGAAAACAATGGTATTTATTTTTAAATTTAGGTATCTCAACATACATGACGATTATAAATTTAGGGTGCTAAAAAACCAGTGTTTAAGATTAGATGTACTAAAAGGGTTTATGATACCAAAGAGGGGTGGGCCATATAGTAATGACGTACTCTACTCATCAACAAACATTGTTAAAAGTAATGTTATATCTCATATCTTACGATGGACAAACATAAAGCGTAGACGGAATTAACTATGACAACATTCGAGATATTGACTGGAAAACCTAATGGGAAGAGACAATTGGAATAATGTATGAGAAAATAAGATTATAATGCACTTCAATAGACAGGTGTAGTGAGGGGGACTTGATATAAATATTTCAACATAGGGATAGGTGTAATAATTGGGACTGGATAAATTCATATCAAGGTATGGGTAAGGTGTTGTAAGGTGATGCATTTACATGTTCCTGATACCCTAGAGTAAATACCTGAACATTCCAGCTAAGTAAAATGAGCAGGGAAGACAGCTTTAAACACCAGAAATAGAATTTAGCTAGCTACTGTAAATATTAAGTCCTTTGCAATGTAATCAATACTTAACAAACGGAAAAGAGCTATACACATTATTAAATTTAAAGAATTTGCTCGAAATTAATAATACAATCAAATAATTTAATGCAATTTTAGACCAAGTCTAATTGGTGTTAGTAAGTGAAGAGTTCTCAACTTAAAGATCCCTTATGTTCGATAGATGATTTCTTATCATTTTATTCTTGGAATGTATTTTAAAATCCTCTTTATCTCTATTTCAGGTACATTGAAAGCGCCATAGGTGAAGGGAAAATAAATTTTGTATGCTTCGAAGTTGGCTGCGAAGCAGAGTTTTCGATGGAAATTGTTAAGGTAAACTAAGATTGAAATATTAAAACCCTTTATTGAAACCACTTATTCACGTTGCATTATTATTATTATTTGTTTGCACAATTTATTAATGTGTAAATTAAAATATGTTGCCAATCCAAAATCAGACCATACTAAGTGGCTTAGAAGTTGTCATTTAGCTGACACATCCAAACCTTATGCCAATAATATCTTTACCAGACCATAGCTGCTAATTTTTTCATTTAAGTATCTCTTTATTAAGCCTCACGAGTCTTGAGTTAATCCCATTCTAGATATACTGCTTGACAGAAAATCTGGACGCACCGGGGATTGAATCTGGGACCTCTGGATCTGTAGACAATGTCTAAGACAGTTAAATTTGAGGTGGTCGTCATTAAGTTTATTATCATGTGTAAACTAAAATTAAAAACCTCAAATTATGTAAAAATATTATTCACACCATCTATTTTTGGAGAATACATCGCATATTAAAACTTCTAGCAAATATTGCCTAAAAATGCATTTATTAAAAATAAGTTGGCTTCCTACTGAGCAAATGGAAGAATTTTGATAAGTTTGATTATTGTTTTTATCTTGGAGTTAAATAATTACTGGTCAACCTGCCTCGGTGTCATAGTTAGCTAACGCGCTACATTAGTGTTAAGTATAGACTGCCGAGGACGGGGAGATGGAGGTTTGAATCTCGGTCGGATGAACTGGGAGTAGTTTTTCCTAAATGGCTGTCCAATCTACCTCCACTCAAATGCGGGTTCACTTCTTCTAGATTCAACCTCCTCAACTCCTAACTTTATAGTGTAGATAGTACTTAAACGTATATCCCGAACAAACAAACCACTTACATCTGGAAACGTTGGTAAAGATTGCTTCAAGTTAAGAGATAAATACAATAGTTTTTTTTAATCAGATCAATGACCCAACTATTTAGAGTAATTAAATTAACACGTAATAACAAACAAATGACAAATCTTGCCATTGCAGATTGTACTGGATGAGGGTCTGTTCTCTAAACTGGTCACTCGCAGAGTCGTGGAAGATGTGAAAGCAGCCAACCTGGAAGGTCTAGAATCGTGTCCGTTCTGTGACTATATGGCGATAAATCCCATGTCATGGAATATAATCTTCCAGTGTGCTAACCCTAACTGTGGGAAGTATTCATGCATGTGAGTCAATATACAGTTAATACTTTTATTTGTATAGTTGCAAGTGCTATTAAACTAATTTTGTATGTATTAACGTCTATTTCTCTCTACTGTTGGACTGGACTGCCTATGAAAGGGAGACCAGGGTTTTAATTCTTTTGATAGTGAACTATGGGTGTTTTTTTATATAAAATAGCTTTCCACTCTCACTTAAAGCAAATGTGGGTACACTTATTCTACATTTAAACTTCCTCATCCTTAACTCATTAGCGTAATTAGTACATATGTGTATAACCTGATTAGATAGTAAGAAGCGGTCCTAAAATATGTATTATTATTATTATTATTATTATTATTATTATTATTATTATTAGCACCGCGTCTTACTACCCATTCAGGCTATACGTACTTACGCTCATGTGTAATGGTAGGGTGATTGTGAGATGAAATGGAGGACCTATAGTTTAACGTGGTATCCGAACCACGGTGGAGGCCTGGCATTCCACACCTTCACAGGTTGTGATTAATACACGTCTTGTCAGAGGTGAAGGAAGGGTTTGGCAATCAGATAAATCTGTGCCGAGACCAAGGATTGAACCCCGGACTGTCAGGTCACCTACGGCCATATAAAAGTTATTTTTACAGAATGACCCACCTCAGTGGCCGAGTGGTCCACCACGCTACTCTCGTTTTAGACTAGACTGCCGAGGACGGGGAGATTGGGGTTCAATCTTGGTCTGATCCACTGAGTGTAGCTTTTTTCAAATGGTTTTCCACTCTCCTTCCACGCAAAATTCTGTTGCACTTCATATCAACTAAACCTTCCTAATTCCTAAACCATTAGTGTAATTAGTACATAGGCGTACAACCCTAAAGAGTAGTAAGATGTAGGTCTAAATAAATGTATCTGTTTGGAATGGAAGACTTAGGTTTCAGAGTGTGGTTTGAGCCTTTATATTATCAGATAGATCAACCTATAAGCACTCACACTTGCTCACGTGGTTCAAAGGATAAACTCGCATTTAAGCACTCACACTTGCTCACGTGGTTCAAAGTGTAAACTCGCATTTAAGCACTCACACACTTGCTCACGTGGTTCAAAGTGTAAACTCGCATTTAAGCACTCACACACTTGCTCACGTGGTTCAAAGTGTAAACTCGCATTTAAGCACTCACACACTTGCTCACGTGGTTCAAAGGATAAACTCGCATTGTTCTGTGCTGCCGTTGATTAGTAAGTTTGTGTTAACATTCCAGCCAGTTGAAGTGTGTTTTCTGCAGAGAATAAACTGACCTCTTCTGCAAAGGATAAGAAAACCTAATTGAAATCACATATATAGCAGTGTGTTTTATGATCTTATCTTACATCAATAAAAATGTTTAAAAATAATTATTTAAATATCCCCCATGAGGTTTTAAATCTAAAATTGTGTATGTTTAACAAAACCTGATTGTAAGCTCATTTACTTTGAATGTTTTTCCAAATATTTAACATAACATTAAATTCAGTTTATTTACACGGTTTTGTCACAAGCTAATTTATAAGAACAATTATTTAAAATTTTGAAAATATAAATATTTTAAAACAAAATGGCAATTATTGATATGGCCAAGAGCAATATAAAACAAAGGTAATGATGATTCTTTTAAATATCAAATTAAAATGGATACACATAATTATATAATTACTCATCTTAGGTTAGCTTTCAATACTAAAACTTTAATTTACCAGAGTGAGAGCTGATAATCAAGTTAAACGAGCTGTGATATATATATGCTAGATGAGCCCATTAATTGGTAATATTTTAATTACATGTTTGACATTCTTATTAGATAAGAACCATTAGAATTCTAGCATTGGTTCTGTAATTATAATTTTTTTTTTTTTACTTTCTCACAACTCCTACGGTAGATAATTTATTATAATCAAAATATTGAATTTGATGTTTTTAGGTCTACATTTCAAGATCCCTTTGAACCACAAAAAGTTTTTTTTTTTGCAATGTTATATGTCCGCTACTGGGACTCGAGCCAAAACCATTTTAATGACCCGAATTAAACTGAACCTGGTTTTTTTTTACAAGGTTTCCCCAAAGGTGTTTTTGTAAATGATCTTTAAATCCCTAAAAGTAGTTGTAGTTTATGTATGGGCTATAAAAAGAAGTTATTTTCTAAAAATCTCCTAGTTGCGATTTTTATAAAACTCGTAGACACACACACACCACACACACACACACACACACCTCATTTTCCAATGAAACTGAATTTGAGACTGCTTGTATAACCATAAGTTTTAAATTAATTCTGATACTTCAATATTTGATATAAGAAATAACTTAACATAGCAGTCTTAGGAGGTAAATAATATTTAAAAAAATCAATATTTTCAGTGTTATAGAAAAATCTATATTTTTAAAACTAAGTTTGGAAGTTTAGTTAAAAATGCACTGCACAAATGTTTCTGTAACAGTGTATAATATATGTGTACTCTTTGATGAAATGCGATGTTCATATTTTCCAACTCTATCTTTTTACTGTAATGTTCCAATAACAATATATTTTATGGTTTTAGCTAGCTAACCTGTTATATTTATTTGGAAGTTACGGTTATAGCTTCATCTAAATATCATATTCTTAAAAATCATATATTGACACAGTAATCTAGCCCGTAAACATTGGCTTTGTGTTTAGATTTAAGTGATATTTATATGTGACTATAGCAGTAAATAACATATATAGTTTAGCTATTTTAATTCATCATGAAATGCACATTCGTACATATGTAATCAACCTATTGGCAGTACAAATCCAACTTCCTAGTCGAAGGTGGCTCCGTCATCTGATAGCTTATGATATTATTAATTATCACACATTTGTAGCAGACGATTTCCGCTCGTCCATCAGAGAATTTGCCTTAAAATATGCGTAAAGAATGGCCCTGGGCACTTGGTGATTCCTGGATAGCCTGGTGGTTAATGTACTGTCGTACTAAGCCAAACGTCCTAGGTTTAATTACCGTACCCAGGTAAAAAAAAGTCTAATATAATATAATATCTATTTGTTTTTACATGTCTCACGAGCTAGAAGTGTAAATTAGATAAAGAAAGAACATTCGTGTGGTGCAACGTACAATTTATTTCTTAGTAAAATCTTTAAAAAATATATATTTATTATGTTTTAATTAGTACGAATTCTTACAGAAAGTGCAAGAAAGAATGTCACTACCCCCATCCGTGTGCGAAGGATAAACAGACCCAGTTAAGGACTGAAATTGAAAATAAAATGACAGAGGCACTTGTGAGGTATGAGTATACATTAATTTTAGATAGTGAAAGTTACAGAGCTTCTAAGCATGCTTTTATTTTTCCAGTAAAGGAGAGGAAATTTTATCATGAACTGACACAACTGGTTACACCATTATATTGATCGTAACTTAAATTGATGGCTTTTCACATTGTGTGATATTTTTTGACAGGAGGTTGTAGTCGAACCCCGGTAGTCTTGGGGTAAAAGTGCTCCTCTCGGGACCAGACGTTTGTAGGTTCAAAGCCATCCGGGGGGTGGGGAGTGCCAGGGGAGGTGTTGATGGATTCTTCTTGGGCGATAAAAATTGGTAGCACAACTTCCTTCGGAAGGGAAGTGGAGTCGTCTGTCCAATGTCAATAGTGTTATGTAAAAGAACCCTGCAAGGTATGGGGAAATATTATTCCCAGCCAAATTGGTAGGCCGTTTCTCTCTCGCTCATAGAAATTCTCGTGTGCTGATGTAATCAGTCGGTTAATAAAGTCCACGTTTAAGTACCTCAAACAAATAGCGAGAGTGTGGATCGAGTGACGAAGCAAACATTGGAAGGTAAAGTGTATTCATAGTAAGGAATGTGTAGGCCATCTAAGAAATGGATACATGATGTAGATGAATGTGTGAAAAAAAGATAAACATAAAATTTTTAAGAATAAGAGCATGCATGACTTTATGTATGGATGATGTTGAAGCGAAGTATGTAAGAATAGGGAAGTGTGAAGAAGAATAGTGAGGATGTATTAAGAAAAGAGTTGTCTTTTTTAGGTATATGCACAGTTTCTTTCCTAAATAGTAAGAGAACAGAGTGATTATATATGTTTGTGTATGAATATGTGTAAAGATAATAGAACTAAAAGGAAGAATGATTTTTGGAGAAATGCTTGGTTAGAATGATGTTTAGAGCCTTTTCATAGCATCAAAGATTTCACCAATTAACATAAATCACATATGTCTGCACGTTTCAGAACATGTTACCAATGTAAGAAGAATTTCGTGAAAGTCGATGGCTGTAATAAGATGGTCTGCTCGTGTGGTGCTATGATGTGTTACTTATGTCGCCAGCCAATCCAAGGCTACTGTCATTATTACCAAAAATTATATAAGGGTGAAATCGTGCCAAATAAGTGAGTACTGATAAACTATTTCTGAGCAATAGTGTTAAGTTGGTGGTTTAGGGGACGCGAGAGAAGGTCAGTGTTTTTTGTAGTTTTTATATTAAAGCATTTTGTCGAGAAGAAATCAAATCTTGATTCAGTACAAATATGAGCTTGATTTTCTTAACATGGTGAATATTTATTTAGGGTGTCTTGAATTTCAATTACAACCTTTTTCTCTTAACATAAAAAAATTCTCATTTAATGCCGCTATGCTCATAACAGATATTTAAAAACTGTAGTCACCAAGTGAAGAAAGTTAAACTATATTTCTACTGGAGGAATATTTGACTTATTTTGACTAATAAAAAGCTTTGCTATATAAAAAAAAGAACAAAATTAGTAAATTTCTCGAGTTACCTAAATCTCCACCATAAGGGTATTGGGGTCAACCAGTTTTAAAGTATACGGATAATTAGCTATGTAGGTCAAAGGGGTATTGTTTGATGCCCAAATATTAACTATATATGTCTTGGAGTCGACCAATTACCTAGAATATTAATCATAGCAATTGGTATCAGATGTAGGATAGGTATAAATCCTTAACTCTCCTAAATAGGCGTTCCTCAGAATGGGAAACCAGCCCCTTATGAAAAGTCTACAGTCAGCTGTTTCTATTAATATCTCTCAAATTCCTTTTTCACTACCAGAAATGAATATTACTAGTTAATAGGGTTCTAGTAAGAAAAAAAGAACTTAGATATAGATATTTGTAAGAACATTGTATTATAAAATGTATGGATCAGAATAAGATGTCAGACCTTTAAGACGATACAAAGTTAGATAAATTATTTAAGGGTATCATCACCATAAACTGTTTCCCGACTGTGGCTTAGTCAATTTATATTCTGAAAAATTGAAAAATGACACCTGGACACGGGAATCGAACCAGGTGTCATTTCTCAATTTTTCAGAATATGATATCTAGTTGGAGTAATCCCCACTAATAAGCATAAATAATAGCTCTGGCTATGAATTCTTAGTCAATTTAGTAAAATGTATTAAAATTCCTCACCTCCCTCCACCATTCTTCATCATAGAATTGCTTCAATTATTCTCCTCTCACTTGTACACTTAATGTTATCTGCTCCTACCATGTTTCTTGGCCTCCTTTGCCGTTTTATCTACATTATTTCCATAATTTTATTTGGCATCCAAATTTTCCATTCTCATTACATGTCCACACCATCTCTTCCTTGCTTCCTCTACTAGCTCATGTATTCTCTATACCCCTACTCTTTACTGAATAACACTATTAACATTATTTAAAGAAAAGCTAGGATCAAATATTGCGATTTCTCTTAAATCCTACAACCCATATAGGTTTATTATACCTTAAAATTATATAAACATTTATATTGCAAATAACTTAACTCAGGGCTGAGTTCACTATTTAGTAGACTCTTCAACTGAAGTTCTTCGACCTTAAACACTCGTGTAGGACTAGACATCCTAAAACTGAGATCGGGGCTAGATTTAAGTCAGGTAAACTGCGGGTGTTTTTTTTTTACAAAATGGTTTTCCACTCTACTTCCACACAAATTCAGGTGAATTTCTTCTAAATTAAGCCTCCATCATCATCATTCCCTTATTGTAATCAGTATATAGGCGTTTAATCCTAACGGGTGTTAAGACGTGGGCCTAAGACATTCTACCCAAAATTAGGTTACAAAGGGAATACTCATTAATATCACTCAAATTTTTACATTTTCCAAATTTTCCCATTTTCTATGGCCATATTTAATTTGGCCATATTTAAATTTGACCCAGCTTAGGTGGATGAAGAGACGCGAGAAAAATACGTTGTTTTCGCAGTTTTTATAGCAAATATTTTTTTGGCTAAATAAATATGCTCCACTACATACATGAATTTAAATTTTCTTCAATGGTGACCTCATAATCTTTTAATGTGGATAAGTTGTAGTAATTATGACGACTTTCTTTAATTTAAAAAGTTTGTCTAATAAGTTTGTTAAATTCACGCTATGATCATAAATATTATAATTTGTTGATAATACACCATGTTAAGAAAATTTGACTATTTTTGATTGGAGCAAACTGCAAAAACACTGGACTTTTTTAGATACCCATTATTCAACTAAAATTAGTTCACAGCTTTATGTTTAAGTTCTCAGGAGAATGAGTAGAAATATTTCACCGTAATCATTATACATTGATAGTAGTTGAGATTCAAGAGATACGTACTTAACCTTGTGGTCCTCTTAAAATTTATGTTTCTTTCCGTATTCTAGAGGTTAAAGAAATTAGAGATACAAGAAAAGGTGTAGTCTCGTTAATTAATTTTAGGAATACTCTTTTACTATTTTAAACCATATTATACCTGTCAATTAATTAAAAATGAAAGAGTTCTCTCTTAACATGATTTAAAGTTCATTAGAAGGTCTCGTGATTGTCTAACGATGGCAGCACTGACTGAAATAAAACTAAAGGAAACCCCTTTTCCTCTGTATTCTTAAACTAAATGCATGTCCCTTCAAACTGTGAAGTATCTAAAAGCCTAGCATTTTTATCTTGTTCATTGCCTTTGTTCACCAACGATGAAAATATATGGGGGCTGTGTCAACCGGCGAGAAAGCAAACAGAGTTAAGAGGCAAAATCCGATGTTACTTGATCATGAACCCTTAGGCTAGCCCAACCACTGCTTAAAAATTCCTATAGGGTTAATGAACCATACAGGTGTTATAGCTTAAATTCACTGATAAAAAATGATATTAATATTAAATCATATATCTTATCAAAATAGTCGCTCTGTTTATCATATTCTATTGTTTTCTTGTAATGGATTTTAAACATTTAAATTTATATTCTCTCACTAGCAGTTAATTGAATACTTAGTCTTTAACCAACTATATATTATAAATTTTATCATACTAAAACATTTGTATTAAATGCATTTTTATATCGGAGATTTTAAGAATAATTGAACATCTAGATTGTAAAAAAAAGTAGTCAGTTTTCATTCAATTTTGGGCAATATAAAGTAGTTACTAAACATTTGAATCTGATATAAACATAATTATTAGTTTAAAACTTATAACTAATATGTTGTTATTTCTATTTTACTATTGTAGGCCTCGAGAGATTAATAAAGAAGGACAAATTAAACAAAGATAAGTGTAGACTACTGAATGTCTTGAATTATAGAATTTATCAAAACGTAAATGACGTTTTATGAATTCAAACTAAATTAACACTGCAATTTTAGAATGTTTTCTATGACAAAATTTATTCATTTTTAAATAACTTTTATTTACTAACGAAACTAAGATTTTAAAAATAAATCTTCATACTTGAACTAAAATACATTATATTTCTAGCATGTAATATTGATAATGTTGAGTTTAGTTACAGATAATTTATTTACTATAGGGTATATTTTGTGTTTGTCAAAAAATCAATTTTTATATTGAATAACTTCTCTATGGTATATTTAATAATTAAATAAAAACCTATGTAATATTAAAAAATTTGTATACAATTTATAGTTATAAAATTTAAACTATGATCCTCATATAAAGAATGTCATGTTTTAGGTGACTCCTCATATAAAGAATGTCATGTTTAGGTGATCTATATAAAGAATCATGTTAGTGACTCCTCATATAAAGATGTCATTTAGGTGACTCATATAAAGAAGTCATGTTTAGGTGACTCTCATATAAAAATGTCATTTTAGGTGATGTTTTAACTCTAATTAATTGGTAGGGTATTTGAGTAGGCAGTTTCTTTATCACACTATTTAAATCTACTGTAATTCTAAGCAGTTCGACTATGAACAATGTTAACATAATTTTATATGTTTAAATATATATTCATGATTAAATAATACATTAAGTTTAATCATGCAAATAGCTGTATGTTTAAAGATTGGTTTACGTACTTTAATTTGTTTGTTTAAACTTCTTATAAGTTAGTCAAAAAAATTCTAAAAGTGTAATATTTTATCTTAAGTTGTGTGAAATTAAATATTAAAATATATCGTTCAAGACCATCT